>OY998260.1:56622500-57040000 GCA_963922045.1 Persicaria maculosa
AAGAACTCAGACCCTGCAAAACCAGAAGACCGCCCTCGTCCTTCTCCTCACCGGCTTCTCCATCGACGCCGTCGGATAGATCTGGCTCAAGTGGCGACGCTGTCGGATAGATCTGGCTCCATTGGCGGCGCTGTCGGATAGATCTGGCTCCAAGGTGGCTCGTCGAATCCGAGATCGATGGCTGTGAGAGACCGATTCAGAGGCGCCATCGACCGGCTAAGAGGAAGCCCGCTTCAACAGCCCGTCGGACAGAAAACGCGCGCCATTGGCGTCACTTAACAAGGATTTCAACATCGTTCGCCATTGGAGACGCCAGATCGGTGCCTAGATTCTCGTTCATCTTTGCCTCGGATCTTCATCGGCAACGTCTTCGCCTCCAGATCGGCATCGTCATCGCCTCTGTCTCCGACCTCTGCCTCCACTTCGTCATCTCTCCCTTCCTTCACTGCCTTAGCAACACCGTACCAGCATCGCCTCCGACATCGGTCAGCAGGACTTTACCACCGCGGTGATGGCCTGCTCACGGCGTCTCCCCTTCCTTTGCTAGAGAATGATGGCGGCGGCGTCGATCTGAGGATCAATCGAGCAGGAGGAAGAAGAGAGAGAGGAGATATGAGATTTGAGAGAATAGGGGGGCACAGTTTTAGGGCGATATAAGGGTTAAAAAAATGGTGGACTTTTTCCCAATTTAGATTAATGGGTGGACAGTTACTTAATTTGGGCTCAAAAAATGGCCTGTTTGACAAATTAATTCTTTGAAGTATTAGGTGGAGATAATGCTATATAAATGTCAATGCTTAAGATGATTCTTGTATAATGAATTTAGTTGAGAGTTGATCTTAAAGCCTAAACACATGAGAGCGAGTGAAACATATATTCCTTGTGAGGTTGGATGGATAAGGCATGCGGGCTACTTGATCATTGGTATGACCAATTGTTCATATTATTAACAAGGATATATTGCTAGTTGAATATATTAATTAATTGGCGGAGAAAAAAAAATATACATAGACAACGGTTATTAGTATAACCGATGTGATCCTCCATTTAATAATAAAAAAACAATAGACAACAGTTTTTCAGAAAAAACGTTGTCTTTTAGCGAATTTAAAAAAATAAAAAAAAAAGAAACATGATAGCACTTGTCTTTTTAAAGCGCTTTTAAAGAAAAACCAATGTCTTTAAGTGAATTTAAAAAAAAATAAAAAAAGAAGCATGACACAACGCTTTCTACAAAAAAACCGTTGTCAATATCCTTTTTACAACGCTTTTTTATTTCTGCTCTTACACATGCTCTCGGCGCTTTGATTAACATCACCTCAATAAGTGTTGTCCGCTGTCCTTCCCTATAAAAAAACGCTCTGAATGTGTCAATTTATAGTAGTGTAAGTTTTCTAATGAGGTAAACAAAGAACTTACAACAACATATTTTTCAAATATAATCGTTGCAAAGACCACTTGCTCAAAAATTTACATAATAATAAATAAGTGACAATAGGTTAATCCATGATATAATATGATTGGTCAAAACTTCTAGGGCATTTTTTCCGAAAGATATATGTGGCAAAACCTCTTGATTTAGTATTGCACAACAATAGGGATATTATTCATGAATTATGAGATATTCTTGCCAATAAAAAGAATATATTATTAAATAACTAGGGTAAATTCTTTTCAAATAGAATAATATGGACGAATATATTTAAAAAAATCAAAACGAATGTATGGGCTTAGAGAATTGGTGCGTTCTAGAATGTCGCGAGTTTTAACACCCCAAATCTGATTCTATACCTTCAACTAATAACGAGTATTAGTAGTAAGTACAAGACAATCCAACAAAGAGTGCATGCGACCTTGGTCAAACGTAGTAAGTAAGCGAGTAGTTCGTAATGAGAGCAATAGTAATGATGAGCGGAAAATAATAAACAAAGTAATGATTGCAAATGAAGATAGTAATAAGAGAAGAAATATAGCTTTACTTATATTCGCAACATTGGTAAATCCATGATCATCGGGTTGTTTGGTTATGCTTTGCTATCTTAGTGTCGGTTTATACACAGAGTTGTATAGCTTCCTGATTCGATCACTATCAACTCCCTAAAATCTTGCATGGGGTTCAATAAGCAATAAGTCCCTATTCACATAAGCATATAATTCATGTAATTATTGCATATTCGACGTGTCACCTGATTGTCAACCCAGCTATCACATCTGCTAAGAATAACATTAAACTATTTGTCATTACCCTTTCATATTCATGAATCTCAACTTGTTCATTAAGATATGTTTGCTACTATGTCGGATTAAGGCCCGAAATAGCGGATTTAAGATAACATTAAACTATCTTGTCTTGTCTCGTTCGTTTCTCCTTTCGTCTTCTTCCTTGACTCTTCCTTAAACTTCTAAGGATTCGTATCATAGCTTTCCTCTTTCTCCTTTAGCTTGATTTAATGTCCAAGAATCTGCATAAATAGGCATAAAACGCGTAGATTTCGAACTTTGCAACTTTCAAGGCAATGAATGTACTTTATGCTAAAAACTCAACTAAATGCAACCTAAATTACTTAAACATGACTTAGAATGCCTATACAAATCATACATTATCAAACACACCACACTTACATTTAGCTAGTCCTTGAGCAAAATCATTTCAAAGCATAATCATTGTATCCCACAAACATAATCCTTCATGAATTAGCCCTTCTTAAAAAGCAACATCTCATGTAAGTGCAAACAATGGTAAAGTAGACTAATGTCCTAGCATGTATATGTTTAAATGAACAAATGAACCCAAAAAAAAATTATTTTCACACACAAAGAGTATCAAATACTTAAATTGTCATAACAATGTCATATCAAAATATTAAATTCATGCATCATAATGAAAATGAAATGTCTAATATATTTAGGTATGAAAAAGTATTTCCTAGATAATCAAAATAATTCCTAGATAATCAAAATGATTCCTATCTACCATATCCACGAGTCGTTTCCTGCTATTGGTAGTCGAACCACACCTAAATATCCACATTGAGTCGAAGAAACGGTTCCAGAAATTCAAGCCATTCTTTCTTTACCTCATTGATTTGACCTTGTGTAAATGAGGAACCTAAACTTGGAAAGTACTACAAAAGAGTTTTTTAAACTAAAATCAGTTAGTTTATTCATGCATTTAATATTTGATATATAAAGAGAAGAATACTAACATATAGACATACTGATTTGGGGATAATGTCGGCACCTTGTTGTATGATGTCTCGCATGTATCGGCATATGTAAAACCCACATTGCTCATCATTTAGTTGAAGAGGACACTAGTTAGAAAAAAAAAATAAGAGTTGAGCATTGTGTTAGATATCCTTTCATCATTATATACATACAACGAAAATAAATGAATGGATGCAGTTTATATTCGTACATAAGAATGATATATATATATATATATATATAAATAAGGATATGAATTATATGATTGAACAAAAGAGAGTTGTATTAGAGAATGACATGGCTTGCGCATGAAAAATCAAGTCTCCAACAAACATGGAGAAATTCAAATCTGATGTATGTGCTACATGTATGACAAATGTAGAGAATAAAGAAATTATATAAGGATTGACAATGCTAACCTTGATTTTTTTTCAGCATGGTTTTGGTGGTCGTTCAGTTTTCCCCATTTTATGAAAATCATGCAATGCACTGCATATGAGATTTCAAGAGTTATAAACAAGATTAAAGGTAGTAGCTAGAACAAATATATAGATAATCAGTGGATGACATAATTAAGTGAAAGTAAATATTTATGCTTCACATAAATTCTTAAAATCATCTCGAATTTCCCCTTGTAATGGATCTACCCAATATATTACACTCAGTCTTGGATTGATCATGGCTAGCATCCAATAATGTCTCCTACAAAATAAAATAAAATTCCATCAATTACATGATTTACATATATAAAAGCATCAAAATATATGTATCCTACACAAAACTAGTTTAATGTACCTACCCTCTATTGTATGGGGCAAGCCAAATACGCTAACTAAGTTGTGCTTGACACATATAAGTGACCATATATCTTAGTCATAGATCTACCCTTCCCTCCTTAGGTGTAAACCTATATGCCAAACATATTGGGCAAAGAAAAGAGTGTAGGTTTAGCTTGTACTTTTCGAATAGCAATCTATCATTATACATTTGAAAACATTTTTATTTATTTGAATTAAGGATAAAAAAAGCATATGATTACTATCACGTAAATATTCTATAAATTTATACTTACTTTATATTATATAGAAGCTAACGTGGATGGCCTCAATCTCTCCACATGCTAACCACAATCTGAGATCCTCTTTATCGATTGGGATTTTATGTGTGTGATGCACAATATCTTTCTCCATATTGATGTCAATTAGAAAGTCATTTCCCATTGATGCCAACTTCATACATCTAGCAACTGCAGTAGACTTTTGACGCTTCAACTGATTATAGTTGTTCTTGTCAACTTGCAACGACAATGACTTGGGTATATATGTACTACTGCCTTTTGACCTTTGACTAGAATTCTATATTGCAGAGTACTTTAATTTAGTAAATTGAATATGGAAATAGTAATATAACAAAAATAATGCATGCTTGCATAATATAATATTAACTTTACCAGTTCTAGGATAATTAAATCCTTTGGCTATTCAATGAAACCTCTTAATGCTTTTGACAAACATAGAACTTTTTCAGTTGGTAACGGCAATTGCCCATTCTCATCGACAATTATGTGTAATGTAACCTTTAACACATCAGTGTCCAATATTTTCCCATGAAGCACTGTAATGCAACCATCAGGATGGATAAATACACGTCTCTTTGCCACTTCGGTTGATAGAGCCGGGCTAAATAATCTACAACTTCTAATCTCCTCCTATAACGAGTAATAAACATGACATGAATTTGGACTTATAATATAAATATATGTGACGTATTAAACGCATGATGCATGGTAATAATAGTTATATAAAAGTCATACCCTTGGGTCAACGGGTGAAGGAGAATCTCCTATCAAGAGAGTAACATCTATATTTGGAGAGTTTGACAATTGTTGTTCTAGCGAATGACCTTCTATTGCAGCAGCCTTTGGTTGCAAATGAGCTTCGTTTTCAGCAGCCTTTGGTTGCAAATGAGCTTTGGTTACAACAACCTCTTTTGACAAATGAGCTTATGTTACAGTAGCTGTTTTTGGTGAATGAGATTCTGTTACAGTGGCCTTTTGTGCTTCTGTTACAACATCCTTTTGTGCTTCTGTTACAACAACCTTTTGTGCTTCTGTTATAGCATCCTTTTGTGCTTCTGTTACAAAAGCCTTTCGTGCTTATGTTACAACACCTTTTTGTAACTTTGAAACTATTTTTTTCAGCTTTGTCACTTCAACCCTGAGTAAGGTTAATTCTTGTTAAGAAGTTGCAGATCTGGGGTTCGTTACACGTACCTTTGTAGTTACTCCAAATTTTGCTCTCGTGACCCGACCAGGGTGATCATCCTTCTCAAATGCAGCCGATAAAATATCTTGTCCTCTACGAAGTTTGATAATGTCATGAGATTCTTGTTCTACACATGAATCCTATTGCAAAATACATTTAGAACAAACTTTTAAGATATACTCGATTATATAACGTGTAAGTATGCATGAATGCAAATTATATACTAACAATTTTTCTTGTCATCCTAACAGTTTCTACATCATGATATTCTCCCTTTGAATCCCTTCTTGCAACTTTCCATAATTCATGTCTATCATTCGCAGACGTGTCAGTGAGCATACAATATAATCGATTGATGGTTGTCAAGATGGATAAAAACGACAATTTCAATTATGAAACTTTAACTTTAAAAACTGTAGACCAATTTGTGTGGTTGTCGACATCAATGGTGGTAGCAGGATTCTCGGGGGGGGGGGGGGGATTTTATTTCATATATTTTTTTCTCGGTATATATAATGAAGAAACTTGTTAAACATATTGAAAGAAAAACATAAATTGTGCTATAAATATGATATTTTATTACAAAAATTCATAAAATAAAATTGAATGTTTTTTCATATATATGTGTAGCATGATGAATAGTTTTTTGAAAAATATTTTAAAAAATTATAAATTTTTTTAAAAAAAATATATCATTTGTAAATGGAAAAAAATTAATAGAATTGAAAACTGTGGCAAAAAAACCCATAATTGTGGTTTAAATATGATATTGATAGTAAAAAAATTCATAGAAATAAAAACTAGAAGAATTTTATAAAATATATGAAAAGAAAACTATATATTTGATTTAAATATGACATTTATAATAGAAAAATTTTCGTAGGAATAAAAAGTATTGTACAAAAGTGAATAATGAGGTTTGAACCCATGACCTTTTACATTATTTATGCTTCATTTTCTTTCTTTACCAACTAAGTTAGATAATATTTGTATTTTTTGACTTTTTTTTTATTTTTTACCTTAATTTTTTTTATAAAAATATTACGTTTTTCGCTGCCGAAGGGCGGGATGGCCGCCCCCTTGTGCCCCGCCCGATCGTCATAGCTATAGATGACAATAAGTGAATTGAGTCAATTTTGGTTTGAATCAATTCATTATAGATTGACGTGGAATATAATTATTGTTTAAGTCAAGTGAGATTAAGTTGGATGGAAATTGAATTGAGTTAATTTAATTTTTAAGTATAAATTTAATCGATCTATATTTATTTTGTGGCTAAAAATATGCTAATTGATTTTTTATTATATTTTAATTTATTTATTTACTAAGAACCTATGTGTGTGTATATTTATATATATTTTCAATCAACAAGTTATACAAAGTACGAGTAATAAACTAGTTTGTGTCTAAAACGCATTAAATCGATATTTAGAAATGGTTGGAAAATACGCTTACAAGAGTTTTAGTAAAATTTCTATCAATTTTTGAAATTGATAACGGTACTGATTAAATATTGGTCTAAACCATACTCAAATTTTCATTGACCATATGATTGAAATCCATGGATTTCCTTCCCATATTTGATTATAAGATAAATTTTTTTCACAAGTAGACATTAGGTTCTGGAACAGCCCGGATATAGATACCCAGGTTACGTTTCAAAGGTTGGGTAGCTTCATTCGGATCTTGCAATTCGAGTACAGGTCGAGGTTTTAAAACTCAAGATTAGTATTTTAAAGTGGGGATTTCGGACCCCAAAATAGCCTGACGGCCACGCGGAGTCTTCGAGCCGTCCTAAGTCTAAGTCGCGGAAATTCGTTTGCAAACTAAAGAATAAACGGAAGTGGAGTACAACTTGCCACGGCAAGGCCGGGTCAAAACCAAAACACATAATTATGAAATTGTAAGGCCGAGTTAGCGGGGTTAGACAGATTCTTTGCGAGCGCCCGGGGTTTCCCACGTCATAGAGACAAAGAGCAATTATACCTAAAAAAAATGTGGTGCGAGCGGGATTAGATCGAGACCCCAACGCACCCTGTCCCGCAAGCAAACATACACATACGCTAATATAAGGATGATGCAGATACAGGAATGAAATCACACTATCATGATCCTAATTACAGTATGCGGAAAAGACTGTAAAGGCGCCCAAAGAATGTCAAATGGCATATCCCTCTCCTACCTCTGCACCCCTTTCCGTTAGTGCAGAGACTGGCCAGCTCGATGCTATAGCATATCATATCTCGTCATCATATCATATCTCATCGTAATATCATGTCTCATCATCATATCATGTCTCATCATCATTTCATATATCGTCATATCATAAATCATGCTCATGCCCGATGGTGCTGGGCTATCTCATCATCGTATCATATCGACTCGATAGACTCAGGGCACCCGATGGGGCTGGGCTATCCTATGACCTTAGCAAAGACTCTAGGACTATCACAGATAACGGCCGTTCTGTTTCAATCACACAGTGTAACCGAATGCTCATTCATAAGTGCAATCCTATCATGATACTACATGGCATGCTTTAATGCCTATGCAACACCTAGTATGTCATATATTCACAAGCAGGTATACTCTTTCGAGTCTGAGTAAGCCCATAAAGGAACTTACCTGAGTAAGCCGAACAGCAAAAAGTACAGCAGAAGCAGAATCCAAGAATCAACAATCACCTAATATATAAGCGAATAAGGCGCCATGAGATATTATTCTACTATTTAACACATGGAAACTTTCCCCAAGCTAATCATAAAAGAAAATAATTAGATTCCGAGAAATTATCCGAATACCCAAATCTAGAGCAACCCGATCAATGTTGCTATGATAAAATTTTCTAACACATCGCTTTCCAACAAAATTCTCAAAAGAATATTTCCAAAACATAGAAACTCCTTTTAAAACAATTACTTATAATATAATGTTAATTAAAATAATACCTCCCATTTTATAAGTAAATCATTTTAATGTTCTCAACTAAGACATATTAAATTCATTTTATAATATAATACTTCCCAACTTTATTTTCTTAAAACTCAGGTTTAAAATAATAATAATGATAATACATATAATAATAATATTAGCAATAATTAAATAAAACAAATAAATGTGTAACTATATATACCTATATATACTATACATAATTTTACAACACAAGGAGCCCAAGCTCAGCCGGCCCAACTGAAAGATAGGCCCAAGCCTTCCACACCACCAGCCCGTGTCAGATGCCAGCAAATAAAAAAAAGGAGGGACCCAGCTGACTGGGCGCCAGTGTGGCAAGGAGAAGGGAGGCGGGGATCCGGGTTTGGGTTATAACCCGGCCCAGCCCATGAAATCAGGCCCAAAGGGGGGGTCGTCTTCTACCTCTGGCCAACTGAGGAGAAGCGGGGAGCGACGGAAGAGGAGGGAGGGGTTTCCCGGCCTCCGGCGGCCCATTGGCCTCCGTCCTTCCACCACGGAGGTCGGAATGAAATTCCGACCACCATCGGCCCACAAAGGAGGAAGCGACGAGAAGGAGAAAGGGAGAAGGGGAACACTTACAGTGGCGGCTGCAGGGGAAGTCTCTCCGGGGAAGGAGTTGCGGCTGGCTTCACGGCGAGGAGGAGTTTGTCTCGGGTCTAGGAAGACGGAGAGAGGGTTAAAAAGAGGGCTTGATTCGCTGATTGAAGTCAAAGGACGAGAATCGAAGGTTTACCTTCTTGAACTCAAACAGGGGCGGAAATGGGTGGCGGCTCGACGTTAGCTCCTCCGGGTCCGCAAGGAGTTCCTAAGAGGCCTAGGGAGGAAGAGGATGAGTAAGGAATCCGGTTTGAGGCTAGAAACGATGATGAGAGAGAGAGGAGGTGTGTTACCGGGCTTGGAACCGAACAGAGGAGGGAGGCACTTCAGTCTGCACGGCGGCGGCGACGTCTGACGCTTCCCTTGAGCTCCGAAGATGGGAGGGAGCGTTGCTGGCTGCCTGTAGGAGAAATTTGGAGGAGGAAAGGTGATTTCTTGGTGGTGAAAGGAGTTGCGGCAAGGAGGGGATTTTGTGGTTTCCTCCTGGAGGGTTGACAGGAAAGTGAGGGTGAGGGAGAGAAATGAGGGTTGTGTATATATATATGGGCTGGTGTGTGGGCACAGGGGAGTGGGCAGTGAGTGCAGAGAGGGAGGGTGGTGCACCGTGAGGGAGTGAAGGCAAGGTAGTGTGTGGGTTTGTTTGGAGGTCTGTTACATTGCAGGGGAGGGGGGGCCAACGCAAGCAGATGGGAGAGAGAGAGAGAGAAATTTAAACAAATAATATAAAATATATAAATAAGATAGAAGGGTCTCACCCGCCTTGCAAATTCGAATTTCCGACGTTCGATGCCCAATTTCCGCTCATAAAGCGGAATCCCGACGCTAAGGGTTTAAATTGAATTAAAACATTTAAAATGAAGTCGGAAGGATTTATAAAATGGACCTTGCTCGGGGACAAGTTTTTCTTCCGATCATACGAATAAATAGTCATTTTTAATTCATTTTCAACTAATAAAATAATTATATAGTATAGAATATATTTTGGTCTTTACATTTATCCACCTCTAAAAACAAGTCTCGTCCCCGAGACTAAAATCAAAAGAAATGGGAAGAATTTGAAAGGGGTGAGTACGAGGATCATGCCATCGATCCCGTAAGTACCTCATAAGGGCCCATATGAGATTCTCGCGGTATTTTTGGCGTGATCATGCTACTCCCAATTGGTTGGAGCAAGTATGGGATATGGGCCCCTATCCCATCCCTGCCCCGACTTCTCGGTCGTATCATAACTCAAAAGCATATAATATGGTTTGGGAGGGTTCAAAAGCGTTTTAAATGGAAAGTTTGACCTCAAAATCACGGAATTCTAGATAGCGTTTAATCTTTAATAAAACCCAAAATGGTCCTTTTCAAAACTGCTCAAAGTCTTCAAATCCGATGCAAATTCCAGAAATTTCAGATTGCGAGAGGTGGAATCATCCACCTCTAAGGGCTAATTCCAGATTCTCTTCCTATGTTCCAAGTCATTCAATCACCAATTCTAACTCATCAAGGATCATAAAGTCGTAATTTCATCAACTCATGCATAGATAACTACCATAATATCAACCACCTCTCACGTGGTAAGTCTCAAACATCAAGGAGATAGTCTCAACAAGTCAGACCACTCCTCGCAAAACGGTCTACAACACAACATGAGGAATACTAATGTCTCAAAACATGCCAAAATGGCGACAAGGTCTCATCATACTAATGCCCATTCCCGAAATAAAAGGCTACTAAGGCTCACCACTAGCTCACGAGGTCAAGGATAGGTCAACACTCGGCTCAACATAAGATGCTAAGAGCTCGTCTATGACACTCCCATAACTCGACCGAAGGCTATCCTCAGTCTCCCAAGTCGCCTCCTCGGGACTCCTCCTAGACCACTGGACCAGAAGAAGAGGAACCTCCTTGGTCCTCAACTTTTTGACTCGACGGTCAAGTACCCTAACTGGGCTCTCTATATAGGTGTGGTCGGGCTCTATTCGGAGATCGGAATGGTCAAGGATATGACTCGGATCGGGGATATATCGCCGAAGTTGGGACACATGGAACACATCGTGCACTCCGGCTAACGATGGGGGTAGGGCTAAACGGTATGCGACCTCGCCGACCCTCTCGAGAATCTCAAACGGTCCCACAAATCTAGGGCTCAGCTTGCCCTTGATGCCAAAGCGGCAAACTCCTCTGGTCGGCGACACTCTAAGCCATACATGCGATCCAACCTCAAACTCGAGCTCTGTCCGTCTGCGGTCCGCATACTTCTTCTGTCGGTCCTGAGCGACCCTCATATGCTCCCGTATGCGTCCGACCTAGTCGACTGTCTCTCGAACCATCTCTGGCAACGAAGCTGTGGTGTCAGCGGGCTCATCCCAACATACTGGCGACTTGCAGCGCCTCCCATACAGTGCCTCATAGGGCGCCATCTCGATCGAATAATGGTAGCTGTTGTTGTACGAGAACTCGACCAACGGTAAGAACCTGACCCAACGGTCGCCCCACTCCAACACGCAGGATCTCAGAATATCCTCTAGAGTCTGGATCGTCCGCTCACTCTGTCCATCTGTATGCGGATGATAAGCAGTGCTTAAACGCAAACGAGTCCCCAAAGCATCATGAATCTGCTGCCAGAACCTCGATGTGAAGCGGCCATCTCTGTCAGAAACTATCCTCTCGGGAACCCCGTGGAGTCTCACAATCTGTCGGATGAACTCGTCTGCTAGTCTCGCGACCGGTCATGTCTCCTGAATGGCAATGAAATGGGCCGACTTGGTCAGTCTGTCGACCACGACCCAGATAGCATCGAACCCTTTGACATCTCTCCTCAACCCAGTGACGAAATCCATGGAGATGTCCGTCCACTTCCACTCGGGAACTGGAAGTGATCTGACCAAGCCACACGGCCTCTGATGCTCAATCCTGACCTGCTGACAGATCTGACATCTGGCGACGAAATCTGTAATATCCGCTCGCATCCTCTGCCACCAGTAAGATCTCCTCAAGTCCTGATACATCTTATTCGTCCCTGGGTGGACCGAATAAGGGGTGGTATGAGCCTCCTGCATAATCCTCTGCCTCAGATCTAACGTAGAGGGTACTACCACTCTGCTCTGAAAAGCCAGCAACCCATCTGCTCTCTCCGTAAGCTCTCCAGCTCGTCCCTGTGCCATCCGCTCTCTCAGGGCTGCCACCTCAGGGCAATCTGCCTGTCCTCTGTGAATCTCATCTGTCAGCTCTGAGTGAATCTCGAGGAAAGATAGCTGACCCCTCTCTCGCTGAATCCATACCTCTATGCCACATGACATCAACTCTGCCTGCAATCTACGCTGCGCTGTCAATCTGGCCACAGTCACCTCCTGATGAGTCTTTCGACTGAGCGCATCGGCCACCACATTGGCCTTCCCAGGATGATAGATGATCTCCAAATCATAATCCTTCAGGAGCTCTAACCAGCGTCTCCGCCTCATGTTGAGCTCCCTCTGGGTGAAGATGTACTTCAAGCTCTTGTGATCTGTCATCACCTTGCATGAAGTACCATACAGATAGTGTCTCCAAATCTTCAGAGCATGCACTACAGCTGCCGGCTCAAGATCATGTGTGGGGTAGGTCTCCTCTCTAGGCTTCAACTGACATGAAGCATAAGCGATAACTCGATCCCTCTGGTGCAGAACGCATCCCAGACCAACTTTTGAAGCATCTGTATAGATCACGAAGTCCTCAGTCCCATCAGGTAGAGCCAAAACGGGTGCGATCGTCAGCTTCTCCTTGAGAAGCTCAAAACTGGCCTGACACTCCTCACTCAAAACGAAAGGGACGTCCTTCCGTGTCAGCTGTGTCATCGGTCGAGCGATCCTCGAGAAGTCTTGAACAAAGCGACGGTAGTAGCTGGCCAACCCTAGGAAGGAACGGATGTCTCGGACGTTCTTGGGCACCTCCCAAGCAACGATGGCATCAATCTTCGCCGGATCCACGGCGACTCCAGCAGTTGAGATCACATGACCTAAGAAGGTCACCTCGGGAATCCAAAACTCGCACTTGCTGTACTTGCCGAACAGCTGATGCCTCCTCAACGTCTCCAGAACAATCCTCAGATGCTGCTCATGCTCCTCGTGGCTCCGTGAGTACACTAAGATGTCGTCGATGAATACCACGACAAATCTATCCAGATAGTCTATGAACACCCTGTTCATAAGCTCCATGAAGGCCGCTGGCGCGTTGGTCAGCCCGAAAGGCATGACCACAAACTCATAGTGCCCATACCGCGTCCTAAAGGCGGTCTTCTGGATATCCTCCGATCGCACTCTGAGCTGATGATACCCCGATCTCAAGTCGATCTTCGAAAAGATCACTGCACCCTTAAGCTGGTCCATCAGGTCGTCAATCCTCGGAAGCGGGTAACGGTTCTTCACTGTCGCCCGGTTCAGCTTGCGGTAATCGATGCACAACCTCAACGAACCATCCTTATTCTTGACGAACAGCACTGGAGCTCCCCAAGGGGATGCGCTCGGACAAATATAGCCCTTCTCGGCTAACTCCTCAAGCTGAGCCTTAAGCTCAGCCATCTCTTTGGGTGCCATCCTGTAGGGTACTCGAGAAATGGGCCTAGTGCCCGGCTCCAACTCGATAGCGAAGTCGACCTCTCTCTGCGGGGGTAGTCCGGGTAGCTCATCGGGGAAAACGTCAGTGAAATCTCGAACAACGGGTACCTCAGACATGGCGGGTCGGCCTCGATCCACCTCCAAAGCATAACACCAATATCCCGTACAACCCTGGTCAAGAAGCCTCGCTGCCCGAACTGTGCTGATGAGTGCCCCATTCCTCTTGGGGTCGCTACCCCAAACCTGGTGCTCGGTGCCATCCTCTGCTAGTATCGATACAGTCCTCGTCCGCAAGTCGATGATCGCCCCATAGTGGTCCATGAAATCCATCCCAAGATTCAGGTCGTGGGTCCTCAAGGCCATCACGATCAGATCGGCGGGCCACTCTCGCTCTCCTATACGGATGGGGCAACCTAGGATCTCACGACTCGTCCTAATCCTAGCCCCATCCGGCATACCCACAGTCAGGGACGGACCCCTCGTGCAGCTCAGGCTCAGCCTAGAGACGCACGACTCTGCTATGAAGCAGTGTGTGGCACCCGTGTCAAAAAGAATACTCAAACAGTCATCTCGGAGAAATATAGTACCTGAGGCACTCGGAGCAGATCGATCCTCGACTCTCATCTGAAAAACGCGGGGCGGTGGGGGCAATGTAGAACCAGAAGCTCCAGATGTTTGTCCTCTCCCATAACCTGACCTAGACGGTCCTGCGGAAGATGATCCTCTGCCTGTCCCGGGCCCAGATGGCCCACGGCCCCCTCTAACTGAACCTCTGCCACGTCCTCCGTACCGTCCTCTAACAGCTGTGCTGCCTCTCCCCTGCCCCGGGGAGTAAGTCAGAAGCGGGGGCTGGGGAGCAGCGGGAAGTCTCGGTGCGAGTGTAGCTGGTGGGGACCTACCACCCTGGGGGCAGCGTGCAGCTCTGTGTCCCATACCTCCACAAGTGTAACATCTGGTCGATCTATCAGGGTAATCACTCTGGTAATGACCGGGCTCAGAACACCTCGACTAGTCACTGGTGGTGCTGGGGGTGGCATAACTCTCGACATCCCTCCTCTGAATCCTCTGCGGAAGGCTCCTCGGAAGCTCGTATCCCATCTCGTGTCAGCGGGCCTCTTCGCCGCGGGGCGAGGGGGAGCATACACAGTAGTAGTCAAGATCCTCTGCTTCTCATATATCATCACGACCTCCGGAAAGCGGTCGAACGGAACAACTCCCAAACTAGATGCGTGTAGAAGGATCTTTGGCGGTAGCCTCATAGACAGCAAGCGAATACGACTCTCATCAGTGGGACAGAGGTGAGCACAGTAGATCAGCTCCCTCTTGAACTGGCGAATGACCTCCGATACAGAGCGGGATGGGTCGTAGGTAGCACGCATGAAAGTGACCTCCCTAGCTGTCTGTGTCCCTGGCGGACAATACTCCCAGAGCATCAGTGCTCGAAACTCCTCGTAGCTCCACTCTGCCTGGCCAGTCTTACAGACGGTCCAGCGAAGAAATGCGTCGTCTCGCAGAAGTCCTGCGGCCAACCTCTGACGCTCGGAAGTAGGAGCGCCGATGAAGTCAAAGATGTTGTCGATCTGTCGAAGCCACGACTCCATGTCTGCCCCGTCCTCTCCCGAGAAGTGTGGTGGGCCACAATGAGCTAAAGATCGAACCCAGTCAATGCGCTTCTCGGGGCGCACATCGACGGGGGCTGGGGCGACTGGCTGTCCAACGGGGGTCTCTCTAACCGGCTCAGCTGGCGGCTCGACAGGGGTCTGTAGCTCAGGTGTATCTGGTGCAGGGTCTCCGACCAGCCCTCTCAGCATCTCAATCAGGGTCGCCCGATCCATCTGTCGCAGGATCTCCTCTGGCTGGGGGGCGGGGACCTCCTCACCCCCGAGATCCTGAACGTCATCGTCTGTCCTGTCAGCTACAACTCGGCGAGGTCGTCCTCTGCCTCTGCTCACTGGGCCCCCACGCCCGACGGTCCCACGTCGTGTGTCGACAATGCTGCATACCCAGAGCCATCACTCAGCACAGAAGCATTCAAGAATATTTGCAATGATATCTTTCGAGGGAGATCGCCCTCAGGCCCAATTGGTATAAATACACACGTAAATCTACCTAAGGTCGCTCTTCGAGGAGCGACCGACCGGAGGGGCAAATACCTCACGGCCTCTACCTAACTCGCCACTCCAACCACCGTGGTGCAATTCCTTGGAGCCTTCTAAGCCCATCTGTAAAGAGTAAGCTATGTTTTGCCTACCCATTCCCGATCTACATCCAATAGGGATGGTCTAACGCCATTCTACCCACTCGGTCCCCATTGGTTGATTTTTACTCCATTTTAAGGCCAAGTTCATATTAAGTTCATTTGTGATAGACATATTAAGTTCATTTTCCCCTTGAAACTCTTTCAAAACTTTTGAAGTTCGTGGGCGGTTTTCAAAACATACACTCGACCCTTTGGTACCCAAATTGCAAAACCTGGCTCTGATACCAACCTTGTAACGGCCCGGATATAGATACCCAGGTTACGTTTCGAAGGTTGGGTACCTTCGTTCGGATCTTGCAATTCGAGTACAGGTCGAGGTTTTAAAACTCAAGATTAGTATTTTAAAGTGGGGATTTCGGACCCCAAAATAGCCTGACGGCCACGCGAAGTCTTCGAGCCGTCCTAAGTCTAAGTCGCGGAAATTCGTTTGCAAACTAAAGAATAAACGGAAGTGGAGTACAACTTGTCACGGCAAGGCCGGGTCAAAACCAAAACACATAATTATGAAATTGTAAGGCCGAGTTAGCGGGGTTAGACAGATTCTTTGCGAGCGCCCGGGGTTTCCCACGTCATAGAGACAAAGAGCAATTATACCTAAAAAAAATGTGGTGCGAGCGGGATCAGATCGAGACCCCAACGCACCCTGTCCCGCAAGCAAACATACACATACGCGAATATAAGGATGATGCAGATACAGGAATGAAATCACACTATCATGATCCTAATTACAGTATGCGGAAAAGACTGTAAAGGCGCCCAAAGAATGCCAAATGGCATATCCCTCTCCTACCTCTGCACCCCTTTCCGTTAATGCAGAGACTGGCCAGCTCGATGCTATAGCATATCATATCTCGTCATCATATCATATCTCATCGTCATATCATGTCTCATCATCATTTCATATATCGTCATATCATAAATCATGCTCATGCCCGATGGTGCTAGGCTATCTCATCATCGTATCATATCGACTCGATAGACTCAGGGCACCCGATGGGGCTGGGCTACCCTATGACCCTAGGAAAGACTCTAGGACTATCACAGATAACGGCCGTTCTGTTTCAATCACACAGTGTAACCGAATGCTAATTCATAAGTGCAATCCTATCATGATACTACATGGCATGCTTTAATGCTTATGCAACACCTAGTATGTCATATATTCACAAGCAGGTATACTCTTTCGAGTCTGAGTAAGCCCATAAAGGAACTTACTTGAGTAAGCCGAACAGCAAAAGGTACAGCAGAAGCAGAATCCAAGAATCAACAATCACCTAATATATAAGCGAATAAGGCGCCATGAGATATTATTCTACTATTTAACACATGGAAACTTTCCCCAAGCTAATCATAAAAGAAAATAACTAGATTCCGAGAAATTATCCGAATACCCAAATCTAGGGCAACCCGATCAATGTTGTTATGATAAAATTTTCTAACACATCGCTTTCCAACAAAATCCTCAAAAGAATATTTCCAAAACATAGAAACTTCTTTTAAAACAATTACTTATAATATAATGTTAATTAAAATAATACCTCCCATTTTATAAGTAAATCATTTTAATGTTCTCAACTAAGACATATTAAATTCATTTTATAATATAATACTTCCCAACTTTATTTTCTTAAAACTCAGGTTTAAAATAATAATAATGATAATACATATAATAATAATATTAGCAATAATTAAATAAAACAAATAAATGTGTAACTATATATACCTATATATACTATACATAATTTAACAACACAAGGAGCCCAAGCTCAGCCGGCCCAACTGAAAGATAGGCCCAAGCCTTCCACACCACCAGCCCGTGTCAGATGCCAGCAAATAAAGAAAAGGGAGGGACCCAGCTGACTGGGCGCCAGCGTGGCAAGGAGAAGGGAGGCAGGGATCCGGGTTTGGGTTATAACCCGACCCAGCCCATGAAATCAGGCCCAAAGGGGGGGTCGTCTTCTACCTCTGGCCAACTGAGGAGAAGCGGGGAGCGACGAAAGAGGAGGGAGGGGTTTCCCGGCCTCCGGCGGCCCATTGGCCTCCGTCCTTCCACCACGGAGGTCGGAATGAAATTTCGACCACCATCGGCCCACAAAGGAGGAAGCGACGAGAAGGAGAAAGGGAGAAGGGGAACACTTACAGTGGCGGCTGCAGGGGAAGTCTCTCCGGGAAAGGAGTTGCGGCTGGCTTCACGGCGAGGAGGAGTTTGTCTCGGGTCTAGGACGACAGAGAGAGGGTTAAAAAGAGGGCTTGATTCGCTGATTGAAGTCAAAGGACGAGAATCGAAGGTTTACCTTCTTGAACTCAAACAGGGGCGGAAATGGGTGGCGGCTCGACGTTAGCTCCTCCGGGTCCGCAAGGGGTTCCTAAGAGGCCTAGGGAGGAAGAGGATGAGTAAGAAATCCGGTTTGAGGCTAGAAACGATGATGAGAGAGAGAGAGGAGGTGTGTTACCGAGCTTGGAACCGAACAGAGGAGGGAGGCATTTCAGTCGGCACGGCGGCGGCTCCGGCGATGTCTGACGCTTCCCTTGAGCTCCGAAGATGGGAGGGAGCGTTGCTGGCTGCCTGGAGGAGAAATTTGGAGGAGGAAAGGTGATTTCTTGGTGGTGAAAGGAGTTGCGGCAATGAGGGGCTTTTGTGGTTTCCTCCTGGAGGGTTGACAGGAAAGTGAGGGTGAGGGGGAGAAATGAGGGTTGTGTATATATATGGGCTGGTGTGTGGGCACAGGGGAGAGGGCAGTGAGTGCAGAGAGGGAGGGTGGTGCACCATGAGGGAGTGAAGGCAAGGTAGTGTGTGGGTTTGTTTGGAGGTCTGTTACATTGCAGGGGAGGGGGGGCCAACGCAAGCAGATGGGAGAGAGAGAGAAATTTAAACAAACAATATAAAATATATAAATAAGATGGAAGGGTCCCACCCGCCTTGCAAATTCGAATTTCCGACGTTTGATGCCCAATTTCCGCCCATAAAGCGGAATCCCGATGCTAAGAATTTAAATTGAATTAAAACATTTAAAATGAAGTCGGAAGGATTTATAAAATGGACCTTGCTCGGGGACAAGTTTTTCTTCCGATCATACGAATAAATAGTCATTTTCAATTCATTTTCAACTAATAAAATAATTATATAGTATAGAATATATTTTGGTCTTTACAGGTTCATTACAATATGGAAGATGGGGATTTGAATTCATGATTTACTGGTAATTATGTATCATGTATCATTATTACCAACTAAACTAGTAAGGTTTGACTGATTATAAGGTAATTAAAATGAGTGATTGAAAACATTTCAAATTAAAACCACATTCCAATCATGACAAATTACATTTTGTACGTTCATCATGAATGAACGGTTTAATTAGGATTCCACCAAGGTCATCTTCACTCTTTTTGAGCAAATTTCAATGTTTTTTTTTTTGGGGGGGGGGGGGGGGGGGGAGGTCCAACAGGATGAAGGAAGTTTCGTATTTTAAATACACGATAAAGCTAATCCTAATCCTTATCTATTTAATCACATTATCATTAATTACTTTTTTTTGTTCGAAACATTAATTACTTTTAGGTTATCATGAATTGAATTCTTTTTATTTTGACAGATGATTGAATTGTTAAAATCAATTAATCTATTATCAATATTATGTGATTGATTTAAATACTTTGTAATAGAATTTTTCCCCACATATTTTATTTAATCAAAATAAGAACAAACTAGTATATTACCCGGGCTATTTTTCTTTTTTTTTTAAAAAAAAATAAAAATAAAATTTTATAAGTATATAAATTACCACTATAAAATAAAATAAACTATTACCGTATGTTAACATAAAATAGAAAAAAAATAGATTTGATAGAGTAAGTAAAAAATAATATTTATGAAAAATGTGTAAAAATTACATGGGTTGATTTAAGTAGAATAGGTTGATTGAGTGAAAATCATAAAATAAATGTGCTTATAAGTTATAACACCTAATAAAAATACTTACGGTTTATTAGTTAGATATAAATATATTAATTAAAGAAACTTGTCTAAATTTTAATAGGTGAATTTTTTTAGGTTCGGTTGATTGGGAGAAAATCGTATGGTTAAGGTGATTATATGATATATAAGCAAAAATATTTATCATTTAATAGCGAGAATAAATAAATCCCATTCGTTAAAAAGATGTTTAAAATTTTTATTATGTGAAATTTTATGTAGATAATGTTGGTTGAGTGAAATTCGAAAAATTAAGGTGATTATAAAAACAAAAATAGTTTTCATTATATATATGAATTGGTTTCTCCAAAAAAATCATATATTTGGAACGTACTATATAATTTTTTTAAAAAAAAATTAAATTCATCACATTGTTTAAGGAAAATAGCTTGAAATGATATTGTATAAGAGTGAATTGCACAATCTAACCAATATCCGGCCACCTTTGCGCTCATAACCCACTATCCAAAACAATTGCAAAAGTTAACCCTCTCCCTTAAAAAAATTGCAATCCATCCGGTTAAAAAGGGAGAATGCAACCGGGATAGAGGAGAGAGAGAGTGAATGTGGAGAAAGAGAGGAACCGGGAGAAGTTCATGAGGAGAGAGAGTGAGAGAGGGAGGAAGATAAAATTGGACAGTTTTATTAAAAAACTGTAAAATCAACTGTCGATATCTCACGGACTTACAAAAGAGGAAGAGAGAGGGCAACAGTCGCTCATGCAAACCTGAGGAAAAGAAAAAGAGAAGGAAGAAGAGGAAGAAGACGACAGTGCAGTGCAAGAGAGGAGAAGAAGAAGGTGAGCCGACATTGAACAGGGCGATTTTGAAGTAAGTAAACCCTAACTCGGTCGATTAATTACCTATTGCTTGGATTCGTATGGGAGGAACCAATTGGAAGAACCTAAACTGTTTTTTATTGTGTGAAAATGGGATAAAGGGGTCGAATGGGTTGACAGTTCGCAATTTCCCCTGTCATGTAGGAAGTAACCGATGTCAAGTTAAAAAAAAGGGTGGAAAGTTTGGGAACTGGGGTGTGCGGAGAGAATGGAATTATTGGGAAAGGGGAAATTGGGGAACGTTTATGTCGAATCCAAATTTTCAGGAGTAGGGTAGATGTAGATACGTTCAGTTTAGAGGGGAAATTGGCCGAAATGGGGCGAATTAGGGTCAGGGAAAATGTTAGAAAGGGTGAGTTTTCATATGTGTAGATTGAAATTGGGCAGGGGAACTGAATATTAATTTCAGTAGGTCAAAATTTCTGATGAAAAATTTTGACACTAGTGTGCAATTTGGAGATATACAAATTGAATAAGTCGACTGTCATGTATAAATATTAAGGTGTCATGTATAAATATTAAGGTGTCATGAATAAATGTGTTGGTGTCATGTAAGATAGACTGCAGGGATGAATATGGAACCATTGTGTACATTCAATCTTAAGATGAATAAGTAACTATCATGTACATATTGAACCATTGGGTGCATTCAATCTTGACATTTGATATGCATAGGTTCTGAATGAGTACCTGTCATGTACATATTGAATTCTAGAATGTTTGTGGGACTGATGTGAAGGGAACTGTGGGTTGGGGGACACGAATTGATTTCGAGATTACTGATTTTTGGTCTCCCAACATGCAGGATATCTGCTAAATATCAAAAATGTCGCAGCGGAGTGGAAAGAAGATTGTCGACCCTGCAACTCAAACCTCTGGCGCGGTATGATGGGCTTTCGTTGAGTAATGTAAGTTGTGATTGTCGTGGTGCAGCGTGGCTGACTTGTTGAAGTATGTGCAGGCTGTGTACGCTGTCGAGGAAGACAGACACTTCAAAGTGCGATGTAACCAATACTGTCGGTTGCCCCTCCTGGTAAACATTGACAACCGGTTGAGCGAGTCCCAGTGGAAGCGCCTGATGGACAGCCCGTTAGGGGGCGTTGCAAGACTGGGCACAAGGGTCTAGTTCTCCGGGCAGCTTGTACACTACGTTCTCCAACGACAACTGAAGACAAAGAAGAAACATGAAACATGGTACAAGATCCATGATGCGGTCGTGAGGTTCTCAATAGCGGAGTTTGCCCTTGTCACCGGTCTCAACTGCGGCTATGTCGACGAGCCTGAGAACGACTCAGCGTGTGAGACGGCAGTGTATGATTTCTTTGGAGTTGCCAAGTTGAAGATGTCCGAGTTCGAGGTGATGTTCCATGTGGCAATGGCATCTGAGAAATCGTCAGCCGAAAAGTTTAAATTTGTCCTGTTGATGCTGATCGAGGGTGTGTTGTTCGGGAAGGAACCCCGAAACTACATTCAGGGGTGGGTGGTCAACCTCGTCTCCTACATTGAAAGGTTCCTGGCCTATCCGTGGGGTCGGCTTTCCTACGAGTGAGCGAACGAGTTCCTGAACCATGCAATCGAGAGGAAGCTCCAACACATTGGCAGCAGCCCCACTACACCACGTCCGACGTACTTGCTGATGGGATTCCCCCTCGCATTCCAGGTTCGTTCACAAACCTCACTAGATGCCTTATGAATTAATACTAGTCATCTATTTATTTTATACTGAACAGCAATTGACCTTGTACTGGACAAACATTGTTTGCAGCTCTGGGTGTACGAAGCCCTCCCTCCAGTGGGTGTCCAATGTGCAAGCATCATAGATGAGAAGCTGTACTCTAGGTGTCTGCAATACGAGTCTAAAGAAGGGAACCTCGAGTATTCCGCCATCAAAACCCAACTACGAGAGGCCAAGGAGGAGCTCGGGTATTTCGATGACCCTGACGCTGTAAGGCCGGTTCTCATCCCCGATGAAGTGGAGGAAGCTACCCGTTTGTACCGCGGTGTCCGATACAGTCACGATAAGCGGGATCACTTCTTCGACGACATTTTCCTGGCGTTCGTAGCAGCAAATGCGCAACCCCCACAGAAGAAACAACCAAAGGAAGCACCTGGGTCAACACTAGAATCAGGGGTGGGTACGCAGACAAAAGCTGCCATCTTAGAGATCGAGTCAAGGTTACTGGCAAAATTAGACGACATGGCGAGGAGCATAACTACGGAGTTAGGATCAAAGATGGCCACGCTTGAGAAGTCGATTGAAGACTTGAAGAGGGCATTGAGGGGGAAGGGGACTAGGGAGTCGGAGGAGCAAGGGGAGGTGTTGCCGAAGAAGGAGGTAAGGTTATTGGTGTGTCATGACATCATATATAGCGTCATATAATTATATATCACTGTCATGTCAAGATTGTAAGATGTCATGTAAATGTCAGCACATGTCATGAAAATATCAGTATCTGTCAATTTAATTAGATTTCATGTGGATAGGTTCATGGAGCAGTGAAGGAAAAGGACAAGTACAAGGACGAGGAGGAGAGACAGCCGACCAATGAGGACAATCAGGGGGGCAGTCGGAGAAACCTACTCTGGACATCGGCGAGGTATGGACATTTCACTATCCTGTCAATTTTATTATCTGTCATGTTATATGCACTATGGTGTGCTGGGTGCAGGTTGATGTTGAGGCTAAGGTGTCCCTCCAACGGCGCGGTAGGAGGACCCGTCTACATCCTGATACGTTCTCCCCGGGGGAAGTAAAGCAGCCAGCGAAGAAGCCGCGTGTAGGCAAGAAGGCATCGCAAGCAGTGGATGTCGTGGACCTAGGCATGACGACGAGGGCAGACGTTGATGCGTTTTCTTCCTGGATGAAGGACGGAACTGACCCTATCCGGTCATTTGAAGGCAGCCTACTGCAGAGGGAGTTCTTCACGGTACTCCAATCACCGAAAACTTGGGTCACATCCGAGGTTAGGTTTCCACAACGTGGTTCTATGGATTACCTTCCTCGTCATATGCTCTTCCATATAAATGGTTTTTCGTGCATGCAGCATATCGAGCAGGCATGCGCCCTCCTGCGGAAGGACATCAAGAACGATGACAAGTACGAAGATGTCGCCGTCCTTGATTTCTTATGGGGGTATCTGCTGCAGAAGCATTTGGCGAACGCGAAGGGGAACCTTGACGTGGTCAAGGGGGACGAGAAGCTGTCCCACTACTTCGAATGCAAGTTACCGGAGAGGTTTGCAACAGAGTGGGCCGTTGTCGACCGGCTGTTGGCGCCTTGGAATGTCAAGAACGAGCACTGGGTGAGGATCTTGAACATCTACGATCTTGACATCAACCTAGTCGCTGAGCACCACATGGCGGGCTTTCTGAAGCCGGTGACCCACCTCCTCCCCATTCTGATGGACAGCCATCCCGAACTTCGGGTTAAATGGATCGGCAAAGTCCCAAAACCCTTTGCGTACAAGAGGGTGAAGGGGATTCCTCAAAACAAACAATCGTAAGTCGATATTTCCACTTGTTCCGATTATAAACAATTGTCGCAGGTTGGGTGAACATGTTTCATTGTCGTGATGAAGGGATGACTGTGGTCCATACGCCATCCGCTTCATGCAGCTCCTCGCGGCCGGCGACACCAAGTTCCGTGGCCTTGACGATGACTTCATTGCGGCGTACCGCCAATTCCTTTGTGCTGCCATCTTTCACGGACGTCTTACACCCCCATCCGACTCTTAAAAGTACTTCCCGATTGGTTTTAGACTGTTGTGTTTGGTTTTAAACTGTTATTGGTTGGTTTTAGATATTTCGCTTGGTTCGTTTTAGACTGTTGTTGGTTCGTTTTAGACATTTCGCTTTGCAATTGTTATTGGTTTGTGGACTTGGCTGGTTAGTCATAATGTCATGTCAAATACATTATCTGACATGTCAAGTGCATTATATGTCATGTCAAGTTCATTGTCTGTCATGTAAACCAAAGGTACAAACTGGGGTAACCACACAAAGTAGAACAAAGTAGACCAGACCAAACCAAAGGTACAAACTGGGATAACTACATATTGAATTGCAAAAGGTGGACTTGGTTGGTTAGTCATAATGTCTAGTCAAGTGCGTCTTCTGTCATGTCAAATGCACTAGCTGTCATGTCAAGTTCATCATATGTCATGTCAAGTTCATTGTCTGTCATGTAAACCAAAAGTACAAATTGGGGTAACCACACAAAGTAGAACAAAGTAGACCAGACCAAACCAAAGGTACAAACTGGGATAACTACATACTGAATTGCAAAAGGTGGACTTGGTTGGTTAGTCATAATGTCTAGTTAAGTGCATCTTCTGTCATGTCAAATGCATTAGTTGTCATGTCAAGTTCATCATATGTCATGTCAAGTTCATTGTTTGTCATGTAAACCAAAGGTACAAACTGGGGTAACCACACAAAGTAGAACAAAGTAGACCAAACCAAACCAAATGTACAAACTGGGATAACTACATACTGAATTGCAAAAGGTGGAGCGCCTGCGTTTCCAAAGGCATCATACTTCACACCAAAATGGGGTAACTACGTACTTAATTGCGAAAGGTGCGGCGCCGCTTCTGGAAGTTCCTATCCCACCGCTAGGTGCGGCGCCGCTTCTGCAATTTCCCATCTACACCCGCCCACTCTATTGGTTCACTTTTGATAGTTGTCGGAAAAGCTCCGGACTTCCCTTTTCCGCGATGGTATGCTTCCTCTACTTCCCTCATCGCTCGCTCCGCCTCGTGATCCCATGGGCTGACTACATCTTCGACGTCACTGCTCACACAAATTACATGCTTTCCATGTACAACTGCGACTGCGTTCTTCACGAGCTCCAGGTCCAACTCTTCACTTGGCTCCAACTGGACACATGGATAGTATAACTGGACAGAGGGATATTCTAACTTGACAAGATGATTTTCTAACTGGACATCAGTTCGTTGTCCACCGACACCTTGTGCTCCCAAAACTTCCACTTCTTCATACCCTGCCAAGCGGGGGTCTGTCTGTGGGTGATCTTCTTGGGTCACGGGTGGCCCACCCTCGACTGAATGGGCCATTGTGGATCCTTCTGTAGTGGCCACTTCTCCACCAAACTTGCGTATCAGGGAGACATGGAGGTCGATAGGCCAGGATCGTTCTCCAGATAGTCCATTTAAAAACTTGAAGGCCTACAGGTCTTCGTCATCCCCAATGGAAAAACGTCTGCACCCTTCCTTTTGCGGATTTACATATATGAGCTGGACGTCATGCCTCCTCCCATCGACATTAAACTTGGCCATCAGATGTTTCTTCAGGGAGACGTAGTCAATATTTTCGTCTACTAGGACAGCCTTCTCGCTCCTTGACCCCTCCACGACCCAAGTGCCCTCTTCACAAACCCACCATCCTCTAAACACTACAGTCATACAGACGGACAATTTGTCCCCTGTTCCATTAGTTAGAGGGGGACACATTCAGTTTTATAGGAAGATGAATATATTTTAGGAAGAAACGTATCGCATAACCTAAATAGAAGGAATACTTACTCATTTTCTATCATAAGTCGATGTCTGTCCAGTAAACCCCAATAGGTGTCAGGCGCTTGAATGGGTTTATACTCTCCCCCTCCTCCCTCCTCTCCCTCTTATTCCCTTTTGGCGCTATTGCCTGGGCGGGAAACGGTCTCTCTCTCCCGCTCTCTCACACTCACACTCTCTCTCTCTCTCCCCTGTCTTATCCATTGTCCTGTCTGACAGGTTCTCTCTCTTTTGCAGGATGCCCCTTGCTTTTCTCTCCCTCTCTCTTTGATTTTTTTTGGTGAAATTGTATTCATTGGTTTGAAGTTCTTATCGTTTCAATATTGCTGATTGCTATATTTTCCTACGGATTTGCATTTAATGAATATGAAGTGTGAGTGGGAAACCCAATTTTATACCAAGATAAAACATTGAATAAAACGCCCCGACAATATGTCCAGTACAAAACCATTAGATGTCATGTCAAAAGTGACATGTGTCATGTATATACCAACACACTGCCATGTTAAGGGTAGACAACTAGAAAACAGTTCACATTAATGTCTTCTGCTACTGCTTTTTTTTTTGTCTTAACGGTCACATGTTGAACAGTGTTCCTACTCCCCCAAATTCGGTGAAGTTAAATCCCCATTGCCATTTCACCACCTCTGTAACACCCCTTCAACGAAATGGCATCCTCATCACACCACCTTGCCTCCTCATCTGGCCTCCCTCCCCGACCTGTCCCCATCGTTATATCATCCGACAACTCGGACGATGGGAATGAGGGTGCAGGTTTGTCAAGCATTTCATTGTTTTAGATTTGTGCTACTTGTATGATTATACTACTGTATTTTTATTTTTTATGCAGGACCAATGTCGCCGCCATACCAAAGAAATCAAAAGGTAGAGATCGTCGGCGGTGAGGCTGGGATGCTCGGGTCATTCTACGAGGCAACCCTTGTACGCAAAGTGGATCCTAGCCACTGGTTGGTGGAATATGTGACCCTCCTACACAACAACAGAAGAGACCTGCTGAAGGAAATCATACCGGTTTTACGAATTCGTCCCCGTCCGCCTCGTATTTCGTATGACGCCTACTTAGTCGACGACCGTGTCGACTGTCACGTCAACGATGGGTATTGGTCCGACAAGGTCATTCGTGTGTCCGGTTATGGGAATGACCGAACTTTCTCGGTCAACTTCCCGCTGAGCAGGGAGACAACTGATCATCGTGCCCGCAATATGCGCCCACACTTCGAGTGGAATGGATCCAGATTCACCACACAGCCGCATTTTCGCTACCTATTACTGTAATTTTCGATTTCAATGTCGTGTATTTTTCTACTATTTGCTACTGTCTTTTAAATGTTTGCTCCGATGTTGTATTTGTTTGATGCTAGTGAATCTGTCTCCCAGATATCATGTCCAGTATATCTCAATCTGTGACATGTCGTTTTACATTGACTGTCCAGTTTAAGCTAACAGCTTACACGTCAACCTATAAATTACCTCCCACCCACCTTCTTCTTCGATGGTTTTTCTCTGAAACTTAAGATTTAATTATAAGTATATTTCTGCCCCCTCAATTTCACTCTCACTATGAGGACCAGTCACATTAAAGCATAGTACTGTCGACATGAGAGAACAAAATCATGGCATTCAACTATGGATAAATATTAAAGCATAGTAGATGTCACTATAGTGAATGTGCTTCTCCCAGAAATCTTCTCTAGTCGATTTCGCATGCCGTTTTGATCTGTTTCTCCGAGCAATCGTGTCCAGTTAAATGAAATATAGGACATGTTTTGTCGCTATTGACGTCCAGTTAAAACTTACTTCTTACACGTGATTCTTCAAATAAACCCCCGCCCCATTCCTTCTTCAATTGTTTTCTCTAAAACTTAAAATTTAATTGAAGGTATCTTTTTATGCCCCCTCACGTGATCTCTCTCTCCTCTCAGACTGCACTTTTCTTTTTCACCTCTCTCTCTCTCTTCTGTCCTTTACAACTGCAAAAGTGTACTTTTTCACTCCTCCATCTCTCTCTCTGACTTGTCTTCGCTTTTCAAGAGTAGAGCACTCTCTCCCTCCCTCTTTCTCTCACTCACTTTTCCTGCTAATGAAACCGTGTCCAGCTGTCCCCCATTGGGTTACCTGCTACCGGCTGAAGCTTGCAAGCGGATATCCGCTTTTTAGCAAATATTTTTTCGGATTGGGTTACTCATGCAAAGAATCCGGATAATGGGGTTAGTTTAGCAAATCCCCCATTGTATAATTAATATAAAATAAAATAATATTGTATAGTTATTAACTTTATTAAAAAATAGTTTTGAGTTAATCCCATTGTGTAAAAAATGTAGTATGAAATGATATTGTGTAATTAATATAAAATGGAATAATATAGTATATTTAATATTAACTTTATTAAAAAATAAGTTTTGAATTAATAAAAAATAGATTTATATGATATTGTGTAATTAATATAAAATGAAATAATATTGTATAGTTAATATTAAATTTATTAAAAAAAAATGAATTAATCCCATTGGTAAAAAAAATGTAGTATGAAATGATCGATATTCTGTAATTAATATAAAATGGAACAATATTGTGCCGATAGCCCGATAATATTAACTTTATTTAAAAAAATATGTTTTGAATTAATCTCATTGGTTAAAAATGTAGTATGAAATGATATTGTGTAATTGATATTAGATAAAAATAGAATATATGAATATATAAATATATTATATAAATGAAAATGTAAATAGAATATATCAAATATATATTGCCAAAAAAAACTATTTCTAATTTCTAAATATATGAAATAAAGATGTTGCCAAAAATAACGTTACGCGGGAGGATGATACCTGACATAAGTGCTTTGGGTTTAATTAATATATTACTCCCTCTGTTAATTAAAACTTGTCGTTTACTATTTATGCACGCTTTTTTAGAATGATTAAAACTATATGAAATATTAACTTTTTTTAAATTTTGTTTTTATAAATTCATACTTAATAGTAACAAGTATGAAATTATTAAAAAAATATATTAAAAAAGTTAATATTTTATATAGTTTTTAACACCTCAAAAAGCGTGCGTGAATAGTAAAACGTCAAGTTTTAATTAACGAAGGGAGTAATATATAGATAGGGACTGGAGATCCAATTTACTTTCCTAATTAGTCCAATGTTCACTGGACAGTCTAAATTAATTTAATATCTACCGAGCAGTGACAAAATTACCCCCACTTAACTCTTGCCCTACCCCTATCTCATGTGCTTCAATTTCCCCGACTGCGATCCAAAAGGAGCGAAGAAAGGAGAACTGAAAACGTTGGCGCCGCCCTGAGATGCAAATCCATCTCCCATCCGACCAACCTCTCATCTCTCCCATCTTGATCTTCTCAATCTCTTCTCCCATATCCTCCTACTTTTTGTCACAATTGTCACGGGCGAGGGCAAATCCACCCTCATCGGTGATCCGATCGGAATCCCCGCTGACTCTGCGCGACTCTGTGCGAGGATCCGAGATCGAGAGATGGAAGGAGGCGGTCTTCAATTGAGAGAGATCAGTGGGTGAGAGGGAACTGAGGGCGAGAGAGATAAAGGTTGTCCGTTGTGTCCGTCTTCGACCTTCCCCCTCGTTGTCCGCTTCCTACCTCTGCCCTTGCTTCCATGGAGATCCACATGGGAGATGAATATAACGATGACCAGGATCCTCCGGACAACCTTCATCCATTGAAGGCCTCCATCCATGGCGAAGGAGCAGACAAAGGCGATTTCAACCCATGTCTCTCATCTTCTCAAGGTTAATCTAATTGCAGATGTTGATTTAATGATTGCTACTGTTGCTCCCTTGGAAGAAATATTATTGCTTCTAATTAGCAGCTGATGCATGTGCTGATTTAATTAGCAAGTGGGAATAACACTATTGTTGGCATTTCGAAGGTTGAATCTGGACTTGAAATACAACCTGATGCTGATAGTGGGGCCTTGCAAGGGGATTCAAGTGCACTTCAGTTAGGGGTGGCAATCTCATCCGCACTCGACGGGTGCCCGCTTCACCCGATCAAAAAAAAAAACAGGTGAAAATCCGATACAATGTGGGTATTAAATGGGTGACGAGACGGGGCGGATTCGGGTGACTGTAATTTCACCCATCACCCAACCCGTACATCACCTGATATATATATATAATGGATCAATTGTGCACAAGGCTTAGGGTGTACCTTGTGCACAATTGTGGGCCATTGATCGGATGGTAATGGATGGATGAGATTAAATAGAGTTTTTCTTTTTTTTAATTAAAATCAGGTGGGCCCCGTGGAAAACTGATGGAAATCGGCTAACTCTCCTCTGCTGGCGCGTGTAATTTGTGGGATATTGGATTTTTTATTTTTGAAGTTGTGGGGCCCGCAAATACTTTGGATCTTTCCATCTAACAGTGTGACTTCTTTTTTGATATAAATTAATTGGCAACTACTTTATATATCTATACTAGTTTTATTAATCGCCCGTTGCGCGATATATTAATAATTTGTAATAAACCATTAAAATAATTCACAATATCGGTTGTGATGCAATCAAAGATATGTGTAGGTAGTCAATTACTCAATATAAATGGGTTATTATATATATTGTGTTTACCCATAAAAACGTTAAAAGCCCTTTTTCTTATTCTAAAAAATACGATAAACGAACGGTTTTGGTTGAATTGGTCGATTTAACGCTATATTGAACGATAATTAAGAGATTATTCAGTGGAATCCTTATTTTTATGAGGTATACAGAAGCGATGAATAATTGCATAACCATTTTGAATAAGTATTTTTTAGAATTATTCGATCGAATCGATTGATTTAATGCGCACATTGAACGATAATTGAGAGATTATTCAGTGGAATTCTTATTTTTATGAGGTACACAAAAGCGATGAATAATTGCATAACCGTTGTGAATAAGTAACTTTTAGAATTATTTGATAGAATCGATCGAGTTAACGCACACATTGAACGATAATTGAGAAATTATTCAGTGGAATTCTTATTTTTATGAGGTACACAAAAGCGACGAATAATTTCATAACCGTTTTAAGTAAATTTTTAGAATTATTCGGTTGAATCGGTCGATTTAACGTGTACATTGAAAGATAATTGGGAGATTATTCATTGAAAATCTTATTTTTACGAGATACACAGAATCAATGAATAATTGCACAACCGTTGTGAATAAGTAAAATTTTGAATTATTCGGTTAAATCGGATGATTTAACACGTACATTGATCAATAATTGATTGATTCTTTAGTGATATTCTTATTTTTATATGAGGTACAAAAAAAACCCAAATCAAAAGACTCCTAATCCGGCCAAATAAACTACACACAGTTCATGAATAATGAAATTTTTTTCAAGAAAATTCAATTATATTACTATTCTATTACCTGCTTTGGGGTGAGAATCCAATCATCCACAAGGAAAATGCAAATTTCCATAAAATCCAATTATCCACAAAACCAATTTATAGGAAATGAAATAGAAAACTCAGAAAATCAATGAAATCACACAAAGAATAAAGTAACCTCACATATCATCCGACAGGAGGAGAAGAAATTGAAAGGCTGGGGTTTGGATGAAGCAGGTGATAGAATAAGTGCCCTCGCCATCGGTGGATTCGCCGTCGGTTTTGATTCGATTCTAGTTTGTGCACCGTCGATTTCGCCAAGAAGAAGCGTCCTCGCCACCGGTGAAGAAGCCACTGCCGGAACTGGCCACACACTTGGAATAGCCCACCGGAGAAGACGATTCCTTGTTGTGCGCCTCCGCCTCGACACCGCTGCTCCTCTGTTACCCTCGCATCCGACGAGGCCGGAGCGAAGCCTTAACCACGGCTTCCATCACATCCGACGGGGTCGGATCCACTCGACTAGGGAGGATTGGTGGTTTCTAGACTCCAGTCGATCTTCTCCTCGTCGAATCGCTGCCGGTTTTGCCAAAATCAAGGCCCCTCGCCGCCGGTGAAGAAGACAATTGATTAGGATGGTGGAAGCGTCGCTTGCTTTCAAGATGACGTGAAGAAGAATACAATTGGGGGTTAGGGTTTTATTTCATCAATTGTCTCACGCGCTTCACTCTAGTTGAAGATTGGATTATATTTTTTTTAAAAAAAAAAAGCGTGCCACGTGGCGAATTGTAACCCCTTGATTTCAATAAGATTAGTGGCTATTTATTTGTGTACAAGGTACATTATAAGGGGTGTGTACTCTTGAACCACCCCCTATATATAAATATATATATATATATATATATATATATATTTCATCCAATCCTAATAAATAGGGGTTGTTTTTTTTATAAGGTAATAATTCGAGGACCAGACAGACCTGACACTTTGAATGGCCGACAAAGTCGGCAGATGGCAAACCGACAAAAAGACAATCTAAAGTAGAAAGGTGCAATACAAAAAGTGGCAAGCAAACATATCCAAGCGAACAAACGAACCTAACCCTAATACGCTGGAGACAACATAGACTACAACCCGACGCCAACCACCATAAACAATGACATTGTTGGCCAGCAGTACAATAGAAGTCCTTATGGGCAATGAAAACGAACCTCTAAGGAAATTTTCGGATCACGGAGTCGCCTCAATACACACCGCCTCAATCCCAGCCAGCCTGACACCGAACGCCAAAGCCCCAACTAAGAATAAGACTGCCGCAAACACCCAGAGACACCGCTGAGAACCACCTTAGTAAGACACACCTAAAAACCCTTTCGGGATTCAAACAAGTCCCTTACGGGATTTTGTACAAGACCTTTCGGGATTTTGCAGAAGCCCTTTTGGGCGATTTTATTAAGTATATGTATATAAAAAAAATTAATTGTCCGAAATTTTATATCTTGTCGTGCAAGGGTAATCAACCCAAGATTTGGCGTACCCGTACGTGCACGCCAAGGCAAGAAAGGATAATGATGACGATGGCATTGTAGGCAGATGGCCGCCAACGACGACGACAATCGAGGCCAGAAGCACCAGCGACACAAGCGCTCGAAGGAAGAGGAAGCAGGCGAGGACGAGGCGATGACAAAGGAGGAGAAGTGGAGGACTAGAGTGAGACAGCAGGAAGAACGACCCACCCAACAACCTAGCACCACAAAGCACTCAGACACCAGCCGGATAGGCAACCAAACAGGCCATTGAGAAGAGAAAAGCTCCATTTAGAAGAGCCCCAAACCAATTTTATAGTGCAAGTTAAAACCGACTCACCCACCCCAATCAAAATTCAAGTCAGAAAGCCAGAGAAGGACGAGCAACTAACGACGACACCAAAACGGGCGGAGATTGATAATTAGGAACACAAATCGGATCTATTAGGCAAAAACCACCGGCAAGGGCGGCCGAAGGGGGAGAGCGAGAGCGATGGTGGCAAAGGAGGGCGAAAACCGCCAACGAGGGAAGCTGGAGGAGGTGAGCGAGAGTGAGGAGGATGATGGTCGGGGACGAAGGTGGCCAGATTGGGCAAAACCAAACCACGAAAAAATTAGCCATGGTCAACTGGAGTATACTAAAAGGATGAAGGTCCTGGTAGAGGAGGTTGCAGTGTTGGTTTGAGATGGTGGTTCAAAGGAAGACTTTGGGGTTTTGGGTAGGCAATTTCTAGAGAGAAGGCAGAAGCCTTTTCTCTAGGGCTTTTTTTAAAATTTCTTAAACAAGTTTTTTTTTAATTTGTTATACAGTTTTTTTTTAATTTGTTAAAAAAGAGCTGAATTTTATGTTAAAAAGGCTAACTTTCATGTTAAATAGGGCTGTTTTTTTTTTAAATTTGTTAAAACATGTTTTTTTAAAAAAAAAATTTGTTAAACAAGGGCTATTTTTTTAATTTGTTAAATTGGACTGGATGTTTTTCACCCGATCCACCCAATTACCCGATGGGTGATGGGTCGGGTGGTGGTCTCTGGGTGGTGGATCGGGTGAAATTTTGGATTATCTACCCACCACCCAACCAATTGCTATCCCTAACTTCAAGGTCTAGAAAAGTAATAAGAGTCTCAGAGGCCAAACTTTCTGGTGTTGTAGTAGAAATCGATTGTTGTAGTAGTTGTTGTTGAAGTGGAGAGCGGACAAAGAAGGGGCAACATGGTGAATACGTAGAGAGGCTTTGACGAGAATGTCCATTGCTGAAGAAGAAGAAGATGCACAGGGAGCGGACATTGGAGGCTTTCATGCAAGAGAGATGAATTTGCGATGTTCAACTTTAGATTTAGAAAGGTGCTGAAATATGAAAGCTGATTTTTAAGGATTCTATTGGAAATCTCATTATATTTTGGTGTAGATCCTTTCAATTTTTGTTGGTTCAGAAAGAGTGGACAAGAAGGAGCGGACACTGCAACCATAGTTTGATTGCTTCCATTCAAGGGTTAGAGTTTCTGTTGATTTAATTTGGAATTTAGCAGAAGAGAATTTACTCGTTGTGTAGTTTGAGATATATTTTTTGTGTAGTTTTGGAGCTGAGTTTGCTCATTGTGTTGGCAGGTGCTATATTGCAACTACATGGGATATTTTTAAAGTAGAAAATGATGAGTGGAAAACCAGGGCACTACTTGCAGCAACAACTGAGTTGGAGAGGTTATTTCAAAAGAGAGATTTTAGCAAATTGAATGTTTTTCTTTCACATTCTAAAGACTTTGTATTTTATACGTTGTATATTTGAGTTGCATTCAAGTATGTGCTTGTTCCCAAAATTTTATGTCATGTATTTTGTTCGCATAAAAATTCAATAAAGTTATAATCTCGGCACTCTATTTGTCCGCATAAAAGTTCAATAATAGTTCGAATGTCAGCAGCTCATTTGTTTAAATGTCCAATAGTCCATTTGTTCGAATGTTCGCATAAAAATTTAATATTGTTCGAATGTCATTCATCCTTGTTCGAATGTCTGTATAAAATTCAACAATAGTTTGACTGTTCGCATAAAAATTTAATGTCAGCAGCCCTTGTTCGAATGTCAGCATAAAAATTTCGATAATAACAAAAAGAAAAAAAAAGAAAAGGAAAAAGGAAAAAGGGGGAAGGATGGAGGGAAGTAAGCGGGCAAAAGACGACTCCTAGGGACGTGTAGATCACTTATGGGTTAAAATTTATACAAAACAAGATAACTTACGAGTTAAAATTATAAAAGAAAAGTATCTGCAAAACAAAACAATCATGGAAAGATCAAATCACAATACTTCGTGGTAGTTTGGGAGATTGCTAAATTTACGAGACCATTTTCACAAGGATATACTATGGATCGTTGGAAACGGTTAATCTATAAATGTATGGACGGATCCGTGGATTAATGAGTTTCCCCTGGATTGTTTTTGGAAAAGTCATAACACTAATCTAAAGATCTCAGACCTTTTGAATAACCGTAAAAATTGGAATATTAGCCTCCTAAATCAACTATTCCCATCAAACATAGTCCAACAAATACAAGCAATTCGAATTCCTGAATGGGACACACTTGATAAACTGATATGAAAGTCAAACACAAATGGCTCATTTACGAAAAAATCCATGTACAAATTAATTAACCCCATATGAGGAAAATAATGACACATGGATATGAAAACTCAACATTCCCCCCAGGATCAAGAACCTCGTCTGAAAATCAGCAATTGATGGGTTGTCTACGGAAATAAGACTGAATAGATATTTTTAGCAAGGTTTCATCTCAGTGTTGCCTTTTTAACTAGTAGGATGAGGATGGTCAATAACTTTTTCTTCAATGTCCAATAACTAGATCAATAGTAACATACTACAGACAAATAACCGAAAAGTATATTATTATGCTCACTAGGCTAACTCAAAACTTTCTAAGTAACCTCATAACCATGAAAATGGAAATAAACACTTTATATAGATCTATGTTTCCTATGGCATGAAATATGGGAAATGAAGAATAACATTATCTTCAACAAAAACAAAATCCCTTTACTGATGCATATTGCACAACATATAGCCATCAATATAACAACATGGAACCAGGCGCAAACAAAATAAAAGAAGTCAAAGGATTTTCCAGTAGGTACGCCTACCTAGAGGCTTCTATAAAATAAATATAGATGACTTGTCAAACCATCCGGCAATTGCAGTGTGGGTTGCATCGTTCGAGAGTGCTATGGCTAGGTTATTTATATATTTCAATCCATGATCCGAATCAGTTTTACAAACTGAAGCAACCGCCTTATGTACTAGGGTAAAAATAGCACTCGACAAAGGGGTAAAGAACATCATGGTTGAAGGGGATAACCTTGGAGTTATCAAAGCCATTGATGATAGAACCAACATTCCTTGAGAGAGCTTTAGAACGATTGAAAAAATTTGCAATATGAAAAGTAGTTTCAGCAACATCAAATTCAGACGTTGCTACAAAGAGTCAAATACTAGTACTGATTATATTGCTAAAGCTAGGAAGATATGTAATTTGATGAAATCTCTTTGAATAGAGAATTATGTAATATCTACTTCTTACCTACTGTAAAAAAAATATTTGACTATCTCACTCACAACTCATAAGAGATGTAATATTTTTGAGAGGATTCGAATTTCAAATCTATTAACGTAATATGTAGCTCCATAATCAAAATAATTTTTTTTGAAGCTCAATCAAAATAATAATAATAATAATAATAATAATAATAATAATATAAAGAAATAATAATAATAATATAAAGAAATAAATAATATGTAGTAATGAAGAAGAAAAAGAAACTCATAAATCAGTAATGGTGGGATGCCATCTCTATCGACTATACTCTACTATACGGTACGCAGACCCTAGAGAAGAGCAATTGCAAGCGAGGGAGAGGGAGAGGCCGAGGGGGAGGCATAAATAAAGGGCCTCTCCCCCTTCCACTTCTCAGTTCGCCCCCCACTTACTGTCTCTCCCACCCACCCAAACCTCAAATCCCATTTCTCCACCTCCCCCACCCCCATCTGTATTATACTCATCATCAACTGCACAGTGCATATACCAATTCATCGCCCCCCGTTTCTCAGTACATAAAGATTCAACCGCTCTTGTATATTCCGGCGGATTTGCCAATCGATTCAATGGTGCCCAGCGTCGATTTTGCTGCTTCCAACCTCTTTTGCGCGGAGGACGACGCTAGTATCTTCGAGGATGTTGAGAATGGGGGTGTTGAGGATGAGTTTCAGATTCGCGATTGGGACCGTGCTATTCATCGGCGACGCCCTTTTGGGCTGGATCATGGATTCAATGGTACCGGGGGAGGGTTTTTATTGCCAGTTCAGGGGGATGAGTGTTTGGATTCGATCTTGGAGAGGGAGATTCAGCATTTGCCTGCCCATGGCTACTTGGAGAGATTGACCAGTGGAGTTGTGGATTTGGGTTCCAGAAATGACGCTGTTCATTGGATTTCAAAGGTGGGGTTTTCTTTGATTTTTACTTAAAAAAAAAAAAACTGTTCAATCTTTTTTGATGCTTTTCCATATGAACCTGATTGGATGATCTATTGGCTTGTTATCGATATCTCTTTTTGATTGGGAGATTGGGGCTTTTGTTTCCCTACCATAAAAGTGTGAGGTTTGATCGATTTTTCTTGTGTGAGTGATCATGTGATTGAAGGGAATTTAAGGTTTTCTTTCCTTGATCGGTTTTGTACCTGTTGCGTGAGAGATTATGACAGTGACAATGAATCGCCCACGCCATAAATCCCAAAACAAAAAGAGGACTCTAATACAATGATAAACGTAGTTGCTTTTTAGGCCTTTGGCCCCCCATTTGAACTCAAATGTGATTTGCGTTTGCTACCTTTCAATCTTTTCTGCTACTGTTTGACAATTTTTCTTTCTTTTTTTCATTTCCTTTTTTTAGAGTCGTTTTGTTCATACTTACTCTCTATGTGGATGAATGAAATCTAAGGCCTCATGTTTGGATTTCACAGGTGCAATCTCACTACAATTTTGGACCTCTTTGTGCATATCTGTCCATAAACTATCTGGATCGTTTCCTATCTTGCTATGAATTGCCTGTGAGTTGACAACTCGGAACTCCTCACTTTGTGTTCATTTGATCATTTCATACTACAATCAACAACTATAGACAGATCAAAGATAAGACCTGAATAGATCAAGTTTCAATGGTGTATTTTGTGTGGTATATAGAAGGGCAAAGCTTGGATGATGCAATTGCTATCTGTTGCCTGCATATCCCTAGCAGCCAAGATGGAAGAAACTGATGTCCCACTCTCCCTAGATTTACAGGTAAATGAAATCCCATTTTGAGGGGTGTCATCAATCAAATCAATCAAAACAATCATTTCTCAGTTATTGATGATCTGGGTGCTTTTAATTTCACCAGATTGAGGAAGCAAAGTTTGTGTTTGAGGCTAAGACAATTCAAAGAATGGAGCTTCTGGTGCTAACCACACTCAAATGGAGGATGCAATCAGTGACCCCATTTTCCTTAATTGATTACTTCCTCTCTAAAATATGCTTTGATCAACAATTCACTCCAAGATGCTTGTTTCCTCAAGCATTCCAGCTCATAATAAGCACTACCAAAGGCAAGTAAAAAGCATACAGTAGTGAATAAATTTTACAGCAGTTCATTGATGCTTTTGTCATAGTGGTTGTTATGCTCAGTTTTGTGCTGTATTGAATGACAATGCAGGAATTGACTTCTTGGAATTCAGGCCATCAGAGATTGCAGCTGCAGTGGCAATCTCAGTTGCTGGGCAAACCTACTCCACTGAGGACTCTGAAAAGGCAATTTCTGTGCTCACTCAGCATGTACAAAAGGTAAATAAATGGTGGCAATTTCCAATACCCAACCCCACCAAAGGATCATGATTTATGATAGCAACATGATTTAAAAATTTTGATTTTTGATCTTTCAAGAGCTATTTTCATTAATTTAGGTGAGATTGTCCAAGTGTATTGAAAAGCTTCAAGATTTAGCATCAACGGCGGCCATTAGAATCAATGGCGGTGTTGGTGGTTCGAATCCTTGTGTTTCTCATAGCCCGATTGGCGTATTGGATGCCTCAACCTGTTTGAGCTATAGAAGTAGTGATGAGAACACAAACAGCACAACTCCAATTGGGTCTTGTGTGAATTCAACACAAAACAGCCCTGCTTCCAATCCCAAGAGAAGGAAACTTAATTTGGACAATGGTTGGTGATTTTGGCTTTCGACGTAAGGGTTTCATTTCCCTTAATGTGCCGATAAAGATGCTTATTTGTGTTGATAAGGAGCTTAACTTATATAAACCGGCGACATCTAAAGAATTTAGCTGTTACATATTAGACTTAACAGCTATGGACAAGAGAGAAGATGAGGGATTTTGATCTTGTGCACAGTTTGGTTGCAATTGGAGAAGAATTTCACTCCCCAAAATGGATAAAGAAAGTGAGATTTACCTTGACGGGAATTGGGTTTGTTAATTAGGAAAATGAGTTTATTTATTCTTTTTATTTATTTAATTTTACTAGTTTGTCTGTATTGTATGTTGAGATTTTTTTTTTGGGGGTTTGGTGAGAAGCAAAGAAAAAAAAGGAGGAAAGAAAAAAAAGGAGGGAAAAGAACCCCTTTTAGGGGCAGAAAAGGTGGAATCAAAAAACAGTTTATTTATGAACGGATGACAAAGAAGAATAAATATTATAGTAACGCTTGTTTTTTTTTAATATTATCAATATGGTATGTTTATAATTCACAGTACAGAAGAACATCTTATTTTTTTCCTTTATAATAAAGTATAGTATCATAAATTCTTAATACATATTTTATATATGCAGCGAATCAAGGAAAAATTTCACAAAACCACCCCTTTTTTCTCATATTTCACACAATCAACACTTCTTTGTAAAATTACACAGAACCATTCATTATATGTTTAGAGAGTATTTGGATTCACAAAGTGCATCTCTTATTTTAGGGTTTGTTTGGATTTATAACTTATAATACATATTATATATATATATATATATGTATTAAAAATGAATGCAAATCAGAAGAAAATCAAAACCTAAAAACAATGAAATCAGAAGAATAAATTGGCAAGTAGTGTAACATGTCAGAGAGGGAGTGGTCCGGTATCAACCGCTTTATACTAGAAGAGATAGAGATGAGAGGAGATCACTGTCACCAAACCCCATTGTTTGACTGTTTGTCTCCTCTCTTATCATCCACTCTATTATTTCTTAGGCATTGCCCTAACAATTCAGTATATTATGCAATCTGGGTTGTGTGGGATAATCAGATTTTAGATGAAGAAATTTCAGTAAAAGATGTGTGTTTCATGGCAAGAGATGGGGGGCTTTGAGTGAGGTACCTAAACCTGACTTATTTTGTTCTGTCTCTCAATTCACGGACGGGATCACCTGTCCCCAAAAGGATAGACCCTTAATCGTCTATTCTCGTCCCCAATTTTTTTTTAAAAAAAAGAAAAATAAATAAAATTTGAAAAAATTAAAAAATGATAAAGGGTGGGTCATTGGGTTGGTTTGTAAGAGGGTACAAGGAGACAGAGAGAAATTTGGACCCGTGGATCCTCGCTGCTCAATTCAATGTCCAAATAGAAATTCGGGGCTATTATTTTGTAATTGAGAAATATACCATTAGCTCTCTCCTCTCTCTCTAGATTTCTAGAGAGAGGGAGACCAAACTTCGGCTTAGTCCGATTTACGCCGACTTAGGTAGTCTAATCCCGGCTTCGACTGGCCTAACCCCAGCTTCGGCTGGCCTCAACTCGGCTCCGGCCACCTTAATCCGTCGCCGGCCCTAGGTTTCTTCGTTTGGAATCGGGCGTGAGCCTTGGTGGGGTTGAGGGTGGGATTGGGGGCTCTTATTAGTCTTCTTTTCCTACTCTTCCTCCTCTTTAGGTTCGGCTGATCACTCATCCTAATTGTTTTCTCTTGGGACTAATTAATGTCGCCATGGGTGTCTTCGTCACCCTCCTCCCCGGAAAGACCTCTCATCATGGGGCTTTTGTTTTTTCGGGGACGCTGATCTCGAATTTAGCTTCGTTCCTAACCAATTCGACTCTCTTCGCCATGGATTTCGCTTCAAGGGTGCTGAATTTCCGGCCTCTCCTTTCGGGATCCCGGTTCTCGTCTCTCCTGGGTTTTCGATCCCGTCTGGCCTGCGCTTACCGCCTTTGTCGGCGCTTGGGTCCGGCAGCGTTCTCGATTATCCCGCTCGCCCTTTGTCTCTCTCCCGGTGGTCGGCGGCGTTTTGCAACCTGACGCTTCCTTCTGTGTTGCTGGGACGTTGGTTCTGACCATCTTCCTTGGGCCCGATTTGCCCATTGGTTGGGCCCGATGGTTGTGCTTTGGGCCCAAGGCAATTTCTTGGGCCCAAAGCTGCCCATAAAATTAAAAAAAAAAACAACACTCTTATTATATTTTTTGTGGAGTTACATTAAAACGTATATTTCTTTATATAAATAATTCCCGGTCGGACTCTCTTTTTTCCGATTGGTCTTTTGGTGCATTCGATTCAGGCGGTGTGTACGTTTGGCGTGACGGGATTTTCTTCTCCGTGTGATGGGGTTCTGGCAGTCGGAGTCGGGATAGGCTGGGGTCGTGGCAGTGTGTATCGAGACGTCTCCATTTGACGGAAGAATGGTTCCTTGGAGGTTCGTCTTCACTGCCCGCAGGTGACTCTGATGTGCCGCTGGCCTACGGTGCTGCTTCAGGGTTGTGCTTGGCTTCGTCTTTCGTCTACGTCCTCGTCGTGTTTCGGTTTAGTTGTGTCTCGTTTCGTCTTTGTAGTGTTTTTGGCCTGTATTTTGCACCTTTGTTTTTTATGTTTGCTTAGACGGTTCCCGTCTGCCGACTTGTCGGCCCTCGAGGTTCAGATATGTCTGACCTCGAATTCTTTTCTTATCAGAAAAAAAAAAATTCGGGAAAAAAAAAATTCGGGGCTATTATTAAAAACTTGGGTTTGAAAGTTAGTAGCTTGACTCCATGGTCGCTCTACTCGGTTGAAAATTTGAAATTTTATTCTTACTCTCACTCGATCAGACTCGATAATGACCTGAACGCAAATTCAATCCGAATGACACAAATTCAATCCTACTCTTACTAACATAATTTTGGTGGTAGCCATGGGGGGTGAGGTAAGTTAATTGACTTAAAACTTTTTCTTCTTAACCAGATATTCGAATTCGAATAATGTGAACATAACACTAAATCCCAAAGTAACATATGTGATATGAAATAGAGTGCGCCACTTACAGTTGAACCAAAACAAATAAAATTGGTGTGACAAATATTCAATTTCAGTCTATGTAGCTTTACTATAGGCAGGCAGTAATAAGAGCACTAGGTATTTATATATTGTGTTGAACTTAAATTTTAAATGTTTTTTATTAAAAAAAATGTTTTTTTGGTTTGTATGATTGATCCTTTTGTTGATGTACTAGCTAGTGTACATCTCACTCTCATATGAACAGTCAAGTTCCAATTCCAATAAAAAAGAGTGTACAAAATTGAAATGAGAAACTCTATCATCATGAGTTGAATTTTCTTCTATTTTGAGCATAGAAGATTAGATTGAATAGGCTGCACAAACGTGTTGAAATATCAACTGCAACGATCATCATAATCTTTCCTAAATTCCACTGATTGATCTCCACCTCATTCTTTAGTCTTTGATTTGTCACATACCCACATTTCTTAGCCTGCCACCATTATTTGGGTATATATTGTGACAATAATAGTGACATTGGGTATATATTGTGACAATAAGGGTGTTACTATATATACAGGAGATCCACGCTACTAATTAACATTAAAAAGGACGTTGTAAAAAACGTTGGATTGAACGTTATTAAGTGGAGAGTTGTCGACATTGCTTGATGTGAAGTGAAGGATCGAATCGGGCTGAATTCGACTAGCAATATCGGATCGGACGTTATTAGGGAAAATATTATGAAGACACAATCTCTTTCACACACACAAAAAAAAACACAACTTACAAAAGGACGTTGTGACTCAATTTTTTTTTTCAATGTTTTATGTTAGGCCCAATCTGGCCCGTATTAGCAACGTTTAATCTGACGTTGTTTTCCAGCCAGACCTAATTCTTCACTAGTCATCGACCAACGTCGGCAACTTCTCTACTCAACAACGTCCAACCTAACATTATACAATGTCCAATTCAACATTAAAATAACGTTCAATTCAACGTGAATTTGCGGTGTATACAGGTGCGCGGCCAATAATCAATACGGAGTATGAATCAAACTCGAGATGAGTGTCTATTATGTTTTAATTGTTGTTTCCAAGTAGTTATAAAAAAACAAAGCAATTGACCAAAGAAATCAACTTCTATGCAGGGTTTGGATAATTTTAAAAAGTCATCCAATTGTGGATGTAATTACAAGTTGGAAGATAGTTAACCTGACCCTTAATTTTAATTCATCCAATTTTGGATTTAATTACAAGTTGGAAGAGAGTTATATACTTAAGTTGGATGCAAGTGAATGAATCGATAGGTGGTACGTGGTTTGGTGAGCGTAAACATATGTTTGTTTTAACTTTTGAAGTGAACACCATCTTTTTTATAGAATAGAAAAATAATCAATTTGATTGGAAATAATTGATATTGTATTTAACTTTCCTGCATGTTTTTTTTAGTTAAAAATTCTATAAATATTTATTATTATTATTATTATTATTATTATTATTATATATAATTTCATATTTATTAGTAATATATAAAATTATAAAAGATGAAAATGTTGATCCGAATCCTTTTATGGAGGGAGAAAAGATAGCTTGCGGACTCGATTATCTCACATTCTCGGCTCTTGTAAGAACTTTTAGAGGGCATGATTTGATTTGCAAAATACATGAAAATGTTTTTGGAAGCACTGAATTTAACATGGAAGGAAAACACTCTAATGAGGTGTAGTCTATCTAGACTCCATAGTTGGCAATCGAGTAACTCGGTCAATTCAGGTTCAGGTCGAGCAACACACTCCCAACAAATTCATCTCCAAACAACTTGAGCAACGAAGAAGACTCCATCTGTTTCGAACGGATGGTTCCTGATTAGGTTAAATTTGGAATCGCCTTTGTAGTGCTTTGTCAATCGCAATCTCTACGTACAAAAATTAGTTGATTGTTATTTCTTCATTTGTTGTTTTATCTCTTATGAAATTATTGTGATCCATTGACTATCAAACCTTATTTACCATACAAAACTACTTATTTACCCAAATCATGGTCAAATACTCAAAATCTATGGTACATATTTTAAATTTTCTATTTTTTCTTTTCTTTGTCATTTTCGCGATTTCAGTCACAATGATGAATAACAGTTTTTATTCGATAGCAATCATGGAAATTTTAATTACTTGAATTTATATGTCTGAATTCTCAAGTTTATTTTGTTAAATGTAAAATATCAAGTTTTTAAATATTGAAATATAAAAATGGGCATAAAGAGGGAACTTGCCCTTTTGGGCTCATCAAAGGTGGGGCATTATATGGGAGGCCCAGGTTGTGTCAAAATCAGTGGACCATAAAAAAATTAAAAGTTGAACTAGTTGAGGCTAGGTTTATGGAATAACTAGCATGGGTTCCGTCTAGGGTTGTTATCTGAGCCGAACAGCTCGAGCTCTCGGACTCGGCTAAAAAAAGCTCGAGCTCGGATCGTTCGAATACATATAATAAGCCGGGTGTGAATAACATTTTGGGCTCGAATCGAGCTCGAGCGTCAAAAGCTCGATGTGTAAATTTACAAAACTACCCCTAGGGTTATGAAGTTATGAAGTCTAAGTGCCAAACCAAAGGCGCTTCACCAGTTCAGCGAATTCAGCCGCTTCACGATCAGTTCTCCCTCTTCCTTCCCTCATTCCATCGGTCAGTCGCTCATTCCTTCCTCGTGTGGCGCCGACGAACTGCTGCAGCAACACCAAGTCCCTCTTTCGGCAATCAGCGATGTACCCTTTCCTCTTTCGGCGTCGGCGAACATCCTTTGTGCTGCTGCTCATGGTTCCTCTGGGCGGCGAACTTCCACGGCGCCGGCTTACCCATTACTCCCTCCTCAACGAACTTTCGCGGCTCCTCGGCTCTTCCTTGTTCATCTTTGTTGTTCATCTTTCCTGTTACTCCCTCAGTCCCTCCTTGTTCAATACTCCCTCCATTCGGAAATAAATGATGTTTAACTTTTGTGCACGTAGTTTTAGGAGCTAAAAACTATATAAAATCTTATTTATTTTAATTAATTTTTTTCACAATTTAATACTTATTACTAATAGATATTAAACTATGAAAAAATTAATTAAAATAAATAAGATTTTATATATTTTTTAGCTCCTAAAACTATGCCCACAAAAGTCAAACATCATTTATTTCCGAACGGAGAGAGTAATTGATATTGCTTGCCTTTGTGATTTTCTTTAACTAGGTTGAGTAATTGTCAATTTCAACATGATTTTAGAGTATTTGTCCTTGTTTGCATTTGTGATTTTCTTCCTTCTTCATCTTCCATTCTTCTTGTTACTCCCTCCTAGTTCCTGTAATTGTAAAGATCTATTCCACCAAAAAAAAATTATAAAGATCTACATGATTTTAGAGGAATTGTCCATTTGTTTCATCATGAATTTGACAACGAGATGTCATATTACAAGAATCTGCTTGTTCTATCCACTTGATTAGAAATCTGCTTGCACTTAGGCACCGAGCTCGAACGAGCCCAACTAACGAGCTCGAATGAGCTTAGGCTAGTTCGTTTAGCTTCTTCGATCCGAATCAAGCCAAGCTCGAGTTTCGACCTGGGCTCGCGAGCCGAGCTTGAGCGCCAAAAAAAGCTTGAATAATTTTTGGGCTCGAGCTCGGCTCGACTCGTTTCCTATTCGATCCAAGCTTGAACATGTAAAGCTCGACTCGTTTGGCTTGAATATCACCCCTAGTTCCGTCCTATACACAATAATATGTTAACACAATATTCTAAAATTGTGCCAATTATTATAAGAGAAAATTTACTCCACTAATAGAATGAGTGTCCACACGTTTGGTTTATTTTGTAAAAAGTCCATCCCGTTTTAGGAAAAAAATACTCCTTGTATATATAGGGGAGTTGGGCGGGTTTTTTCAATTTTTCTGCTACCAAAACTGATTCTCTATGAACGATAATGATGAGGAATGACGATCTTCGTGAAATCGATCAAGGTTTCCACTAGGATATGTTTCAATTTTGCTTGAATACAAGCACTGACTAGTGAAATAGAAGAGACTAATAGTTCAAACGAAGGTTTTGCGATTCATTTTTTTTTGTTTCGTGCATTAGGGTTTCTATTAACTGTTCTTTTGTTAGTGTTTAGTTTTGTAATTTTCTCGTGTTTTCTGACAAATATAAGTCTGCATTCATGAATATGGTTGTTTTTATTTGTTTCAATGGATGCATAAATGCCAATATATACCTGTTCGCATTTTTAGTATCATTCACGCTGACATGTTTTTTACATTTTTTATTCGTGTTTTAGATATTCTTGCTTTTAGAAGCGATATTGAGTCATATAAATGTCAAGTTGTTGTGAGAATATGTATTTTTGTACTTTTTTAGTGTGTCGCAATTTTAGGGTCATATGTGTTGACATCGCTTTTCTATGCATTGTTGTTTTAACAACGACTCCAATATCGCATCTCTATAAAGTCTAGATTTTGTGTGAGATCCAATGTATATAGTTTTTTAAATGACTGTGATGTTATTAAGCAACATCTATGAGCTGCTGACTACAAGAGTTTTAAGGATAAGTTGTTGGAGATGGGTTTTTGTGCAAGGAAATAAAATGAAACTTGATTTCCAACTGATCTATCAAATGATGCTTCATCAGATTAAGAGAAAAAAAAGAGCATGAGCGATAGTTTACAGTAGATGGTCTTGTTGTTCGGTTCTTGTTAGTTGAGTTTCATGTAATTACAAGGCTTTTAGTTATAAAGAGTTCAGTTAAATCGTCTAGCAAAGTGTCTTGGTCTAGGTTTTTGGGCTTTGACAAGGAAAAGTGCACTTATATGAGTTGTTGGATCAATTTATAGCTTTATAAAATTGTCTCCAAGGAAGCGGTAGATGGCCAAAATGTTGATTGTGGAAAAGTTGATATTATACAAGCGATCAAAAAGTGCAAGTGCAAAGTATTTGGATCTTGTATGCAATGATGTGAAATTTGAAGTATCCATGGGGTAGAGAGTTATGATTTATTGTTGAGATCTTTAAAGAAGTATGCCTTTCAGGCAATATTTTTGTTATTGTTTTTGTGTTCCATTATCAACAACAAACGGTGTTTGTGTTTGCAGTTTATTTTGTGTCAGCATTTATGATTTTAATGTCAACAATTATTTATATTTGCAGACTTGGATATTGGAAGCTTTCCCTGCGCTGTCGGATAAGTTTTATTACAATATCAAAATGGTTTCCAAGGATCCTTATTCTCTCCATTGGGAGTGTTCTATATGACACAAATATGATGAGACATGAGAGAATGAAAATTATTGGTGAAGCGGTTCTAAAATTTCACCTATACTTATTACCTCAAGGTGACGACGAAAATCCTTTAATACCTGCAATATTGTAAAACAATACTTGGTTTCACGATCAAATGGTTCTTTTATTGTTGAGCGTGGCCTTACGAGCATCCAAGTTTCGCGATCAAGTATATTTACTGTTCAATCGTCGTCTTTAGAGGAAGTTTGATTCGATGATGTGTCTTTCTTAGAAAAGCTTCTTCTCCGATTCAAGGATCTAAAGAGCTCAGACCTAAGGGTTTTACGTTAAAGGAAGTTGCAAAGCTCCTTTTCTTATCCCTTATTTGGATCCCTTTTCTGGTGGATATTAGGGGGTATTTATAGTGTTGTCCAAGCAAGCAGCTGGCTGGTGACCTCGTGGTTCTTGTAGGGGACACGTGTAGCTTACACCCTCATGCCAGCGGTCTAGGGTAGCTATACGTGGCGATATTAGCGGAGAGGTGCTTCACCAGCGAGCTGCTTGCCCTTTTTAGGGGAGTTTTAGTCGGTTCGGAGTTTCTATTCGCGATCTCAATCTCGAGGGGAGGTATTCTTATTTAGACACGAGCCTTTGTTTATGTGAATCGGGAAAACTCTGATCGCGATGATATGGTCTTTAGTGGGTATATGACTTTTGCGTAGGGCAACCCATTTATGACATCACATCACTATTAATAAAGGGGTCATTTTTCATGGCATCGTCAATTGGTTCGTATCAAAGATGAATCCCAAGCCTCCTAGCTAGTATGACCGACAAGTCTAGGGTCAAATCCGCAAAGAGATCTACCTTTCCTTATGTATTTTCATGTTAACCAGAAGTAAAAGAGAGAGTTTTGAATGTAAATAAGTAAACAAAGTAATAAAGGAAGCAATTTTGGTTGTAGAGAAAAAGCGGTTCCACCTACGAATTCCCAACTTTGGTTGGACTACTTAATCATTGAATCTTCTTCTAGTTATTTAGTTTCTATCGATTATTCTGATATTGATTTGAATATATTATTTGTCTAAAGGACTCCTAATAATCTCTTACACTTCTATGCAATCTAAACAAGAGAAAGATGTTAAGAAGTAGCACAAAGTCCCAATATCCTTAGCATATAAACAATACTAATTCCCTAAAGAATTAATATTTAGTCGATACGTCAATTTTCTACGCATTCAAGTTTCGTTAAAGGATTCTCATTAGAATATGTTTGCTACTACAATTAAGTTCATAAAAGGCACAAATCAAAACCCTAGCACGATGCGATTCTATCAAGGTGACCAATTAGTATAAAATAAACAACATAAGAAATTAGCATAAAGAATGTTAAATAATCGATAGGAATAGCTAGAAATTAAAACTCACGATTCAACCAACTAAGTCTTGAACCGCAAGCAAAACCAATGACTTACAAAAACTCAAGTTTTCAATCTCTAAATCTTCTTGAATGAAAAACTAGACCTAAACATGTCTATTTATAGGCATAAGGTCGGCTAAAACCTAAAAACTATCGAACTAAGAAGATATAAATTAGATAGAATGGATAGAATTTCCCCGGATCAAATTCAGATCAAATTAGATAGAATGGATAGAATGGCCAAACGGTTGAAAGCTCTTGGTCTTCAGCTTGGCTTGCTTGAGGCCAAAAGGCTCGTCACAGTAGAGTTGAAGTCGAAGGAAATTGCCTTGCAGTCATCAATGTGATTAAAGGAGTATGGAGAAGTCCTTGAGAAGTTCAGCTGCTATTGTGAGAGTCCCTCATCTTGCTCAAGAGTTTTGAGGTCACTCTATATTCACCTCTTTTCTAAGAAGTTAACAAGGTCACTGATTTCGTGACACATCTTTGGTTGGGGTTGGGCTCAACTCCTTTGATTTTGAATCTAGAGCTTGAAGCTCTTGTCCACAAAGACGCTCTTAGGTGGTGATCCAGCAGGATCTAACACCACTCAAATTCCCACCTCTTTTCAACAACAACAACAACAACAACAAAGCATGAAGTACATTGAAGGGAGAGTTAGCTAAGCAAATCATCCATGGCTTTTATAAATCACCTAAGAAAGTCATACTCTAGTGATGATCAAGAAGCTACAGAATTCGGGATGAGGACCAGAGATGCAATCCTCTGTATCTTTACAGGCCCAAATATTGCTGATGAGAGAGAGAGGATGGCGACTGTGTAGGGGTGGAAATGGGTCGGGTGATGGGTGGGTGGAACCATATTTCCACCCGACCTGTCACAAAGAAATTTCACCTGAGCCATCACCCGTCCGTCTAATGTTTCACCCATCACCCGATCCGTCAGGTGAATCGGGTGGGTAATAGGGTGAAGTAAATTAAAAGAAAATGAGCCACAAAACATACTTAGAAATCGATCATATTCGATAATTTCACAAACCACGTCAACGTGAAAATCTTATTAAATGTATAAAATGTTTATTCATACATTATATCACTATCCTCATCTTACAAATTTAGCATTAAAAGTTTAATATCAAATCAAATGAGATGAATTTTAGTCCGTAGCTAGACTCATAGTTAAAAGAAGAAATTTTTTTTTGGCTAAATCATGCCTTAACACACTAAATGCTAACTAAGTCGCTGAAATGAGCGAAATTGCTACTCTAGTGGTGTATGCAAAACAAAATATTTTTTTTAAAAGATGTGATGTGGGGTTAGTAAAATAAGTTTATATTCTTTTAGATTTTTTTATACAAAAACAATTAAAGAATAGAGAAGCTAGAATTAGAAAAAGGAGAAATATGTAGTTACGTTAGACTATATTAACTATGATTTTTTAAATAATCGGGTGGGTTAACGGACGGTTAAGCGGTCGGGTAATGAGTCGAATAATGGGTGAAACACATTTCACCCATCACCACTTTCACCCACCCATCACCCGATTTTTTTTACTTTTCACCCGTATAATCGGGTCAGGTGGATCAGCGTTCACCACTGTGAGACTGCGATCTCAACTGAACCCGACATTCGAAGGGAACAAAAAGATTGAGCTCTCCCGAAACCCAACCGGTCGCCGGCCGGCCGGTTTCCGACTCCCACCTCGGCCTTTGAAGAAGGGGCTAGCATTCGCAGTCTACTCGTCGACAAATACGGAGTCGGAGCCGTCGATTTCTGTATTCACTTCGTCCATTGGATCTCCATCCACTTCTCTTCATCTCTCTCTCAACGCCACATCTCCGTCTTGAATGTCGCTGCGTGTGTGGTAGGCATCTCTTTCACTATTTGAATCGAGGCTTGAAGATTCTAAATTTTCACATTCTTATACTCCCTCCGCTCATAGATTTCCAAATGTGTTGCGTTACATATAACCATTCACCGAGTCATGTAGGTTGATTGATAAAATTCCACATTTTTCTCAAATTCAAAGGCGGTGCATAGGAGCTTATAATTTCAGTCTGTGTAAATTGACTGATTTGGAGTTGTGAACTTTTATTTTTGCAGACTGCAGTCTCCGCACGCAACTTGGCTATTTTTCTCTGCGATTCCTGCAATACTGGTATACCTTCTTTTTGTTTCTGGCAATTCGAGTGTTTTTTCGCTTCTATTTTTCCCTCATTTTATAAGATAACAACTGGATTTTCCGATTTTGGTTTGAATTGGTTTTCTTGTACACCTTGGGTTGAGTTTAAGTTCGCTTTTAATTTTTTTTATTCATCTAAATAAAATCTATGTGCTTTCAACTTTCAAGCTTTTATTGTCTGAAATCTATGTTGGGGTATATCAGTTATCAAGGCTCTTAAGAGATCAGTGGAGTCATTGGAGAAGCTGTTAGATGTTACCAGAGAAGAGCTGCCAGGCACAATGGCTGCACTTCGCCTATCTGGAATGGAGATAAGTGATCTAACTATGGAGCTAAGCAATTTGGGGTAAGTATTAAGTAATTTAAAATTGAAACCATCTTGTTTTTTCTGTTGTGTTCTCACTTCTTACTCAGTCAGTATATATTAGTTCTGAACCTCTTGAGATCCTGACATTCATATTTGAATTTGATCAACTTGAGATTTACTACTTAGGTTGTTTAGAGTCTTTGAGTCTAGTATTTTTTCCATTTGATTTTATTGTAAGTTAGATAGATTGGTGAATGCGGCCTTTAATCATTGGCATTGGATTCATCTCCTAGATTATTAGGAGGATTTTTATTAATTTTTGAGCCCGCTATAAATCTGCCCTTATTTGGTGAAAGAGAGTATTTTGTATTGAAGAAATACCAAAATTGTTTGGGAACTTCTACCTAGGAGAAACATGGGTGAACTACATTCCTATGCTTAGTATCTTAGAACCATTCTAATATAAACCTTGTTTCCTCGGATTTTTATTGGGTTAAATGCTATTCATTTCATTTCGGTTCAAATTTAAATCAAATCGGAATGAGTATAAACATCATAATTTCAAGAGAAAAAGGACTAAATGTACATTATTGGGGCTTTTCAACACCTAATTGGTAACAATCTTTTATTTTTATCTTAAAATACCAAAATTTCCAAAGGTTTCATTTCTAAATTCCAAAATGACTTTTTGGCTGATTTTGCTTAGCAGGTTAAGACCCTATGAGTTTTTGATCTTCTATTTTGAGTTTAGATTAATATATTTCAAAGAGTTTCTTTACTTAAAATAAAAGCAAAAGAGAATTAAAATAACTTTAGAAAATGTAACGAAAGAGTGTCGTAATTTAGAGCAAAGTTTTCTTGCAGTAGAAACTTCTCTCAAATGTAAAAGATACTACTGACATACGATGGAAATATTTTTTTTTGTTTAAAGTAAAGAAACTCTCTTGGCGATGTGGGTTGTGGTTTACTCTTAGCAAGGTTTTTGGTTGTTTCACAGGGAGGAAATAACAAAATGAGTAAGAAGCTCAACGCAAGCAGTGCGTGTAGCAGAGGAACGGCTTCGTGGGTTAACTAACATGAACTCCAAAGGTTAGTTTTTGCATTATGCATCATGATGCCTGATAGACCTCTCATAGTGTTTCTGGAACTATGAAGTTCACTCCATCAGCACTCCTTTAGTACCAATGCAGGTGGTAACCAGTCCCACAACCCAGCAAAGTGAGCCTGCCTTGGCTAGGACTGCAAGAGGCATAAGAGAGGGAATTGTGAAAAGTCGTCCAATGTTGCAAATGTTTTTCACTTTCACTCGACTGTCTAGGCTGGCTGTCAGGTATTTAGCGAGGCGTGCGAAGCAACAGGCACCACTAAACATGTGAGTTTTCAGATACAATAAGTTTTAGTTGTATATATTGTCTCAGTTTATGGTCTTCATTTGAAAGCTGGCTAAAAAAGACCCCTGCCTTTGATTTTCATTCTGCACTAGCCGTAATGTTGTGCTTAGTTCTATTTCCTGCAGGGATATTTGGTATTCTTCTCTAAAAAAGGCCATGTGAAACAATACTGTATTTTACTGTAATCACCAAAAAACTTCAGTTTAAGAGTTCGTAAGGTTTGTACATGAAGGCCTTGTGTGGGGAGAAATGTTAGCGCTTGATAAAGATAGGTACAGTAGAACCTAGAAAGACGAGGCATTAGCTAAAGTTCCAAGGTGCCGAGTCTTTGGTGCAGCGAGTATGTGATGCTTTTTTGCCAATGATCTGTTGGTCTTGTGGCACTGCCATCAAGGCCACTCGCAAGAGGTAGTCCTCATGAATTCAGATTCAGTTTAGTCGTTGTGCACCTTGGAATCTGAGCCCAAGGTACAGGGACTTGGCACAAATAGAAGCATCTTATTATTAGTTGTGCACCTTGGAACGCACGGGAGCTTGGCTAGATTGGACATACTTCTGCTACAAGGATGGCCGTAGTATGGGGGTGTGTTTGATGCTTTAGGCTGATTGCTTATAAGATGTTTTTGTTTGGTCTAATGAAGTATTTTTTCTTCATGTTTCAATCAGGAGCTGCATCCAAAGAACCCTATTTTTTTTTTAGGGGCCTTCAATTCTTACCCAAAATTTGACACAAGGACGAAGTATGGTTGTCTGTGCAAATTCAACCATACATTCATCAAAATTGTTCCTTGAAAAGCACTTGAAGCTTCCCAATGGTAGCATTCAAAGGCAGGCCCCAGCCAGTGAGCCACCACACCCACCTATTAAAGAGTATAGACAACAACGTTAAAGACGAGTAATGAGTCCACGTAACCAAACGACCTTTGCCACTCCCTTTTGGGCTTACGTGTACCTCCATCCTCTTCACAAAATTCCAAAACCTACAACACCTTCCCAGTCCACACACTCTCTCTACAATTCCACCTCCTCTCATTGTTCCTCTCTCTCTCCCACCTCATGGCTTCGGCGTCGCGTGCGGTGATCTGCCAGCTACGGTCCCAGAAGAAGCCGACGCCTGCAGCAAGGGTTGTAGCGGTAGATTCGTTGTCATTGCCAAAGTCACTTCCTCCGCCTGATCAGGTGAAGGTCGTGCTTCAGCCGCGGCTATGCACACTCAGGACGTACGGTTCTGATAGGAGCGGAGTGATCTGGACCAAGGTAGGTGACGGCGGCCAACTGGAAGAGCTTTCACCGTTCCTTGCAAATCTGTACGAGTATATCGAGAGCTCGAAGAGGAGCCAGGATTTCGAGACGATCTCAGGTCGTCTAGCCATGGTATTTGAATTTATATTTTCTTCACTCTTTCAACTGCTTTGTTTATCTAATTACTCGCATCAACTTAATGGGAGTGTTCATTGTCCTTTAATCTATCGATAATGATGACTCAAAATTTGAGCATGTTTGGTTGAATTCAATTTCTGAAATAAAGCCGATTGTTGCAAGGGCAGATAATATTTGCACTGACTGTGGGCGTGGAATTGGCGACGGGGAACTCGGTATTCAGGAAGATGGATCTGCAAGGCATCGAAGAAGCAGCCGGGGTGTGCGTGGGAGCGGTAGCCTGCGCGGCACTCTTCGCTTGGTCCTCCAGTGCTCGAACACGGGTGGGCCGCATCTTCACCACCGGTTGCAACACCTTCATCGACACCTTGATCGACAACATTGTCGATCGATTGTTCTACGACAGTGACCCCAGTGATTGGTCTGATGAGATCTAATCCAGTAACACAATATTTGTATATCGTTTGATAAGGGGAAATGGCAAGGTCAAATTCTGGGGCAATACGATAATCCCATCCAAATGTAAAATGGTTTAGTCCAATACAATACTCACATCGATCGATCGGGCTCAACCGTTCTACATTTCCGATGGATCGGAAGTACTGTGTGGCCCCAGGAGTCGACCCAGAGCTATTGTTTACTAGTGTCGCATGAGCCAAGGTCAGCCTTGCCTTATGTAATGTAATTCGGGATTTTATTCCGTGTATATTTTATGTCTGGATACTATGTGTTATAATTTATAAGACATAAACATGGATTATAAAACAAAATTTTATGTACTGTAATATACTAATATAGTATTGTACGTTATAAACCGTAATGTATGATAATAACTGTTTTTTTATCTTACTTTAGATCGATCGGCTCGACTGTTCTACATTTGGATCGGATAATAAAAAAAATAAATAAAAAAGTGTGGTTTATTTCTTTGACTTATTTATTAATGGGCTACACATCGCCAGGATAAATAATTTGATAAAAAAAAGGATAAATATTTTTTTAAATTGAAATAATTTGTGTATACTTTACTGGAATTCTAATGTCATTCTCAAGCGGAAGAAGAAGGATCCACCTTGGGAGTCGTTGAAGAAATGACGTTTAGAGTATATTAGTTATATTTCCTATTTTTAGTACATTATATTTGTAGTAACCCCTAGGTTAGTTGGTGTCTAATTATAAAATTACCTATTTTAGTATTAATTAGTTAGATTAAATATGATGGTTAGGAAAAACTATTCTTTAGGCTTTCTTGTGTCATATTTTTGTTATTTTCTATCTTAGGCTCCTAAATTAAGTTTAATTACTTAGGATATAGTTTTATGGCAAACCAAAGTCTATCCTTTGCATAGGATATGGCTGGCCACATACCCTAGTCACAGTCCCTAAGGGACTCAGCTGTTAGGTTAAATTAGATGAGGAGGACAACCTACAAAAGGCGGATCGAGGAGGCCCGACGACAAAAGGAAGACCACCTTTCCCATGTAGTGATCATACCTTCTGTTGAGTCTCTGATTATCCTTCCCCATTGCGAGGACGAGATCGATGAGCTTTTGGATGATTAAGAGCCCAGGGAAGACGTTGTCAACAAATTCGTTGCCCAAGAAACAACTCTGTGCGATGATTTTGTTTTGCAAATTCCCGTTGACTTCGACCTCGGAATTGGGTCATCTCAGTCCTGTTGCCAAGCTGAATAGGCGAGCTTCCCAATGGTGGTTAATAAAATGCCAGAATCTCCCAAGAATGCCTCCGAATTTGTGTTGCAATCAGATAATGACAAGGGTCTAGACGAACACATTGATTTCGTTCATGAGGAGGAGGTACTTGATGATGTGTCTCAAGAGTTAGTGATTGTATCTCTTGGGCATGTTCATGAAGTTATGGTTGCTAAGATTTGTGTGATCGTTGGTCCTATGTTGATTGAAGATCAAGTCCGTTCAATGATCGCACATAAAGCTTGTTTTTGGGGGTTTTTAGACCCCGAATTCTGTTGGCACCTTTTCCAATCGTTCCTCCAACGTGTTGCTTTCTTAATTCTGTTTATGGAATTACCTATTTTAGTATTACTTAGTTAGGTTAAATAAGATGGTTATAAAAGTCTATCCTTTAGGCTTTCTTAATTATCATATTTTGTGATTTTCTATCTTAGGCAGATTAAGTTTAATTACTTAGGGTATAGTTTTATGACAAGCGAAAGTCTATCCTTTACATAGGATATAGCTGGCCACCCTAGTTAGTTCCCTATTTAAACACTTTCATACATTCAATAAAATCAGATTAAATAGAATCGGAAACCTCTAAGCTAAGAGCCTTCAACTTCAATCCCAACCCTTTGCAAACCCTAACTCTTATATTCTCTCATACACTCAAATCCATCTAAAATCATCCCAACACACACAAACAACCCCTAAACACAAACAAACCCTAAACATAAATCCGTCGATCACATTTTCATAAGAAAAGTTCCAAGTTAGAATCCATCACTATTCACTAATAGCACTGAGTTCTGGGTCGGAAGGGCATTGTTTTCGGTTGAAATCCCTATGTTTCGGGTTGAAACCTGTGTGTTTCTGATCGGAAATCTCGTCGTTTGAGTTCTTTGGTGAGTTCTTTGGGTGAATTTCTTCCTTGATCATCAAGAATACAGGAGTTGCTGCAAGATCGGGCCACAAACTCGACGTAGGGATCTTGATCTGAGCCTACAGGCGAAGGATCTGCAGATTTTCCATGTATCAAGTTCTTCTTTTTTCATTAGACATTTTTAATCTTTTTAATATCCCTACTTTCGGTCAAATTTTGGTCAAAAACCAATTAGTTATTTCACTCAATGTTTAAAAAAGTGTTTGAAACATTGACACCATTGCAAACGAAACCAACTTGGTTATTTCACTCAAAAGTGTCCCTAACATGTTTTTATGGTTTATAAGGTACAATGATAGATTTAGGGGCCAAAAGTTTTCGGCCATAGTTTGGTCCCAAAAGTGCCCAATAACATCGACACCATTCCTAGCGAAAACCAACTTAAATGTTTTAACTCAAAAGTGTCTTTAACTTGTTTTTATGTTTACAATGGGAGATTTCGGGGAGAAAATATTTCGGTCATATTTTGGTTCCAAAAGTGTCAGAAACATCAAAACCATTTCAAGCAAAACATTTTTTTTTTCTCTTTACTTAAAAGTGTTCGTATCATGTTTTTATGGTATATAAGATACAATGGGAGATGTCAGGGTGAAAAGTTTTCGGTCATATTTTGGTCCTACAAGTGTCTGAAACGTCGACACCATTCGAAATGAAAACTATCTTGGATTTTTTCACAAAAAACATGTTCCTAACATGTTTTTATGGTGTATAAAACACAATGGGAGACTTTGGGGTGAAAAGCTTTCAATCATATTTCAAAAAGTATCTGAAACATCGACACCATTCCAAGCGAAAACCAACTTCGTTGTTTTCACTAAAAAGTGTTCCTAACATGTTTTTATGATTTCACTAAAAAGTGTTCCTAACATGTTTTTATGATGTATAAGACAAAATGAAAGATTTTGGAGCGAATAACTTCCGGTCATATTTTGGTCCGAAAAGAGTCCGGAATGTCGAGACTATTCCATGCGATAATAATCTCGATTTTTTATTCAAAGTGTTCCTAAAATGTTTTTATTGTTTAAGACAATGAGAGTTTTCGGGGTGAAAATGTTTCGTCATATTTTGGTCCCAAAGGTACCTGAAACGTTGACACAATTCCAATAGAAAATCAACTTGGTTGTTTTCACTTGTCCTTAACATGCTTTTATGGTTTATAAGACACAATGGGAGATTTCGGGATAAAATGTTTTCAATCCTATTTTGGCCCCAAAAGTGTCCAAAACATGGAAACAACTCCAAGCAAAAACAATCTTGATTTTTTTCACTCAAAAGGGTTCCTAATATATTTTTATAGTGTATAAAGACACAATGAGAGATTTCGAGGTGAAACGTTTCGATCATATTTCGGTCCCAAAAATCTACAAACGTTGACACCATTTCAAATGAAAATCAGCATTTTTGTTTTCACTCAATAGTGTCCTTAAAATGCATGTTTTTATGGTCTATAAGACATAATGAGAGATTTCGGGTCGAAAAGCTTTCGGTCATACTTTGTTCCCAAAAGTGTCCGAAACATTGACACCATTTCAAGTGGAAAAATCTTGAATTTTTTCACATAAAAGTGTTCCTAAATTTTTTTTATGGTGTATAAGACACAATGAGAGATGTCGAAGAGGAGGGGGGGGGGGACATTTGATCATATTTTGGTCCTAAAAGTGTCAGAAACATTGACACCATTTCGAGTAAAAACCAACTTGATTGTTTCCAGTAAGTGTCCCTGACATGTTTTTAGGGTCTATAAGACACAATGAGAGATTATTTTAGGTTTTTGTGCTTGAGATTTTTTTGGAGATTTTGCCTCTCAATCTCGCTTATGATAGTGTTGCCCCAATGGGTCGCCAATATGGGAAGGCAGAAGAAGGCGGATCTAGGGAAAACACTGGTGGAGGGGTGTGAGTCTTCAAACTGATTATGCATCAACTAGAAAGGGGATATTGGGGAGGGTTTAGACATGGGAGAAGAATTGGAAATGGGGAAATAAGAGATACTGAGCTGCAATCAATTGAATTCCTCATTGAATCCGAAGCATGATAATAAAGGGAAGGGCATGGCTGAAGAGGCTCCCTCGATGGTTGATGAAGTAAATAATGGTGACTTTGTTCCCCATGGTGAGAATCAAAGAGGTATTGGTAAGAGGGAAGCGTGTGTCCTTCTCAGTTCTGTCGAGGTTGGCGAAGAGGGCAAAAAGGCAAAAGGTGTTGTTGTGGTAGATTTGGAGAATTAGGGGTTGCAAGGTAACAACATTGTGAAGAAGAAAGTAGAGTTTAGTCAAAAGGTGAAGAGGGGAAAAAGGCAAAAGGTGTTATTAACTGGAAAAAGGTGTTATTAATTGGAAATCGAAATATTGATAAGTTTGAGAAGCTCTGCTTTCATAGTGATGTGCAGAAGGGCCGATGAAAAATAAGGGAGGAGGATATTACTGTGAAGGAGGAGGAATAGTGCGTGACCTTGATCAGAGTTATCCTGGGTATGCCTTTTCCTTTCAACGTGGTTCAATGTTATGTTACATCGAAATGGAAGGTTGTTCCTCCCCTGTTGTACCTAAAGGATAATGGAGTATATGTTTTCAAATTCAAGAATGAGAATGCATTGGATTGGGTATTAAGCAATGATCCTTGGGCTCTAAATGGCATAAGATCGATTATTTTGAAACAATGAAGTCCGGGGATACCGATAACTTGGGTGTGCCTCCTGGAATTAGACCCAATTTACTACATAAATGTAGTCCTTAGTAGGTTGGGGTGTACAATAGGGAACCCTATTTTTGTCAATGATGGAATGACTTCTGGTGATCGAATGTCGTACGTGAGGATGCTTGTGGAAGTCACTGTCGAAGAAGCTTTAATTATCTATATAGATATTGAAGACACCAATGGAAAGACCCACAAACAAAATGTCAATTTTAAGTGGCTGCTCATGATATATAAGGTTTGCAAGAAGTTTGGGCATGTAGCCCGAAAGATATGTGCTAGCTAGAACTTAGATGGGGGGGGGGGGGGGGTCTAGGAAGCAAGCCTGGGTGCCAAAAAACTCAGCCTGAGGGAGAGCATATATAAGAGGGAGTAGTACACATGGATGAACCATTGGGTGTTGGGGAAATGGTTGGTTCTACTATTGTGTTGCTGGATGATACTAGTGGTTCTGTCGTTATTGATAATGAAGTGGGATTGCAAGGGAGAAATGATAGGGTTACTTTTTAAATAGTAATACTCATATCAAGTGAGTGCATCACCATGATAGCAACAGGAGGAATACGAGGGATAGCAGACCGAATGATAGACAAAAGGAAAGGAGTCGCACAAGAAAATGTAAGGATTGGTGAAATATCGATAAATGATATAAGTGTAAAGACCGAATATAATTTTATTAATTATTCTAGTCAATTTGTAAAAGTGGGAGAAAACTCGTCCTCGATTTTAAAGTCATTCCGGCATCATTTTAAAATTTGGATTTTGACGGAATTTGATTCCGCTTTCGAGCTCCGAGTCTTGATAATTATTTTAATTCCGATAATGTTTCAAAAAATTCGATTTAAGTCTTATAGTGTCGGGATTCGTTTTAGTGATCGGGGTTGGATTTGAGTGTCGGATATTTTGAATTGGTAATGGGGGACCATTCCTAGATTTGTATTTTCTTTTTTTTTTGTTCTTTTCCTCTCTCTCTCTCTCTCTCATGCCGTTGGGAAAGATTCCCACCAGGCCACCATTCCATCCCTTGCTTACAGCTCACTCACTCCTTGTTCTTATTCTTCAATTGCACCACCTCCTTCTCCTTATATATGGGCCCTCCTGAGGATTTCCTCATTCAGAATTCCTCCAAAAAAAACCCACAAAGGAGCCTCCCCCCTCTCTCCCATTTGTTCTCTGCAAACCTAGAAATTCACCAAACCAACCACCATCACTTCCACCTCCGTTGCCTTCTTCATCAGCTCCACCGAGCCACCACCTTTCTTTGCGTTTTCTGTAACCACCAGCACCACCTTACCACCTCCTTCCTTTGCGCTTTCTCTTCCTCCTTTCTCTCTACTCTCGTTTCGGTTTTTCTAGGTCGTTTGAGGTCGAAAAAAGGAGATGGTGAGGAGGAGAGTGGGTTAGGAGTGATCGCCGGCCGGACCTGTTTCTTCTTCTTCTCCGTTTCCCATCGTCGTTCAGGAGCCCTGCTCTCGCTCTGGGGTAGGAACGATCCTATTCTTCTTTTCTTTTTCGGAAATTTCACGAGGTACCCTTGTGGTATAGCTTAATTCGCCAGGTGTACAATAGTTTGCTATATTTCATGTGGTACCCCTGACTTTTATATCATATTCACCCCGTGCCCCTCTACCGTCATACTTAACTTTTATCTGTTTCTTTTGTTTTTTTAAAGGAAAATGATATAATTGAAACACGGATTCAAACTCGATTTCGTAGAGTAGAAGGGGATGGGAGAAATCTCCACCGATGAGGGAGAAGAAGCTCGACCAACACTGACGTCGACCGGAGGTGGAGACCAATGTGTGGAGACTGGCGAAACGGTGGGCATATACATGTACGTCTTCTCTGAAATCCCCTCCCTTTTGTGAAAATTAGGGTTTAGTTTTCATGTGAATTTGCGAAGGTTTGCGATCTCTAATCAATTTCTCAAAAAATCATGCGTTCTCTACTCAATTTCTTGTGTTGGTAGTTTTTTTTGTGTTCTCTAATCAATTCATGGAGCTTTCGAATTTTGGAGTTTTGAGTTCGGGCACAACCGCACTCATTGTTGTGCCCTATGTGAATTGTTGTCATATGTTCATCCTAGGTCGATTAACAAAATTTGTGAGTATATATTGTTGTCATATGTTAATTGATGAAATGAAATTTGTTGATTTAAGTATGTTTATCCTAGGTTGGTGACATATGTGAATTGCTGTCATATGTTCATCCTAGGTCGATGAAACGAAATTTGTGAGTATATATTGCTGTCATATGTGAATTGCTGTCATTGTTGGCATATGTGAATTTATATTTATACTGTTGGGGTCTTCAATTTGGCAAGGGGATGAATTAAAGACCTTGAATGAATTTTTCACATGAAAAAAAACAAAATTGCCTTGTGATGGAGGCAAATTAAGTAGTTTTAATCAATGATTGGTAAGAAGATGAAGTTGATCTTGTGCATGGAATGGAGTTCTCAATTTTGATTAGTGGCAGGCCCTCTTGTATTTGTTTGATTTATGTTTCCTGAGGTCATCAATATAATAGTTCAAAAAGGTTGCGGTATTGAAAGCCCTGAAGAATGCCCTTGCATTTAAATTCGTGTTTCTGGCCATGCTTGTATCACTTTGATGTGGCTAACTATGATTAGGAATTTTGCCGTAAGCTATATAGCCTTCTTGAGTGCAATTAGTAATAGCGATGGAATTTATTAAAGCAATTAGTTATAGCCTCCAATGTTTTACAGATGCACAATTATACAGTACTTGTGGCACCATTTCATGGTCTTGTTTTTATTTTCTTTGCTCACAACTCACAAGGGCTTATGGATCAGCTAAAGATGCAAGGCCCTTGGATCCAGAGGCAAGTCTGAGTTCATCACGTAAATCTGGTTTTACTGAACAACCGGGGGCGTAATTCTGATGACCCTCTTTCTATGAAGTTCAGTACCCAGACTCTGGGTTTACTGACAACAAACTGTCATTAGGGAAGGTAATGACAGAAAGAGAAACTTAATATGCATTTTATCACTTCAACTTAATCAAATGCTTTTATTTATCCACTTCAATTTATAGCCCATTATCTCATTTGTAGAGTATTGTGCGTAGCACAAAGACGTGGGTTCAAAACCCACATGGGCTTATGTGAATTAGTAGAGCATTCTTCACGTGTGTGCATTTGCAGCTTATGCCAACAGATTGCAAAACTTCCTTGATAATTTGTTGTTCATTTTGATTTATTTTTCTTGATTGGAACATATTATGAAATGTATTTCTCGTGAGGAGGTAAGCTAAGGGTATGTGAAGTTCAGGAGTTCAGTACTCCTTATTACTTTTTCCAGCTTTGCCATAAGCTTACTCCCCCTTGCTAAAGAATTGTCTCTTTTTGCTCATTTAGAGCTTTTTTTTTACCTTGTTCTTTAGCTCGTTTATAGCTCAGTTTTTATCTTGTTCTTTAGCTCATTTTGAGCTTGTTTTTTATTAGAATTGGGAATCACATATTTACATGTGAATATACACAGTCATGCCTCATGAGTAAATAATATCAAATGGAAAATATCAAAAGCAAATTCATTCAAAAGAAACATAAAAATTAGGTGCACAGACCAATTGAATACAAATTGAATTAAAGCTTGGCAGTAGATTGCATTCAAAAGTTGCTTTCAACATAAAAATTACCTACAGAAAAGAAATAGTTGCTGAAAGAAATTAAAGAGCAATTTCCGAATACAAATTGAAACGAAATGATGCACAAACCAATTGAATAAAAATTACTCAAGTTCATTGGTCACAAACTAAAAAAGGTGCAGGAAAAATTAACAAATTGAATAAAAAATCTGAATGCAATACTATGAATAAACAATTTGAAACAACCAGATGAAAGAGTTTCTCTCCCGTATAGTTCCTGCACAAATAGGCTGCTGTCAAGTTGTTTCTCCAAGTGAAAAAGTGTTATAGTTCCTCAAGGAATCAAGTTCTTCTGCCATATAGTTCATTCACAAACGGGACATTTTAGGTATCAAAATTAGACACTATAACAACAAAGATGTACAACTGCTGATACTGTCTGTCTTGTTGCTCAAATATTGTACATATCAAAGTCTCAATGCTAAAGAGAAAGATAGTTACTCAGCTCTTAACGACTATAAAAGAAAAGATATTTATGACATTTTATTCAACCAACAAAAATTTAAAAGCCAACATCTATTATCTGATGTCTTTGTCAAGCTACATAGTATTGTACCAATTGTAGACAATTCTAATTATCTATATAGCCTATGTGGGCTTCGAACCCACATCTTTGTGCCTAAGCACATTGCTCTACCGGTTGAGCTAATAGGCCAAATATTTTAAAACAACTAACTTCAATTTGACATCAAATTCACAAAATACTTCTTTAGCATCTTTAACCATATCACTTCCGTTTTTATCACTTCTTTGGGAATTAGAACAAGCTTGATAACTCACCCAACAATCCAGGCTCCACCGGTTACAAATGCAACAACTAGATTTGGTCTATTGTTGCTGTTCTTGGGAAGGTAGAGATCCAGCCTGTAGGTAATTACTGTAGAAATTAGCATATGGTGCCACAAATGCATGCTCTTATGTTTCACAGGTTCAAAGTTGCTGCAAATAATTAGTAAGAAGTCCATACCTATTTCGAGGGTTTCCACCATAAACTATGCTCCTTAGAACCTGAGCTGAGAAGAAATAATAATAGCCCACTGCAAAAGGTTGAGGGTTACATAAATATAAGTAGCAGCTAGGAAGCACTTGTGTCCAAGAAGAGTGACTTGAAAATGGAACATTAAAAAGGAGCATAAGGATGCAAACCTTGAACAAACCCAGGCATAAGTAGCATGGCATAGCAACCTAGCGCAAGAAACTTTTTCATCCAACGATAACCTACCCTGAACGAACAAAACTGATTAGAAATGCATCCAAGAGTGGACTAGATTGTTTCAAAGCATTGCACACCAAGAATTGCTAAAAGTGCAAATTTGACAAACTGGCAAGCTGCAATTTCATCCCTAAACATAGTTTCCCAATTGATCTCGAATTGATTAACCCATCTGATGGCAACTCTCTTACCTTGCAACTTAGGTTCATCCATAACTTAGTTTCCTAAAACCTAACATTATCAGTGTGAGTAATTCCATGACCAATTGATGTCGAATTGATTACCATGAAGCACATGAATCCTGTTATAATTAACATATAAAATTTACATAAAGGGACAAACTTTCTAAATTAGATTCAGATCAACAATCCGATGAAAAGCAAAGGCATTTATCAAGAGCAAAGAAGAAGAGAAATCACCCCAGATATCTCAAGAGCTTCAAGCTAAGGCCAGTCACCAAGTAAGTTTCAAGGAGGGATTGTTGGCTAAATGATGAAAGAAAACTCAAGGACCACGGTCTAACCCATCAGATTAATGATCAAAAAAGAGTGGAAAATTACATCCTACCAAACAAGACATGGAACGTACAAAAAATTCGAGAAATCCTCCCGTTGGACCTTGCCCAGATTATTATTACTACCCCATACCTTCGCATGATATGGATGATAAACTCTATTGGAAATCTAGTTCTGATGGTTGCTTCTTAACTTCAAACGCCGTAAAATTTGTTTCAAACAACAACAACAACAACAACAACCCAGTATATCCCGCAATGAAGCGGGGTCTTAGGGGTCAGGATGTACGCACTCCTACCCCGAAGAGGTCGAGAGAGTGTTTCCGAGAGACCCATAATAACACGACACAGAGACCCCAAGATAACAGAAGGAAATAGCACAGTTAAAAGCACAGTTAAAAAGGAAAACGCACAGTTAAAAGGGAGAGAAGGGGGGCGCAGACAGAAAGACATAGCAACAAGGACTAGACAGCTAAACATCTGCAACCCGTATACACCTCCTCCACTGGTCCCTGTCCAAAGCCACATCTTCCGAAAGATCTAGAAGGTTAAGGTCATGACGGATGACCTCCAACCAACTCTTCTTAGGTCTACCTCTCCCCCTGCGGCTATCTCCAAGATTCAAGTGTTCACATCTACGAACTGGAGCCGATGTGGGCCTCCTACGAACATGTCCATACCACCTCAGTCTACACTCCCTCAGTTTGTCCACAATGCACGCAACACCCATCTTGCTTCTAATGGAAAGTGGAATGAGCTTGAACTTTTCTCTGGGATATGGAAAGTGGAATGCCCACCAAAGATCAGGAATTTCCTATGGAAAGTCGGATCTGACGGACTGCCTACGAAAGCTAAATTACGAACCAAAGGGGTTCATACACCTATGGAGTGCGTCCTTTGTAACTCTAGGGAGGAGGATTCCATTCATCTTCTCACGGAATGCCCGATTGCTCTGAGAACCATTGGAGACATCGATAGAGATATCGAAAGGAAAATTAAAAATGCTGACAAAAGCAGCCAAAATATACAAACAATTGCTAATGAAGTATTTCAAAAATTGACACCTGAGCAAAAAGCTACCTTAGCGTTCTCCTGGTGGTGCATATGGACGAAAAGAAACAAGATTATAATTGAAAACCAGAAGTTAGGTGCAACAGATGAACTTGTCGCCATGACCAAACAACACATGAAAAACTGGAACAAAACTAAACAATTTGAATCAGATGAAGAAAATGAACTAACAAGGAGAATCAAGCCCATGAGAAACTCGCGGAAAAGGGGTACCATTAGATGGTATAGGCTTGTAAACGGTGTTTTCAAAATTAATTTTGATGGAGCTAAATCCGTGAACAGCATGGCTTCGGCAGGTTTCGTTATCAGGGATGAGGATGGACGAGTGATTACGTGCGGTGCAAGCAGATGTGGGACGATGACTGCTATCCAGGCCGAGGCTGTTGGGATGCAGATCGGTTTGTTCGAAGCGCGGCGTTTGGGGATTCGAAGAGTTGCTTTTGAGGGCGACTGTCTGGCGGTTGCAAATGTGATTAATGGTGTTTGGGCAACTCCATGGGAGATTGAAATCCTTATCTCGGATGCTCTTTGTCTATTGCGCTGCTTCGAGACGGTTTCTGTCACACACATTTTCAGGGAGGCGAATCGAGCGGCCGATCGGCTCGCTCACTTAGCTTTGGCTTCGGAAGCGTCGTCTTGGAGTGATGATCCAGAGTTTCTTACTCTCTTCCATAGGGACGCGCTTGAGTGGTGGTATAACCGTGGTTAGCCACCCCCAAACTCTCGCCAGTATAAAAAAAAAGAAGCGGCATGTCTGACATTATCCCTAAACGACGAGTTCTCCAAAGAATCCCGGAGGTGATCGACAGCGGAGAGCGGGAGTAGCGTATCATGGCTGGTGGTGCGCCTCCGCCACTGTGTCTGCTGCTGGTTTTCGGCGGGGGAGTGGTGGTGACTCCGTCGTAGCTGTAAGCCCTAGAAAGAAGAAGTCGACTGTCTTCTCCTTCGCTCTCTCTTCGCTTTTGTTCTTTCTGCCCGTTTATTGTTTCATTCTTTTTTAATTGAAAACTAACGGAGCATTCACCACATCTGTTAACTTTAACAAGGAAGGGGCGCGAGGTGAAAAGATTCAAAACCTCAGGGGCACCACGCGAAATATGCAAAAGAGTTGTATACCTCGTGAAAATTGCGATACCCTAGGCCCCAGGGGCACCGCGCGAAATTTCTGTTTTTTTTTGTTGGGCCGGGTTTGGGCTTCATTTTGGCGAATCCGGGTTATATCACACCTTCATGGGTTCTTCAGTTGGGGAGAAAGAGAGACCCGAATCCTCCTCTTGTTTTCTGATGGGCTCGGGTTGGGGTTTGGTCCGAGTCTGGGCTTCCTTCAGTTGGGCTTGGGATGTTTTAAATGGGTAATGTTATGTATGAGTGTTGTATTATTATATGGTTATATGATATGATTTGCAACTTATTTTGGTTAGTCTATTATTATATAAACTGGTTTTTTGGAAGTATTATTTCTGAAATTATTATTATATATTATAAAATTATTTTAAAAGTGACATTATTTGGAAAATATATTTAGGGATGTTTAATTTGTGATTTAGGAAATTTGAAATATGGGTTTTGATTTATAAAAATGGTTGTGAAAATCGAATTATTTTGGTGACTAAATGTGGGACTTTATTATATAATGATTTTGAAATAAGATATGAAATGTTATATGATGATGCAAGATGAGATGTTGGATGAAATATTATATGTTGAGATGATATGAACATGAAATGATTTATGATGAAATAAGATGGAATAAATTGAAATGAGATATGTGAAGTTATGTATGATAGTTAGGGGCACCTTGTGTGACTTAGATAGACTTGTGCATATTTGAATGTTTGTTAGGTGATTGTTGACATTGCTTGGATTCTGCTTCTGCCTTATTTCTCCGCTGTTCGGCTTATTCAGGTAAGTTCCTTTATGGGCTTACTCAGATTCGAAAGAGAAATCTCCTACTTGTGATCATATGATATACTAGGTGCTTCATATGCATTTAAAAGCATGCCATGTAGTATCATGCTAGGATTGCACTTGTGATTGAGCATTCGGTTACTCTGTGTGTTTGAGAACAGAACGGCCATTATCTGTGAGTCCTAGAGTCTTTGTTAGGGTCATAGGGTAGCCCAGCCTCATCGGGTTTGCCCTGAGTTCGTTGTGTCGATATATGAGCATGATGATGAGATAGCCCAGCACCATCGGGTATGAGCATGATACGATGATTATATGATATGATGATGATATGATGATGTGCACACATGTATGATGATATAGGTACCGTACTGGCCAGGTCCGCTCATGAAAAAGGGGGCGGAGTAGGAGAGGGATATGCCACTTGGCATTCTTTGGGCGCCTTTACAGTTGTTTTGCATATTATTTCAAATAGGAGCATGCTAGTGTGATTTAAATTTCCGTACTGCATTAGAGCATCTTTATTATAGGTATAGCGTATGTGTATGGTTGCTTGCGGGACAAAGTGCATTGGGGGGACATGGTCTGACCCCGCTCGCACAAATTATTTTTAGGTATGCTTGTTCTATGTTTCTATGGAGTGGGAATCCCCCGGGGGATTGCGAAGAACCTGTCTAATTTCGCTAATTTGGCTAAAGAATTTCAGAGTATATGTTTTATCGATTTGGTTTTGAACCGGCCTCGCCGTGGCAAGTCGTACTTACTTCCGCTTTCACCATTTTCTCAAATGAATTTTCGCGATATAGCCTTAGGACAGGTTAAGGGTACCCAACGGCCCTCCGAATGTTTTGGGGTTGGAAATCCCCCTTTTAAAATACTGATCTTTGAGGTTTAAAACCTCGACCCGTACCTGAATTGCAAGATCCGAATGAAGGTATCCAATCGTCGAAACGTAACCCGGGTATTTATATCCGGGCCATTACAATAAGGAGTGACAATCACCAGTTGAAAGTTGCTTTTTCATCTCCAAAGGTAGACAAAGACTCGCTAGAGAAGGGCACAAGAATTGCCTTGCTAGGTTTAAACTCATGTGTGACAACAAAAGGTGCTAAATAGAAATATGTAGGTGGGGTTATGTATGGTGTTGTATGCTATGAGAAGGTTGGAGAAGAGTCTGCAGAAGGTTAGTTGGGTGCTAAGATTGAGGGCACAATAGGAGCAAGAAACAAGATAGTAAAAGGTGTAAAAAAGTCGACATGTATAGGTGTTGAAGTGTTGCAGTAGATGGAGGAGGTAGTTGTACAAGAAACAACCAAGAAAGACACAAGGGATAGGTTGGTAATTGGAGAATGATCTAAGCAAACAAGGAGGGGGTTACTGACATGAGATAATGAAGTTAAAAGGAAAATATGCACAACGGGAATTTTTGGACGTGGTTGTGATTATTGTAATCTGCGAGAGGGTGATGACCTCCAAAGTAACTCGAGTGCCATCATTGAAGTGAATGGGATTGATTGTTCCATAGCGATATATGCCTAACCCCTCAAATCATCTCCTGAGTTAGCTAGGGATAGAAAGTTGCAGCGTTGCCTCTCTGTGATGTATAACAAATTGAGTAGAAAAGCCACTAGGGAGGTATGAAGTGCAATATTAGCCTTGCATAATGTCAAAGAGGATGAGGATTTATGCAAATCACCTAAAGGAAAAGGGTATGGAAGCAACGCAAAACAGCGAAGAGCTGTGGTATCTCCCCTGGAATATTTGATCAATAAGGCTATATGTAAGCATGAAAGTAGATCAAGAAAGTGAAGACCAAGACAAGGGTGGATGAGCGAGGGCACAGTGCAAGTAATGACTTGGTTTAGTGCTTTTGTTACATTTTTTTGGACTTACGTAGCTTACCATGATGCTTTTGTGAATTGATTTTGGCACATAAACATTTGTGTGATTGGTGGAAGTGGAGAGGGCATGTAGTGGTTAGGATAGGGAATTTGGTGACTTTGAATGGGATGTTATTGCCTCACTTCGGGTGGCCAGCCTTCTTACTTTTTCAAGACATAATGAGAGATTTTAGGGCAAAAAAGCTTTTGGTAATACTTTAGTTGGAAAAGTGTCCGAAAAGTCAAAACCATATGAAGCAAAAATCATCTTGGACTTTTCACACAAGTGTTCGAAACATGTTTTTATGGTGCATATATAAGACACAATAGGAGATTTTGGGGCGAAAATCTTCTAGTTATATTTTGGTCCCAAAAGTGTCCAAACAATGACATCATTCCAAGTGAAAACCAACTTGTCTGTTTTCACCAAAAAAATGTTTCTAAAATATTATTTTTATGGTCCATAAGACACAATGGGAGATTTAGGGGCAAAAATCTTTCGATAATATTTTGGTCTAAAAAGAAACAGAAATGTCAACACCATTTTAAGCGAAAACCATCTTGTTTTTTTCACTAAAAAATGTTACTCACATATAATTATGACGTATAAGACACAATGAGAGATTTTGGGGCGTAAAGTTTATTGTCAAAGTTTGGTTACAAAAGTGTCCAAATCGTCAACACCATTCTAAGCGAAAACCAACTTTGTTGTTTTCACTTGAAAAGTGTCCCTGATACGTTTTTATGATCTAGATATTTCAGGTCAAAAAACTTTGGGTTATATTTGGTCTCATATATGTCTGAAGCCGATACCATTCCAAGTGAAAGCCATAATTGATTTTTTTTCAATCAAAAGCATTTCTAACATGTTTTTTTCCCACTCAAAACCAAATGCCCTCTCATTCGCGGCCAGATAGAACTCATCTTGGCCAATTAAGTTCCACATGGTCTTCATGCCCACAACCCACGGGACGATAGGACAACACTACGTGGCCACCCAACACGGAAATTTGTCATCCGAACGGTATACGTGTCTCACCGTAGAAAATTAGGGTCAAGGACAGAGTGAATAAGGCTTTTTGGAAAATGAGACGTTTAGTTGAGGATCCACGACGACCGATTGTCCGTGTCTAGAGATCAGTCCCTGAATATACTCACCATCCATTGATCGAGTATCAACTTAGCACAAGCATCCGAGGCGAGAGAAAAGTAGGGCAGGTAACGTGTTAAGGAATGCTAGACTGGGAGTCGCGAGTAAGTTTTTCCCCTTCTTTTCATTAAGTCACGAGGAATCCCAGTTAGGAGGAGAAAAGGATCGTGCTATGTGTACTAATGCTCAGCGGCCCAGGTTAGGATGCATGGATAGGATCAAATTGTGACCCTGTGTATCAAGTAAGCCCGTTGACTGGACCTGCGCGATCTGGACTGATCCTGTGTCTCATCAAATATAACAAATTTCTATTATAAAATTAAATAAAATGTTAACAAAGTTAGCACAAAATAAGAAGGATGGAGTTGATAAAGTAAAAAATGTACAAAAAAATAAAATAAAATTAAGGCGACTTTTGAATTAAGATAATATATTGGTTAGTAAACGGGATAAAAAATGTGATTGGTTTAAAAAGATAAAGATCGGTGTATACTTTACGTAATTATTTATCTAAAAGATACATTTTGTCATTTTTTGTGACGTAGGTGATATTTATATAATTAAGAATGGTAGAATGAATTTAATTTCTTCATGCAGTTGTTTCTATATCAATGTAATTCATAAAGAAAATCCATTCAACAACTCTTGATTATAGAAACATCACCTACAATCAATCACATGTTGGTGTAGTGGTTATAGAGCTGGCAAGAATTGACCCGACCCGAAAAAACCGATCCGTCCGATCTGAAACAGACCCGACCGATATCTGATAAGAGAGAAAATTTGATGATTCCCGAGACCGATCCGATCGGAACCGATTTAGGCCGAAACCTTAAAAAACCCGAATTTGTTATGTACCCGAATCTGATTATAACCGAATGGATCAATTCGACATTAACCCGAAACCGAAACAACCCGAACCCGATCAAATATGAAATCCGAAACAGCCCAAACCCGACTGTATCTGAAATCCGAAACAGCCCGAACCCGACTGTATCTGAAATCTAACTTTCCAATTCCATTACAAATTTCTTTCATTTTTTTTATTTTGTTTCATTTTTTTTATTTAACTGGATTATTGATCAGTTATCCGTATTAACAGATTACTAGCTTAATGTGGTTAGTTACTTAGTGCCTTAGTGGGGGACCCATTGTGTTTGTGGCCATCTCGATTCCCTCCTAAAATATGGTTAATTAGTCTCCCCCTCCCAGTTGATTTTTGTTGTGCAAATTATTTTTTTGACCTTCACTTTTTTTTAATAACAAAAAGGTTATTTATATATTCTAAAATAAAATAATTAATTGTTCCATTATCGAAAGATATTTATAATATTTTTTGTTATATAAATATATTTAAATGAATTATATATAATAAAACAGAAGTCATTTGTGATATGTGAATTATGTGTCGGCTTCTCCTTAATTGTAGTATTTTTAACCAATTACATTTTTTTCCATTAATTAATACAATATAGCAATATATATACTCAAGATAAAATTTAACTAATTTTTTATCCAATTCCACTTTATTAATATAAAAATATATGTTTAAGATAAGATTTTTCCTAATTTAGTTAGATATCGATATATCTTTAGAAGATTAATATAACAATATATGCTTAAGATAATATTTTACCAAATTTTGTTAGATATCGATCTATTTTTACAAGATTTTACCATGTTTGTAAAATATGTATATATTATATTATATCTCTGTTATTGGTAGTTAATTAAACATATTGACAGAAATTAATTAGTTAAACGGATGTTAATACAAAATTTATTTAAACTTTGTATATACACACATAGTGATAGGTAGAGTTTATGTTTAATTACATGTTACTTTAATTTATACATTTTTTTAATATCAAATGAATTAATATTACAAAAATCGAACAAAAAGTACTGTGGATACTTAACTAGTTACATATTAAAAGGAGCATATAATATTCAACCTATTTCCATTTCTTCAATTACGCATTGAGATCATCACATCTAGTAAAAGTAGAAGATTAGTTGTAAATATTTATTAAAATCCTCAACATCTAGTAAAAGTAAAAGATTAGCTGTACTCCTTATTCCTTAGCCATTTGAGAAAAAGTGTTTTATATCAATAAAAGCTAACTAAATGTATATTTAAAAATAAAATCATACTATTGGTCATTTAGTCTGATCTAAAAGTATAATACTATGTGGTTTATTATTAGGTGCTTGGAATATAAGATATGTGATTTAGTTTTCAAAATGAAGTTATTTTTTTAGTTTATTACTTCTTAACCTATTGTTATTTTTATATTATTTAATGAAAATGAATGAATGATTTCTTACTACGGGATTCTCATATTCTCTATCAAACATGCATGGTATCAAGTGAGGTGTAAAGGCCCGGATATAAATATCCGGAACACGTTTCGAAGGTCGGATACCTTTGTTTGGATGTTGCAATTCAGGTACGGGTCGATGTTTCAAACCTCAAGGATCAGTATTTAAAGCGGGGATTTCGAACCCCAATCAATCGAAGTCGCTGAAATTCGTTTGAACGAAAATGCGAAAGCTGAATTAAAGTACAACTTGCCATGGCGGAGCCGGGTTAAATCCAAAACATAGTGGGTGATTGCCATTTTATCTTGTTAGAATATTATCTAGATTCTTCGGTTCGCCAAGAGATTTCCCGTCACAGAAGTAAGGAGCAATAAGAGCGGTACCTAACACTATCCACGAAGTCAGGCCCGGTAATCACCTGCGGGTCCTCTGACCGCGTTGAGACCACATAACATGCCTATACCTAAATAAAGGATGACTAATGCAGTACAAGATTTAAATCACATAAGCATGCTTGACAGTTATAATATGCGGAAAAACTGTAAAGGGCCCAAGACAATGCCAAGTGGCATATCCCTCTCCTACCTCTGCACCCCTTCCCGTTAGTGCAGAGACTGGCCAGTTCGGTGCTATAACATAGCAATTTCCTCGTGGTGGTGCACAACCCACGGCATCATCATATCATATCATATCATATCATCTCATCGCTTGCCTAATGGTGCTGGGCTATCATATCATGCTCATATCGACTCGATTGACTCAGGGCGACCCGATGGGGCTGGGCTACCCTATGACCCTAGCAAAGACTCTAGGACTATCACAGATAACGTCCGTTCTGTATTCAAACACACATAGTAACCACATGCTCAGTTCAATGCAATCCTAAAATGATACTACATGGCATGCTTTAATATGCAACACCTACACATCATATGAAACATCAGACAAGAGGTCCAGGTTACTGAGTAAGTTCCGTAGGATACTTACCTGAAGATGCAGAACAACAAGATAACACAAGCAAGGGCCCAAATGCAAGTCCAAAGCAATTCAAAAGCAATACACACCTATCATCAAACCATTTCCATAAGCTACCGGACCAACATTCATACACACGAAACCCAAGTTCTCAACATCCTCAAACCAACCGATAGTAAAACCGTTTTCCAAAACCTTTCCGATACGATCAAATCGACCAAAATCATTCTTCCAATCAAACCCATTGATAAAATCATACCAACCATAATTTTCCAAGCTCTTAAATCCACAATTTAGTCAACTCATATTCAAAGTAATTCCTCAAATCATACTTGGCCAAATTCCGACATTAAACATTTAAATCCTTAAAGTCAATTTCTCAAAATCATAGTATAGAAATAGTTCCGGCATTTCTCACTTATTTAAAAGTCATCATCTTAAAATCACTTAATAAACATTTATTAATAACACTTCTCAACTACTATTACTTTCAAAACCATTTATACTATATATTCTATTTAATAACACACTCCAAATAATATTAAAATATAATAAATTACCAAAATCAATCCATTTTAATAACCCACATTTATAAAACCACAACACTAAATTACTTTATCATTTCTAAAACATTTATTACAACACCACATAATATCATAATAATAATAATAATATATATATATATATATATATATCAAATAATACCATTTTTAATCACTTTATAATATACAAAATATTTTCAGGAAATAATAATACCTCCAAACAAAGTATTATAATAATACTAGTAATAATAGCTAACAATATTTTCATACAAAACATAATATATAACATATATATTTATATATACGTACATATAAAATATATATATTTATTAGTGATAAAATGTAACAACAAATAACAATAACAACTTAAGAAGCCCAAAACAACCCCAACCCAGCAACTCTAGCCCAACCCGGAAAGAAAAGAGGAAGGAAGATCCAAGGTCCAGCCCACGACCTAGAACCCGGATCCCAGAATAGGAGAGGTAAAGGAGGAGGACCGGATAGAGAGGCCCAAACCCGGAAATTAGGCCCAAAGTGAAACCCAACCCGAAAGCCCCAACCCGGATCCACAACCCATTTTTTTATTAAAAGAACCGGGGAATAAAGGGTGAACCGGCCAAAGAAAATTAGAAAAAGAAAAGGGTGAACCGGACAAGCGAACCCATCTTCTTCAACCTCTGCCACCGGAGAAAGCGAAAGCAAGGAGGAAGGATCCTAGGTCTCCGACGGCTCCTTTCCGACCCATACCTCACCCAGAGAGTCGACACAAGATCCCGACCAAGACCCACCACGAAAGAGTAAAATGCGCACACAGAGGAGGGAGAGAGAGAGAGGAATTACCGAGGTTGAGCTTCTCCAACTCCGAGGGCTCCTAGGGCGGCTCCGGCTGCAACGCTGATGGAGGAGGGATCCTAGGACCTGGGTCGAACATGGATGGTCATAAAGGTGCGCCTTTATGAGGGAATCAAGTCGGAACCGAAGGGAGGAGGCTTACCGACCTTAGCGGAAAACAGGGGAGGCAAATGCGGCTCGGACGGCTGTCCTGGGCTGCCGCTTGGTTTCGCCGGACTTGCTAGGAGGATGGGTGTCGGGCTTCGTGTGCGCTTGGTGCTGTTCGGTTCAAAATGGAAGGAAGAGGAGGTGCCCTGGTGGGGCTCAGTTGCTGCTGTTGGGTGTTGAGAAAGGAGGAGGAAGGGGCTGCGGTTGCTCAGCAAGGACAAGGGGGTGTTTCGGCGGCAGAAATGGAGGAGTGAGGGTGGTGTTGGCCGCGACAAGGTGGACCAAGGAGGTGAGAAGGAGGGATGTGCTCAGAGGGTGAAAGAGGGAGAGAGGAGGAAGGTTTGTGGATTATACAGAGAGCAATGGAAGAGAGAGGGAGGAGAGGCTGAGGGTATGAGGCAGAGGGGGGGGGGGTGCAATTTGGAGGAGAGTGAGATGTGTGGGTGCAATTGCAGTGAGGGGTGGTGTGTGTTGTGAGGGAAGAAGACAAAAGGGAGGGGGACCAGTATTCACAATTTCAACAGAAATCCGAGAGAGAGAGAGAGAATAAAAGAAAAGAAATAAAATAGAATTGGTCCCCAACGAAAGAATTCAAATAAGCGGAATAGACTCGAAACCCGCTTGCCCGATCGAATCCCGACTAAATCAAATTTAAATCAAATTTTGATTCGATTTCAAGATAAACGGAATTAAATTAATTTTTATCAATACTCGGAGCTTAAAGGCGGAATTAAAATCCGATAGAATCTAAATTCTCAAAACGATGTCGGAACGACTTTAAAATCAAAACTTACGCTCGAGGACGGGTTTTCTTCAAACCTTATAAACCGGATAAATTAATATATTTTATATTTTAATAGAATAATAATATACTAATATATAAAATATATTCAGTCTTTACATTTATCCACCTCTAAAAACAAGTCTCGTCCCCGAGACTAAATTCATTTTAAAGCAAAGGGGATGAAGTTTTAAATCGGTGAGTCCGAGGATCATGTCCAAGGATCTTGTAATCAGCTCAGTTGCGTCTTTCGGGATTCTCACAACATCCTAGTCACGGTCATGACATCTCCAGTTGGTCTTGACAAGTGTGTAATAAGCGCCCTTATCACATCCTCGCTTTGACTTTTCGGAAGTACCACAACTCTAAAAGTATGATAACGTCCTGACTAGGTCTTAGCAAGCAATCTATAAGTGCCCCTATAAAATGCTTGTATCCACTTCGTGAGACGTCATAATGTAAATCCAGTTCGTAAAACCTCAAAGCGTTTTGTAAATGGAAAGATTGTCATCTAAATCATTGAAACTCTCGACTTCTTAAAACCCCAAGTTGGTCCTTTTCAAAACCACTCAAAATCTTCAAATTCGACGTTTAATCAAGCAGCTTCACACCAAAACAAGTCAAATCCTTTCAAATCAAGATTTCGTCAAAATCTTCCAACAACCACATCAGTTTCTCGCACACCAATCAATTAAATCCAGACGGTAGGAGGTGGAATCATCCACCTCTAAGGGCTAATCCCATATTCTCTTCCTAGTTTCCATCATCAAATCAATCTATCAATCTCAGCTCAAGCAAAATTCGTAAGCCATAAAAAATGCATAACCACATGAACCAACCAATCTCCATCCAACACGTCACAAGACAAGTCTCAAAATACATAACGACATGGTGCCACAAGGTCACATCAACATCTCCATATCATACTAAAGGTCATAATATGCATCTCAACAATATGCCAAAATCATAACACACGGCCCGATATCATACCAAAAGTCATAAAAGAAATCTCACTATCGCATATCACCACCGCAATCATAGTAGGGTCAGTCACAACAAGGGATCTCATTTAAAGCATAGATTCACATAGTCATCCTATCCAATTCTATCCAGCATTATCATAACATATTTATCACGTCAATCATTGGTACTTGCAAGGTTAGCCATAGCGAAATTTCATCATAAGTCAATGAAACAAAACTACTTATCAACACATCAATACAAACAAAGTCATGCTATTAAGATTCAATCAAAAGGGGAGATCAAGCAGTATATCAACATCAAAATGTCAACATGCTCTCCAGACATCACCCTAACTTATCATAATGCTATATAACGATCATTAGCGGTCATGCACCATAAACTCATATGTACATATAAGTCATATTCATGCTCCAAGTCATATTCATCATCTAACATACCTATAATCGTGCTTGCCAACCATAGAATACGACATCATGTTTACTACCACATAATATAACATCATACTCTCACACCATAACACATCATTATCTCACATATTATATCACAACACATCCTAAAATGCTTGTAAAACAACATCGCAAAGCATCGATATATCATGATAACACTTGTCACTGCCAACTAGATTTCAATGTTGCATATCAACATGTAATATCATGCCATATCAGGTTTATCATGGTCGCTATCTAACATCATGCCAGTTCATAATCACATAATCAAGAAATTTTTGCACATTATACCAGTAACAATAAAATGCAATCCCGCTCGCTTGTCTCCAACTCTCAAGCTAAGACCAATCTTCATCTAGACTCACCAACTTGGATAATATCCCATAGAAGAAGTCCTAATTTATTCCAACACTCCAATCTCATATCTCTTCCCACCAAGATCTCCCACAAGCAATCCACCTCTAATAACTAAGCTCCTATCTCCGATTTCACAACCGAGCACCCTTGCATACTATGTTCTCGATACTCACAAGAGCCATTCTCTACACTGCCCATACTACCTAAGACATCACAAGCATAGAACCCTTCTAACCACATCTCTTCTATAAGAAGACCCCGATTACCACCTAGCCGGCCTATTCTAACCATACCCCCACCTAAGATTCATCTAGAAGCTCATCGGAAACCACTAAGCATCGCCTCTTATAGCTCTCAAAACTCACTCGTTCCTACTTAGACCAAACCCCTATCCTGTGACTTACCTCATACCACCATCGATCATTCTAACCGCTCAAATTCCCTCACCATCCTCCGACCATTCTTCAAGAGAATCTCACCCACAAGTTTAAATATGAAGCAATCATGGACATTATTACACATAAAGATTACATCATATCAACTAGCATTTATAACAATAGCATCAATAGCTCATCATCCAACAGTGCAACTATGTAAACAAGTCTTAATTTACCATCATGCTCAAAGTTATTGCAAAATACCATATATGAATATAGTCAATTCGAGCTAGCAAGTTTCATCATAACTTTATCAGATAAACAATCCAGGTTTCACAGCATTTGCAGTTCACATTTATAGGCAAGGAATTTCGATCATGCTTAGCAACTCAGAGTAGCATCACATCAAGTTATCATGGCACATTAGGACTGTAAGGCATCGAATCATATGTATCATCATAGACAATGGATAATCAAGCAATAATCATCATCACGTCAGCACATCAAACATGTTAATTCTAACGTCAGGTAAGTGCAATATCATCATCAACAAGTTTAGAAAGGATTAGCAATCCAAAAGGAGGACACTCCCACTTGCAAGTCATATCGCGCTCAGTAACCGCAATCCTCGAAGCAAGCTTGTTCCGTCGACATCGTCGATCCTGAGGCCCGTGGGTTATGGGCCCGCACTTCCGCTGCGATGTTCTATCGCTATCTAACTTCCCGTCCCCTCTTCTTTGCGGTCGCTCATCCAATGTATCGCGTAGGAGTCTAAGTTAGCGGAGATAGGGGAGTGACAAGAGCGGACAACCCAATGTTTCTTTTGGAGACAAAAATGGACCAAAGTTAAAGATGACATGACTAGAGACAAGACTCCGACCCGGGAATAGTAACGATGCCCTTAAGGAAGTCTATTAGGTTACAATTGTGACAAACAAGCACGAATTCATCATGGAGCATATGCGGAACCAACAATGATCATGTATGATTCGAAGTCATGCGGGATTTAATGAAGATAATGAGCATCATGTATATGAAAGAATGTACAAGCATGAATAAGTGAGGTCAAATATAGTATGGCGAGGTATATCATAACACCCCGACTAAGTGTCATACGAGAATACATAAGAGCGGCATAGTAACTATCACATCTAACAGTATTGATCACGTAATAGGTTAAGAATGGCATGTAATCATACGATGCGATACGGTTAGGAAGCATAGATCCTATATGATGCTAGCGATACATGATAAGGCATGGGCATAATCAAGAGTGATTAAATGATTTCAATACGATGTACATGAAAGCAAAAGGATCACCACAGAGTAAACAAGATAACATCACGGGTGATAAATTATAATCATGCTAGGAATGAACCATCATAGGGCACATAAAACGATACGACAACTATCACATTACAGTACAAGCATGTTCACGTAATCGGTCAAGTAAGAATGTCACCATTTCACGAGTCATATCAGAATTCATAAGCCTTATAGGATACTAATAACGCATATTGAACATGAACACAATCAAGGTAATTCGACTAGGTTCATTCTAACATTTATGCGTCATGCGTATGCAAAATCAATATTTAGCGTGGTGTGTAATCTGTAAAGACCGGAATTTAATCAATATTTATAAAATATCCTTAGGATAATCCGAATATTATCCTCCCCTATGATTATGAAAACTCGGAAAATTTAAAATTTTTATGCACGGCTTTACATTGATTTAATGATAGAAACACATTCCCGAGCCACCTTTTCTCGGCTTTTATGAACTTAACGGATTTTAACGCATCTCGGGCTCGGGATTTACGTCTTTGATTTACAAGGCCAGTCATCCATACTTAATTTGACCAACATTGATCACCACCCACTCCTTGACTTGACTTGACTTGACTTGTGGCTTGCTTGTGATGATAGGTGTCCAACCACTCCCATCCCTTCCATTTAATCACTCCCCATCTTTAACACATGAACCACTCCTTTCTCTCCTTTATAACTGACCCAAGCTCAGTTTAGAACTCATTCACAAAGAGCCCCACCGTCACTTTGAGAGAAAACCAAAGAGAGAAGAAGCCTTCACCATTTTAGGTCCATTTTGGTGACCTTGCACAAGAAAAGCCATATCTCCCTCAATACTACTTCGAATTGAGCAAACTCGGTGGCCTTAGAACCGTATTGAAACCACCTTTCCAATCATACATTATAATCCAAAATCCAAGCTCGTTTTCCTATCCAAAATCGTCCATCATTGAGGCTGCAGAAACTGTCTTTTGAAGGATCTTGAGGTTTTGCGTTGTTTTCTTGGTAAGCTCCATTATTTCCTTCCAAAAATGAGTTTAAAACTTTTACATGACTTATTTGCTTCATTTCTAAACAAAGTCCTGACCCTTTTTCTTGGGGTTTTGGAAAATATATTGCAAGGTGTTTGGAGGTGTCCCCAAGGTCCCAGAAGTGAGAATTTTCGAGCCATTTGTGTTCCATTTGTCTAGGTAATCTCTCTTCCACCTTCCTCTCTCTAGGATAGCTTGATTTGATGTGAAAAGTCTTAGGATAGTGGATCCTATAATGTGTTTAAATCGGTTTTAGCTAGCAAAACGTGTAAAAGACACAAAACCGAATACCTTAATCTCAGCATTTAAATTATCAAATATTGTTTTACCTATAACTCTCGGTCCCCTGCTTGGATTTTTCATGGAGATGTTATCTAATTGCCCTCCAAAAATGAGGACGATCCAACAGTTGGATCAAGAGTTATGATAATTTTAGTAAACAATGTTTATAATGACTCGATTAAAAACTTGGTTAAGGGAATGCTACAAATATATATGGTTAAATATATGATGGCATAACCGAACCTTAGAGCATGTAAAATACAGAAATGAAGTATACCCATAACTTGGCTTATGATCCGATAAGAATAAACTTGGATTTTGAAACGGGTTGGGAACTAACCGGAAAATTCTACTTGTTCGGTGAATAACTAGCATGATAATTTGATCGGTTGATTAACGGTATGATTGAATTGACTAATACCATGATATTGTGGTGATTATTAGACGAGATTAAATATCAGACTTTGATGATGATATATATATATATAATTATCATGATGAACTTTTAAGATATACGATCATGCGAATATATGAGTATTATTGCGGATATATGGAAGTGGTTGAATGAAATGATGAGAAGGATATAGTCTTATGGAATGTGGTGAAATGATGACTGATTGAGTAGATGGAATGATGATTATGATGCGGTTGATTCTATTAAATGATATATGCTTGTATGATTGAGTGGTTAGATGTAGACTTATATGAATGTTCTGATATGAATTTAGGCGATATCGTCTGACTGCTCGTGTTACTAGCTGGGATTATATTTTGCTGTTTTGCTTACTAGGTAAGTCTCTTCGGAGCTTACTCAGATTGATAGAGAGATATTCCCTGCTTTATGTGCATGATATACTAGGTGCTTGCATTCATGATCAGCATGCCATGTAGTATCATGCTAGGTTGCATTGACCGTTGAGCATTCTATTTCTTTATGCGTATGTAAACAGAACGGCCGTTATCTGTGAAGTAATTAGAGTCTTTGCTAGGGTCATAGGATAGCCCAGTCCATCGGGTTCCGTCCTGAGTCGATCGAGTCATGGAACTTCCTTTACTTATATTATGAGCTGCCTGCGGGCTTTATTTATTGTGGATACGGGTTGGGTCTGCGGACCGCCCGATGATAAAGGAATGCATTCATGAACTGGCCAGTCTCCGCCCTATCGGAAGGGGGTGGAGGTAGGAGAGGGACATACCATTTGGTATTCTTTGCTGGGGCCCTATCTATTAATAAGCACTTGATCTAGGGACATGCTAGTGTGTTAATATTATGCCTTGCATCTGGAAGCATCTTTATAAGGTATAGCGTATATGTGTGCTTAGAGCCGGGATGCAGCAGGTGGGCATCATTCTGATCCCGCTCACCATTACCATTTTTAGGTATTATTTATGTTCATCCCATTGGTGCTGTTTGCATATTGCGCGGGTCATTTTGTTCGGCGGAGAGCGAGCGCTGGAGTTATCTACTTCACCAAACTCTGACCATGGTTTTGGATTTATACTTTTAGACTCCGTTTTGACCCGGCTCTGCCGTGGCACCCTATTGTATTACACTTGATTTCGCTATTTGCATGACTACTGGTTTTCCACGCATAGACTTACGATAGGTACAGGGGACTTCCCAGGGGATTTCAACGATACGTTTCGAATTTGGGTATGAAATCCCACTTTGGAAACATTAGATTAGGCTTTCAAACCTTCAACCTATACTCGGGGCGCACGATCCCAACGAGGGTTTTCATCCCTCGAAACGTAACCCAGGAATTATAATCCCGGGCCGTTACAAAGGTGGTATCAGAGCCAGGCTTTGCAATCCGAGTACAATAGGTTGAAGATGGTTTTGAAAATCGCCCAATGATTTCAATTGGTTTTGGAAAATGTTTAAAGGGCAAAATGAATTTAATTGGACTTAAAACTTAAATGAATTAAGGGGAAACAATCTCGTGGGTAGAGACCAAAGCGATAGACCTCCCTTATGGATGTAGAACTCGGGGAACGGTAGGCAAAATACTAGCTTTCTATTTACAGGTGGGCTTGGAAGACTAAGGAGTTAGCACCACGGAGGTTGGAGAAGCTGGGTTAGGAGGCCGTGAGGTATTTGCCCCTCCGGTCGGCTGTCCCTCGAAGGACAGCATAGATCGTCTCCTTGCTTATATATTTAATTGGGCCTGAGGGCCATCCTCCTCGAAGAGGATCATATTATCTCGTTGATTGCTCCCGTGCTGAGTGATATTATGCCTAGGCTAGAGAACTAATCGATATACCCTAATTTGAAACATGAAATGAATGTCTGTGCAAACGGGATAGTGTGAGCAAAACATGTGCCTATGTACTCGAATTCCCCATATTGTCAAGTCGTTCGTCCACGGTTCGACCCTCCTTGTTGATCCTGATTCTGTCATCCTTTCCACGAAACATCTAAGCATGTTAGTAAAGGTTGAGAGGGGCCTGCTCTCCTCGTTTCGTGTCCTGATTCATATCCCAACCATTTATGCCCTATGGAGTCTCTTACCTAATGTCAACGTCTTCCACGGGAAATTTAGGGTAGTCAACTAATTACTTTCAGAAATCATGTCGGATGTGAGGGTTACCTGAGTATGTTAGTGGGGAGCGATGATTGAATTAGTTTCGAGTTAGGAGTGAGTTGTCTCATGGAGTCATCCCTTTTGATCATCGTAATGGTCATCCATGTCTTCCTTCCGCAAGAGTCTAAGCCTGAGTTCTACCCTCACCTCTCAAAAACGGTGTGAATACCCTTGTGTCCTCCCAAGCGAGTCATGCTAGCGTCCCACGGGGAAACGGGGTGATGAGTCGGTGAATGCCCTTAGAGAATTCTGTCGGTTATAATAGTAGCCATTCTTATGATTTCATGACATAGTACATCGACGTATTTCAACATGACTTGCGTGATAACTTGCATGGTTACTCCTATAAGGAGATGTATGTGCCACATGTAGGGAACTTCCATGATTATTGTCTTCTCATGAATTAGGTCCATGGTAGTGTGGTCAACCCTCGTGGTGTGTTTAATGTATGAGATGATTGTCCTAGCGTGCTGAATTAATTCGATCTTGTTGACTATATACCTGTTTAATAAGCAATTCTAGTATCATGTAGAAAATATGTCTCCCCATTTATAGGCCCTCGTATGAATATGTGTCGTCTCTATCTTACTATATGAATATGGATGTATATGATGCGATAGGTACCTCTTAGCGTGCTTGCCTTGACCCCATGATATTTCGACCTGCTTATGTGTATCGAACTGAGTCATAAGTCATGAACATGATGTCCTTTGATGTTGCTAGGACTAGTACAACTTCTGCCACATGTCGCATGTCAGTTTGTGCACACATGTTCTTAGTCTGTCAAGCATGATTGGTGAATGAAATCAAAGATTGGTAGCTTGTTCTGCGTACGTGTAAAGTTAATGATGTAAGCATGTTAGGAATGCATAGATCGGTACTCCTCGAGATAGGTGCATGTTAGTGTGGAATAATGTGATGATATTCGTGATTATTATGTGTTTACGTGCCGCAATTATAACTTCATGGAATACCCTAAGAGCATCGTTGTAACTCTCGGGTTGGGATCCTATCTTTGGTCTCGTCGTCTTTAGTCTTGGTCCCTGTCTGAATCCGTAGGTAAGTCGTGTTGTCTGCTCCCGTCTCTCCCCTATCTCCATAACTTCTAACCATTGCGATCCCTTGATGAGCGTCGACATGGAAGAAAGAACAAACGGTCAATTGGCACTGGAGCGGCGCAACGGAAGTGTGATGGGTCTTAAGACCCTTAGACTCCAGGAATGACATCACCGATGGCAAAAAGGGCGAACATGCTTCAAAGATGGTAGTCATGAATAGGATCCTCCTAGATGGCTCAAGGAAGGGTGTTCTTCATTCGGATCGTGGATTCTTCTATACCAATTGGAATTGGCGTAGTACGATGAGCCTAGACATGACTTAATTCGATGTGTTAATGCCTAATATGCTGAGCTGATAGTGAATGATTGCCTGGCTAACTTGTGCCTGTGATAATGTACCTTGATGCTTTGAAATATTGACTTGTTGGTAAGTAGGCTATGGGGTATAGGTGTGGTGGTGTTTTCTTCTAGTGCGTGAGTCGTGAGATTCCTTGATAAGTTAGGTCGAAAAGCGGCAGGTAGATTGAAGTCCTCGGATTTGGTCATTGGTTGTGTGAGGTGGATTGCAGGAAGGATGCGTTAGCTTGGGAAGAGTTGAGTGAGTTGGGACTTGTCAGAGATAGTTGTCAGTGGGTATAGTTGAGCTTCCGGATAGGCCTTAAGTGTGGAGGTAGTATAGGCGGGCAGCATAGGAGGGTAGTTAGTTGTTGGCTAGGCTAGTTCATTAGGATGATCTTAAGAGTGGGTGTGGGTATAGGTAGTTAGGATAGTTCTAAAGGTGGATAGATAGGCTAGGAGTTGATCGAGGAGTCCTTGTAAGGGGGAGTATTGTTAGACGGGTTAGTGCGCTAAGGGTAGTGTCTAGGTAGTCTTGGAGCGGGTTGTGGGTTGCATTGAGGGTGATCGACTAAGGAATGTTTGAGAAATCGTAGAGTTTGGGACTAGGTTGATTGGGAGCGATTTTGGTAAAGGTTAAGATTGAGGAATTGCTAAGGATGAGTAGTATAGGGTTGCTTGGGAAATCATAGATCTTGGGGATTAGGTTATTCGTGCGATATCTGGACTGTAGGTGAGATGTGTAATTGGTGGTCGTTTAGGTAAGATTGGGAATGCTTGGCGAGATCGTATATGGAGGATTTTTAGATGCGTTGCTGGAGGATTTTAACATAGGGAAGGAATCGAGATTGATGTGTGGAGATTACCTTGTCTATTGATGTAATTGAGGATGTAAGATGAACATTTGAGGAAAGGCTAGTAGCTAGGCGAGAACGTCGTGGAGGTTGCTAGTAGGACTGTTTGCTTGAGGTTCGATATAGGGTAATTCTGAATATGGATTTGAGAACTAGGCAAAGCGGAAGGTATTGGGAACACTAGGGGAAGTTGAGTTTTAGAAGGTTGGGGAAATTACGGTACTTGGGAAATTCGAGTGAGGATGATATAGAGATTTTGTGGAAATGATAATCGGTAAAAGAGGGATTGAGGCGGTAAGATGTCGAGGTTCGAGGAGGCGTGATCTGGGGCAATTTGGGAAGATACAGAAATGTGGGAGCTAGTCTAGGTAGCGGTTGTTGGAAATTCTATAGGTTAGAGAATTATGGAAGGCTTGGTAAAGTTGCAATGTTGGTAAGAAATGATATCTTGGAGAAAATTAGGAATTTGAGGAGATGAGGAACTAGAGTAGGACGGCTTGAGGAGTCGCGATGGGTTAAGGTTTCATGAGGTCTGGAATGGGGAATTCAGGCTGATGGCAAGTGAATTATCATGATATTTTTGGGAAATGAATTGCTATGGTTCGGATCGATTTGGTCTTGAGGAGCTAGATAGGGTGAATGTGTTGTGGGTTACCTGGGATAGACACGGGTGATGAGGAACTTGGTGATTCGTGGTTGGGAGTTAGCACTAGATGGTTTTCTGCGATAGTGTTTGTCGAGAGCAGGCGGTTGAGTAGATTCTAGCGAGGTAAGGTGCTTGAGGTACGAGAGTGGCTTAGGAGGTAAGCCTTTGTTGGAGATGTCGAGGATATAGAGATTTAGTTGAGGACTTAAGTTGAGCTAGTGAAGTAAGATTCGCGTATTGAGGTGACTTGGGATTTCTCTTTAAGGGTAGTGATGGGACTGGTAGGAAACCCCTAGTACGAGGATGTGATTGATAGGGAGTCTTTGTAGATGGTCGAGATGTTGAGCTTGGTGGAATAGGGAAATTGGGCGATTGGGAACTACATGATGTGGGTTTTAGATGGTTGAGTGGGAGGGTAGGACTTGAAATTTGGATATTGAATTAGACCGATCCTTAGATGGCTTGACGACATAAGAGTTGGGATACCTAGGAATTGGTTTGGGATGTAGGCCTTGAATTGCGGATGGTTATGAGGCTAGAGATATTGTATGCTAAGCAGAATACAAGGGTAGTTAGAACTAGTATCGTATTTGAGTTGGTAGACCTAGGTGAGGTTAATCTTGATACGAAAGATGATGAGTAGTGTCATGTCTTGTTATGGTTGGTAGTTATAGACAGGTTTTCTTGAGGATGTGGCTTATGGTTATGCGTTACTTGGGGTCGAATGTTGTGCTAATTATATGCTAGAGATGATGTTGACTCTCTGATGTATTGTCATAGATAATAGTGAGGTTTTAGTACTAACATAGATATTTCTTGAGCTTGATGGAATGTTGGTGTGCAGCGGTGCTTGTATGACTCTGACATGATGATTCTTGATAGTTAGCACAAGTATGAAGTGATGACTCCTAATATGTGTGACGTTGTAGTAGATGTGTTCTGGTGTACGAATATCTTCGATGTGACTTTGCCATGCTATTGAACGCGCTTCATGATTGCTATGTTATACGATGCCTTGAATTGGAATTGTTATAATGATAGAAACTGAATTGATAGAATCTGATTCTGACTTGAAACCTAGGAAGAGAATATGAGTTTAGCTCTTAGAGGTGGATGGTAGGATGATTGGGAAGTTAGGAATGTCTTGTTAACGTCGAAATTTAAAGAATTTTGAATGGTGATTTAAAAAGGAACTTAGATTTTGAGGTAAGTTTTTACAACCTGAGTCTTTCATTAGAACACCCCACAAAATGGATACAAGTATTTTACAGGGGCACTCGTAGATTGCTTGCTAAGACCTAGTGGACGTTGTGATGTTTTCAAGTTATGATATGACTGAGAAGTCGGGGTAAGGATGTGGTAGGTGCACATATAACATTTTTACTACGATCAATTGGGAATATTATGGTCATGACAATGATACTGTGAGGGCCTCATGGGGGCAGTTGTGAGGTACTGACATGATAAAGGGCATGATCCTTGGATTCGAAAATTTCAAACTTCATCCCCGTTTTCAAATTGATTTTAGTCTCGGGGACGAGACTTGTTTTTAGAGGTGGATGATGTAAAGACCGGAATTTAATCAATATTTATAAAATATCCTTAGGATAATCCGAATATTATCCTCCCCTATGATTATGAAAACTCGGAAAATTTTAAATTTTTATGCACGACTTTACATTGATTTAATGATAGAAACACATTCCCGAGCCACCTTTTCTCGGCTTTTATGAACTTAACGGATTTTAACGCATCTCGGGCTCGGGATTTACGTCTTTGATTTACAAGGCCAGTCGTCCATACTTAACTTGACCAACATTGATCACCACCCACTCCTTGACTTGACTTGACTTGACTTGTGGCTTGCTTGTGATGATAGGTGTCCAACCACTCCCATCCCTTCCATTTATTCACTCCCCATCTTTAACACATGAACCACTCCTTTCCCTCCTTTATAACTGACCCAAGCTCAGTTTAGAACTCATTCAAAAAGAGCCCCACCGTCACTTTGAGAGAAAACCAAAGAGAGAAGAAGCCTTCACCATTTTAGGTCCATTTTGGTGACCTTGCACAAGAAAAGCCATATCTCCCTCAATACTACTCCGAATTGAGAAAACTCGGTGGCCTTAGAACCGTATTGAAACCACCTTTCAACCATACATTATAATCCAAAATCCAAGCTCGTTTTCCCATCCAAAATCGTCCATCATTGAGGCTGCAGAAACTGTCTTTTGAAGGATCTTGAGGTTTTGCGTTGTTTTCTTGGTAAGCTCCATTATTTCCTTCCAAAAATGAGTTTAAACCTTTTATATGACTTCTTTGCTTCATTTCTAAACAAAGTCCTGACCCTTTTGCTTAGGGTTTTGGAAAATATATTGCAAGGTGTTTGGAGGTGTCCCCAAGGTCCCCGAAGTGAGAATTTTCGAGCCATTTGTGTTCCATTTGCCTAGGTAATCTCTCTTCCACCTTCCTCTCTCTAGGATAGCTTGATTTAATGTGAAAAGTCTTAGGATAGTGGATCCTATAATGTGTTTAAATCGGTTTTAGCTAGCAAAACGTGTAAAAGACACAAAACCGAATACCTTAATCTCAACATTTAAATTATCGAATATTGTTTTACCTATAACTCTCGGTCCCCTGCTTGGATTTTTCATGGAGATGTTATCTAATTGCCCTCCAAAAATGAGGACGATCCAACGGTTGGATCAAGAGTTATGATAATTTTAGTAAACAATGTTTATAATGACTCGATTAAAAACTTGGTTAAGGGAATGCTACAAATATATATGGTTAAATATATGATGGCATAACCGAACCCTAGAGCATGTAAAATACAGAAATGAAGTATACCCATAACTTGGCTTATGATCCGATAAGAATAAACTTGGATTTTGAAACGGGTTGGGAACTAACCGAAAAATTCTACTTGTTCGGTGAATAACTAGCATGATAATTTGATCGGTTGATTAACGGTATGATTGAATTGACTAATAGCATGATATTGTGGTGATTATTAGACGAGATTAAATATCAGACTTTGATGATGATATATATATATATATAATTATCATGATGAACTTTTAAGATATACGATCATGCGAATATATGAGTATTATTGCGGATATATGGAAGTGGTTAAATGAAATGATGAGAAGGATATAGTCTTATGGAATGTGGTGAAATGATGACTGATTGAGTAGATGGAATGATGATTATGATGCGGTTGATTCTATTAAATGATATATGCTTGTATGATTGAGTGGTTAGATGTAGACTTATATGAATGTTCTGATATGAATTTAGGCGATATCGTCTGACTGCTCCTGTTACTAGCTGGGATTATATTTTGTTGTTCTGCTTACTAGGTAAGTCTCTTCGGAGCTTACTCAGATTGATAGAGAGATATTCCCTGCTTTATGTGCATGATATACTAGGTGCTTGCATTCATGATCAGCATGCCATGTAGTATCATGCTAGGTTGCATTGACCGTTGAGCATTCTATTTCTTTATGCGTATGTAAACAGAACGGCCGTTATCTGTGAAGTAATTAGAGTCTTTGCTAGGGTCATAGGATGGCCCAGTCCATCGGGTTCCGTCCTGAGTCGATCGAGTCATGGAACTTCCTTTACTTATATTATGAGCTGCCTGCGGGCTTTATTTATTGTGGATACGGGTTGGGTCTGCGGACCGCCCGATGATAAAGGAATGCATTCATGAACTGGCCAGTCTCCGCCCTATCGGAAGGGGGTGGAGGTAGGAGAGGGACATACCATTTGGTATTCTTTGCTGGGGCCCTATCTATTAATAAGCACTTGATCTAGGGACATGCTAGTGTGTTAATATTATGCCTTGCATCTAGAAGCATCTTTATAAGGTATAGCGTATATGTGTGCTTAGAGCCGGGATGCAGCAGGTGGGCATCATTCTGATCCCGCTCACCATTACCATTTTTAGGTATTATTTATGTTCATCCCATTGGTGCTGTTTGCATATTGCGCGGGTCATTTTGTTCGGCGGAGAGCGAGCGCTGGAGTTATCTACTTCACCAAACTCTGACCATGGTTTTGGATTTATACTTTTAGACTCCGTTTTGACCCGGCTCTGCCGTGGCACCCTATTGTATTACACTTGATTTCGCTATTTGCATGACTACTGGTTTTCCACGCATAGACTTACGATAGGTACAGGGGACTTCCCAGGGGATTTCAACGATACGTTTCGAATTTGGGTATGAAATCCCACTTTGGAAACATTAGATTAGGCTTTCAAACCTTCAACCTATACTCGGGGCGCACGATCCCAACGAGGGTTTTCATCCCTCGAAACGTAACCCAGGAATTATAATCCCGGGCCGTTACATAATCGCCTGTGGGTCCTCTGACCGCGTTGAGGCCACATAACACGCCTATACCTCAATAAAGGATGACTAATGCAGTACAAGATTTAAATCACATAAGCATGCTTGACAGTTATAGTATGCGGAAAAACTGTAAAGGGCCCAAGACAATGCCAAGTGGCATATCCCTCTCCTACCTCTGCACCCCTTCCCGTTAGTGCAGAGACTGGCCAGTTTGGTGTTATAGCATAGCAATTTCCTCGTGGTGGTGCACAACCCACGACATCATCATATCATATCATATCATCTCATCGCTTGCCCGATGGTGCTGGGCTATCATATCATGCTCATATCGACTCGATTGACTCAGGGCGACCCGATGGGGCTGGGATACCCTATGACCCTAGCAAAGACTCTAGGACTATCACAGATAACGGTCGTTCTGTATTCAAACACACATAGTAACCACATGCTCAGTTCAATGCAATCCTAAAATGATACTACATGGCATGCTTTAATATGCAACACCTACACATCATATGTCACATCAGGCAGGAGGTCCAGGTTACTGAGTAAGTCCCGTAGGATATTTACCTGAAGATGCAGAACAACAAGATAACACAAGCAAGGGCCCAAATGCAAGTCCAAAGCAATCCAAAAGCAATACACACCTATCATCAAGCCATTTCCATAAGCTACCGGACCAACATTCATACACATGAAACCCAAGTTCTCAACATCCTCAAAACCAACCGATAGTAAAACCGTTTTCCAAAACCTTTCCGATACGATCAAATCGACCAAAATCATTCTTCCAATCAAACCCATTGATAAAATCATACCAACCATAATTTTCCAAGCTCTTAAATCCACAATTTTGTCAACTCATATTCAAAGTAATTCCTCAAATCATACTTGGCCAAATTCCGACATTAAACATTTAAATCCTTAAAGTCAATTTCTCAAAATCATAGTATAGAAATAGTTCCGACATTTCTTACTTATTTAAAAGTCATCATCTTAAAATCACTTAATAAACATTTATTAATAACACTTCTCAACTACTATTACTTTCAAAACCATTTATACTATATATACTATTTAATAACACACTCCAAATAATATTTAAATATAATAAATTACCAAAATCAATCCATTTTAATAACCCACATGTATAAAACCACAACACTAAATTACTTTATCATTTCTAAAACATTTATTACAACACCACATAATATCATAATATATATATATATATATATATATATATATATATATATATATATATATCAAATAATACCATTTTTAATCACTTTATAATATACAAAATATTTTCAGGAAATAATAATACCTCCAAACCAAGTATTATAATAATACTAGTAATAATAGCTAGCAATATTTTCATACAAAACATAATGTATAACATATATATTTATATATACGTACATATAAAATATACATATATTTATCATTTATAAAATGTAACAACAAATAACAATAACAACTCAAGAAGCCCAAAACAACCCCAACCCAGCAGCTCTAGCCCAACCCGGAAAGAAAAGTGGAAGGAAGATCTAAGGTCCAGCCCACGACCCGGAACCCGGATCCCAGAATAGGAGAGGTAAAGGAGGAGGACCAGATAGAGATGCCCAAACTCGGAAACTAGGCCCAAAGTGAAACCCAACCCGAAAGCCCCAACCCGGATCCACAACCCATTTTTTATTAAAAGAACCGGGGAATAAAGGGTGAACCGGCCAAAGAAAATTAGAAAAAGAAAAGGGTGAACCGGACAAGCGAACCCATCTTCTTCAACCTCTGCCACCGGAGAAAGCGAAAGGAAGGAGGAAGGAATCGAGGTCTCCGACGACTCCTTTCCGACCCATACCTCACCCAGAGAGTCGACACAAGATTCCGACCAAGACCCACCACGAAAGAGTAAAACGCCCACACAGAGGAGGGAGAGAGAGAGAGGAATTACCGAGGTTGAGCTTCTCCGACTCCGAGGGCTCCTAGGGCGGCTCCGGCTGCAACGATGATTGAGGAGGGATCCTAGGACCTGGGTCGAACATGGATGGTCATAAAGGTGCGCCTTTATGAAGGAATCAAGTCAGAACCGAAGGAAGGAGGCTTACCGACCTTAGCGGAAAACAGGGGAGGCAAATGCGGCACGGACGGCGATCCTGGGCTGCCGCTTGGCTTTGCCAGACTTGCTAAGAGGATGGGTGTCAAGCTTTGTGTGCGCCTGGTGTTGTTCGGTTTGAAATGGAAGGAAGAGGAGGTGCCCTGGTGGGGCTCGGTTGCTGCTGCTGGGTATTGAGAAAGGAGGAGGAAGGGGCTGCGGTTGCTCAGCAAGGACAAGGGGGTGGTTCGGCGGCAGAAATGGAGGAGTGAGGGCGGTGTTGGCCGCGACAAGGTGGACCAAGTAGGTGAGTAGGGGGGATGTGCTCAGAGGGTGAAAGAGGGAGAGATGAGGAAGGTTTGTGGATTATGCAGAGAGCAATGGAAGAGAGAGGGAGGAGAAGCTGAGGGTATGAGGCAGAGGGAGGGGAGTGCAATTTGGAGGAGAGTGAGCTATGTGGGTGCAATTGCAGTGAGGGGTGGTGTGTATTGTGAGGGAAGAAGACAAAAGGGAGGGGGACCAATATTCACAATTTCAACAGAAATCCGAGAGAGAGAGAATAAAAGAAAAAAAATAAAATAGAATTGGTCCCCAACGAAAGAATTCTAATTAGCGGAATAGACTTGAAACCCGCTCGCCCGATCGAATCCCGAATAAATCAAATTTAAATCAAATTTCGATTCGATTTCAAGATAAACGGAATTAAATTAATTTTTTTTATCAATACTCGGAGCTTGAAGGCAGAATTGAAATCCGATAGAATCTAAATTCTCAAAACGATGCCAGAACGACTTTAAAATCAAAACTTACGCTCGAGGACGGGGTTTCTTCAAACCTTATAAACCGAATAAATTAATATATTTTATATTTTAATAGAATAATAATATACTAATATATAAAATATATTCAGTCTTTATAGGAGGGAATTTTCAAATATCCATAAAAGCATTTCAATTATAAGCTAATGAAATTAAATATGATCAAAGATCAACAATCGCAATATGAAATCTAAAATTCTCTTCAATCTCCATTCTCCTCTAATCAAAGCATAAGCAGGTGGCAAGATTGAAAATTTGAAACTTCGGCATAGTCTATATTCTCCATGTGTGTCTATATATATATATATATATATATATATATATATATAGACAATAGATCAAATGTACACAACTCTTATTATGTATCATGTTAACAAATCTGGACCATTGAATTAAGAAGATCAACGGATGAGATTAAAAGTAACTTCTGATTATTCGATGGTATTGGGAGATTATTCGGTGGAATGAAATTATTCAGTGGTATTGGGCGATTATTCAATAGAATAAAATTTACATTTTTTACACTATTTTTACAGATGAATAATTATGTGAAAACAGACGAATAATTATGAACAAATAGACGAATAATTTCTGAGTACATGATACACGATAAGGGTTGTGTACACCGGAACTAACCCATATATATATATATATAAACATACAACTTACATTAATTTCTTGATTCCAAAAATATAATAAGATGAGAGAGTACAATTTCAAATCATGATAGTGTTAATAATTTAGGATTTAAAATTTTGAGATGATGAAGGTAAATAATTTATTCGATCATGGTCAAATACTCAAATTATAAAACTTTCGAGGAAGGGAGAAGGATAAAAAGGAAAATAATGAATGTTTTCAAAAGATAAAACATAACATCTATATCTATATCTATTTATATCTATATCTATATACTCTTTTAAATAAGCAATTAATTTTGGTGTCATATATCCTCTCTTCAATCATATGAAGTATTATTTATGATAATATTATTTTTACAATATCATTTAAAAAAAATACCATCTGCTCTAAACCTTCATTTATATAAAAATAAAAAAACCTTCATTTCTTATTAATATTTGCAAATACATAAATAATATTACCCATTGCATATTTAATATTCTAGAGTGTATGAATAATATTATAAAGTTTATTTTACAAGTGCATGAATACTAATATAATATGATATATTCCATATTTAATATTATAAATTTATAAGTTTTGTAAATAATATTAATGAAACTGCGCATATTTTTTGATAAAAATAGAAGTACATAAATAATATTATACAATTTGTCTTAAATACTATAAAGTTTATAAATAATATTAATAAAATTCATTTTATTTTAGATTTAAAAAATCAAATATAATATTTAATATTATATAAATATTATTTTAAAGTGTATGAATAAGATTATAAAGTTTATTATTAATATTTTCAGGTGCATAAATAATTATATAGTGCATATTTAATATTATCAAGCTTATAAATAATATTAATGAATATATCCTTTGTTTGAGATAATATTAATTAATAAATATGCACTTTATTTGAGATTATAAAATCATAACAGTATGTGAATAAAATTATATAGAACATATTTAATATTAAAAAGATTGTAAATAATATTTCATGTTTTTAATTGAATGGAAGAAAATATAGCTAGAAAGATTAACAAAAAGAAACTAATATCTCATGTGGCATTGGAGTTCTACTCGTCATCTTGGAGTTCTGACTTAAAATTTCAAACTATCGTTCATGGGGACGCTCTTGGATGGTGGTACAACGTAATTGACACCCCTAAATTATCGCTTGTATAAAAAAAATGTACAGGGACACCAACACCACTAACTACCGAAGCAAGGGATTTATTTAATTCTTTTAAATATTGTGTAATTTTTATTTAATCCACTAAGTGAACTTGAAAATAATACATATTGAGCCGGACGATTGAGCCGACCCCAATTAATTTTTAAAAGCGCGTGTTAGTTCTTTGGTATTTTTGCATTTTGACTTCTATATAGTCTATCCTATTTATGATTAAAAAAAAAGGAAAGCCCAATAACGAAAAAAAATGATGAAAGTTGTGAGAAATATATGCCCCACTTTTTTTTCTTTTTTTTTTTCTTTTTTTCTTTTATGATTTGTCTGGATTGTAATATATACTACCGTTTACCTTTTTTTAGTTTGGTAAATAGAGAGCATCCGGGAATCAATTAAGTCAAAATATGGTTAAACATTTAAACCAAAACACAATTCATCGTACCGAATGAAGTTGATATTCAGTTAAATCTAAACCCGGTTCATCCGACCCGATTATCCCGAAATTCAATTAATCCGAAACCCGAATATGTCAACATCCATTTCAACCTGAACCCGATCTTGTGTAATTCCGATTCAATCGAAACCCAACTTCACCGACCCGATTTTGTCGAAACCCGATTAAGTTGAAACCCGATTAAGCCGAAACCCAATTTAACTTAAATCAATTTTTTTCGATAATCCGATTTTATCCAATCTAGTCAAACCCCGAATTGACCCGACCCGATCAGATACAACCCGAATTTCAATCAATCCGGTAGGAATTCAAGTTCGAAACAACACGAAACCGAAACGCCCGACCGAGACCGATCCGACTTGCCCGATTGCCAGCTCTAAGTGGTTATGGGGCTACACTCTATACCAAGAGGTTTGAAGCACAAATTCTCTTGAAAACATGGAGTCACTTGTGAGCGAGAGGATTAACCCCTTAAATGGGTAAAATAGTTCCTAATCGAGATTTAGAGTGTTTGAGCATGATCGAATTGGACTAAGAAAAAAAAATACCTACATGAAAGAAAAGACAAAACCTCACTACATACTTTAATCTATTTACAAGACTATTTTTTTTAATTAGCTCATTTTTTCTCTCAAATATAACATATAGAATACGTATTTTTTTTACTACTAAGTAATACTTATAATATTTTTTAATTAGCTCAATTTAATGCCAATTATTATAGTTCCTTATTATTTAGCATTTTTTTCCATTATTCAATATGTTAAGGAATGCTTTTTTTTTTTTACTATTTAGTAATACCTATAATATTTATATAAAAAATAATGAATGAAAATATATAAACATTTTATTATAAAATAAAGTCTGTGCAATGCATAGAATACTGAACTAGTTGTTAATCTATATTCATTGAATGTAAGTTAGAATGGCTATAAATTAGTTCAAAAATTATTGTTGAAATTAGTGGGGTTTCAGACCAGTTGTTTTTTTTTTGATTAGGTAAAAATTCGAAGGTCAGACAGGCCTGACTCATCGAGAGGCCGACAAAGTCGGCAGACGGTGAACCGTCAAACGTACAACCTAAAATATAGAAATACAAATAACGAGTGAAATAAAAAAAGTAGAAATAAATTCTACAACAAGACGATCCAAAAAGACCAACTCCAAGAAAGCTGAGGAAGCCGCCGAAGAACGAAGCCAAGCACCACCGAACAGTGGAACCGCGGGCTAGCGGTACAGCAGGACTCTATCTCCTGTGGGTAGTGCAGACGAACTCCAAGGAAACTCAATCCTAAATACGGAGACACCCTGAGCGCACCACCTCGACCCCAGCTAGTCCCGACTCAGACTCCACACCCCCCAACCAAGCAGAAGACCTCCAAGAAACATCGGACGCAGAGCCGCAAGCTGCTCGAACAAAACGTCAACAAGATTTAACCTACAAGAATATCGTCAAGCCCTTGCGGGATTTACTCAAACCCTTTCGGGTTTTCAGACCGGTTGTTGAAATTCTACCTAGCAGGGTTAAGACCAATTGTTGAAATTATGTTTATTCTTTTCCTTCGAAGTTGATTTCTATTGCATTGAATGAGATGGAGTAATGCCTCCGCCTGGCTTTGTCAAGTGAACTTTGATAGGTCACATAATTGTGTGGATCAGGCGACGTATGTATTTGTGATCCGTGATTCCGTGAGTTATGTCCTCTCAATGGGATGGCGTACGTGTAACAACAATTCCATTGTCTTTGGGGAGGTTCTAGGTATGGAGATAATATGGTGATTGTAGAAGCAATCCTTGGGACCGGAGGTGTTCATGAAATATTGAGTTGCTATATAATCTGATGCAAAACTGATCATTCGGTTTTTCCCTAATGTTTCCATTCGTAATATTTTAAAGAAAGCTAATACATACTGCTAGAAACACGCGTGATTGCCACGAAGCACTGATCTCTGAATAATTTGAGGTTAATTCCGATGTTATTACCCTCGATTTTACTCTTGAACATTTCTTTCGATGCCAAATAAACTCGAAATATTACCGAAGCTAAAATTGAGGCTAATTGCCAACGAAAACAATTTAGACGCCAATTTTGACCATATAACAATGACAAATATTCACGGCCAAACTTGAGGCCTTATTCGAGGCCAATTCGCTCAGACTAAGATGGAGGCTATTTGGGATGCTACATTCGTGTGTAGTGTGGCTACTAAATTGATTTTCGAGATTGAAATCAAGGTTAATACTTTGACCAAGAATCCGAGGGTAAAGTCGATGCCATTTTCGAGACATACATGCAGTATATTTGTAGTGAGCGTCTTCGAGGCCGTATTGAATATGTTGCTAGATTTGTGGGTAAAATAACCTCGTAATTAGCCTCGAATGTAACCATGAAATTTGAAAATTTTTGTTGTATTTTGAATCAAATTTTCGAGCCTATAAACTAAAATTTCGAGGTTAAATTTAAGGGTTGATTAACCTCAAAATTTACCACCGAGCACATTCGTGGTCAACATTCGATACATTTTAACCTCGAATTCTTATTCCTAGAATAGTGACTCGAAATGTATTTGTCCCTAAATTTGACGTTATAGTCTTCGAGCTCAAGTGTACGGAAATTGCCCTTAAAGAAAAATTCGATGATATTTAAGCTCAAATAATAATTTCGAGGCTAATTTTTCGTAATCAAATTTTGCCTCGTGTTGATTGGGTCGGATTTAAATTTGAGGTTAAATCCGAGGTTATTTTTGGGGCAAGTTTTTCCAATGGCATTTTCTAGGTCAATTTTGTGACTAAATTGTGGTAATCACACGTGTTTCTAGCAGACAGTTGTAAATAATAGAATCGCTTACCATGTCTACAGTATCCCTGCTGATGAAGAATTAGAGAAGGACACAATACTTTAAATTCTTGTTCACAACGACGCTTTATAATGGTGCATGACAAGACCGCGTTAGCCCTTTCCTAATTCCTCATTTCTTTCTCTGTTTGAAAAAAAAGATGGAACAATGAGATGATTTAGTTGTGCTAAGAAAAAAAAACAATTTTCTCGATTTCCATATAAATGAGGTTTTATTAATACCAAATCATTTACTACGTAATTGTTAAAGCGAACCTATATCTACTACAAAGTTGGTTAAACCTATATGACGGCTTGTGTTGACAAAAATAATACAAAAAAAAATTTATTTATCATAAAGTATGAGATGATGTATGCATAGCGATTAATATTTTAAAAAATAATTTTAGATCTTGAATGAAGACCAATAAAAAGAGGATAAATCGAAACAAAAGGATATCATGGAAAAAGTATAAAGAGGATTTCGTGAAACTGAATTTTGACGACGCTAAGCTTTACTTTGGACTTGTCGGCTCTGGTTTTGTACTCGTGACAACTAGGATGCAATTCTGTTTTGCGAGATGTAACACCATGGAAAGATCTTCGCTTTACAAGCGAAATGCTTCGGTCTTATGGCCGGTCTTCGGGAAGCTTCGAAGCGAGACTTTTTCCATTTTGAAGTGGAGGGTGACTATTGACAGTTATTAACGCCAAGAATGGGTATAAAACATCAAACTAATTATTATTTAAAAAAATATTAAATTTTAAAATTTTAAAAGACAGTAAATTACTACAACAAAAATTTTACAAGACCTAGCAAACTAATAGTTACTCCGTAGTATTTATCATGTCTCCCTAATTAAACTTACTTGAGAATAAACCTCTCAAAACATGACCCGATCCAAGAACCCGACCAAACCCGACCCGTAAAACGTGGGTTTTGGCGCAAATATTTTAACTCGAAATCCGAAACAACCCAAACCCGATCAACCCGCAAATTTCTAGGTTGGGTTGGGTCAATCCGTGGGTACCCGTTGGGTCAGACTCTAAGATAATAAAAACATAAATAAATTATAATTCCGCCTAATATTGAAATTTATTACTAATAATAATTAGGATTGAATATTACTGGAATCTTGCAAATTGTTATGTATATAAAAATACATATTACTATTGTAGCAAGATTAATTACTTCTTTTCAATAATATAACTATTATTAGGATAATATAACAATTTTAGGTTTATAAACTATATAAAAAGTCATTAAAAACACTCAATCTGTTTACTTTTAAATGTCGTTTACTATAATGTATGGTTTCAAGGATGATAAAAATTATATAAAATATCAGTTTATATATTATATATAATTTTATACTTCAAACGTACTAAAAAGAATGAAATTATAACAAATAATAAAAAATTGATATTTTACATATTTTTATCATTCTTAAATAATGTGTATGAATAGTAAATAACATTTAAAAAAATTCTAGAAAAGTAATGCTCTTGACCCGTTAGGTTGACCCGAACCCATTAAATATGGGTCTGGGCTGAGCAATTTATGACTCGTAACCCGAAATGGCCCAACCCATTGTGAACTCGAACTCCAAACGACCCGATCCAAATCCGAGCCGTCCGACCTGTTTGACAGGTCTACTTGAGAAGTTAACATGGTATTGTAGTAGATTTGAACATATAGAATGAATCCACGAAACCAACCAAGGCCTAATGAAAATGAATACACGAGTGCACAAAATCATTAGAATAAGGGGTTGACTTGAAAAGTCTAAGCGAGGGAGTAGTACAGTACTCCATATGTAAGAGAGGTTTGTCGTGGGGTGAGTCATGTGGAGAAATGAGCCCTCGGCGTGCAATTGAGAGTTGGCATGCGAGCGACCACAGAGTGTGATATGATATGATATGATATGATACGATATGGTGTACGTGCAGATTCCATTTATCGTCTGAAACGTGCGTACAGTCAACGCCCCTAACGTTCGATTATATTCCAAGTTTCCAACTAACACGTACAGCGACCTAAGAGCATCAACATCCCTGGAACCCACTAGGGTTCCTTAACTCCACTTTTTACTTTTCTCTCTCTTCCATATTATTTTAACAACTCATTACATTTTTACACTCACATCCCTAAAACCCACTAGGGTTCCTTAATTTTTTTTACTCATTCATCATAAAAGTTTTTTTTTCTCTCTCTTCCCCTTTTTATAGGAAATTTCTCCATTTTTAATTTTATTTTAAAATTTTTTTAAATCTACAAAATTATTAAAAGTGGGTGAATAATTATATATATCTACAATTTACATAAATTAAAAAAAATTTACCTAATGATATTAGTGTCTATAGATTAAGAAAAATAAATTATGCATATCTACAACTTCCAAACTTTAAAAAAAAATAAAAAATTCAGCCTAACCTTGAAGTTCACATGCAAACTACATTCCAAATAAGAGAAATTTAACCTTGAAGTTCACATGCCAACTTCCAAACGTACATGTGGCACTATGTGCCATGAAAATTGAGTGAAATGTGATCCTTCCCACCTTTTTCATTTTATTTCATTTTTTTATTGTGATCCCCTTCCTAAGGCTTGTGTTGTATTGCAATTGTGGTGGGTGTTTAAGCATTCCCTACTTCCACACATGTCGCATCGTTTCTTATACATACCCACCCATCTTTTGATATTTTAATATTTTTTTTACAGATTGAGGGTTTACAAACCCCCAATGTAGCTGCTCTAACCCTTTCACGCCCCCTACAACCTGTCAGGATATAATATGCTTATCTAATAAGGAGTATATCGATTCAAAACACAATATTGGATCACTGCCCTGAGGGAATCTGGGTGTTCGGATGGATCAAATCTACTCTATATTGGAGTCATGGTGGGTTTTAAGTAGACTTGGCAATAGCAATTTGATCTGAGAAAACCGACCTCAGTAATCCGATTTTGAATCCGACCGACACCCAAATAATTGAAAAAAAAAAGTTTGGATTCGAGACCGACCGATCCGATCCGAGTTAAGCTTGAACCCGAAAGTAATTTGAGCCTGATTATATTCAAATGGATCGACTCAAAATTCAAAATTGTTTGACCCTAACATATATAAAACCCCAAATTACCCTAACCCGATTATAGCCGACCCCCAAAATAACTCAAATCTGATTATATGTGAAACCAACAAAAATCTTAGCATTTCCCCTACAATACTCAATACAACCTAAGTATTTGATTACTTAATAACGGATGTCAATATTATCACACATATAGTATAATTAAATATAATTTTGTACTCCCTCCATTAAAAAATCATTTGAATTTTAGCATTTTTTAAGACGCTAAAACTATATAAATATCAATTTTTTATTTTTTAAAATAATTTTATAGTTATGAGTAATAAGTACGTATGAAATTCATATTTCAAAAATTAATATTTTATATAGTTTTTACTTTAAAAAAATGTTCTAAAAAGTGAGAAGACTTACATTTTTTTAACGAATGTAGCATTAATTAAGAATTGATAAACATTAGCTTAATCTATATAAAAAGATAAATATATCATAGGTAAAAATAAATAAATAAATAAATATGACTAAAAAATCAAATTGAAACTTGTGGGTTCGATTCGACTGAACTCGATTCACTCGACCCGTTTAGACTGAAATCCGATTTGCCCGAACTGAATAAGACTGGAAAATCCGATATAATCCGATAAAATAATACCCGAATAAACTCAACTCGAACTCGACCAGACCCGAATTATCACCACACTTGATATCAACCCGAGTTCGATATGACCCGAAATTAAATAACTCGATCCAAACTCGACTCGACTCGCCTGATTACCATCTCTAGTTTTGAGGATTAGAGATATATTACACCGATTTTGGTCTGGTATGTGTACAGTCAGTGTTTCTTAACTTTTTTTTTTACAGTAGGCAAAGTTTAGGATACTTCTAAGTATCCATGATCATCAGACATGATGATGTTCTGGAATTCACAGCTATAGTTTAAGATAAAATTACAGCTCAGTCGAGATTTTGCAATAAAGTCTGCTGCACTATTCGCCTCTCTGTAGCAGTGTTGGAATTTGATAAATTCAAAGTCTTTGCTTAGAGTTTGAATTTCTTTCACTATTTGTGTAATCTCCCATGGTGAGTTGTTTTCCTAGTTGATGGCATTGATAATGATTGCACAGTCACCTTGGATGATCATCCTCTGTATTCCAAGTTCTGCTGCCAGTCTTATACCTGCAAGTATTGCAAAACATTCTGTTTGGATGACAGAATACGTTTCGCCATTACATTTATGTATTCGAATTATTTGGCCATGATTATTTCTAACGATACAACCAATCTGGGATTGTACCCCATTTTTTACCGAAGCGTCTACATTTATTTTTACAATATTTTTAGGTGGGTATTCCCAGTTCAATTTCTGACGAGGTCTAGTGTGTTTAGGAGAAGTTTTTATTATATCCTCTTTTTTCCAGCATGAAATTTTATCAATAGTTTGAGTAAGAGTGTAGGCTATATTATTGTTAGAATTTTTTTGGAAGATGATTTTATTTCGAAGTTCCCAGATTGAGTGCCATAGGTGGCAAATGTCTGTGAAATCTTTGTTTTGGCTTTTAGTGTTTAAAATATTTTCAGAGATATCACTTGTTAGGTTTGGAATATTAAATGATTTATGTAGTCTGATGCCCAGGTTTTGGATAAGCGACCTGGTGATTTGACAGTTAAAAAAAGGTGATTTACGTCCTCTGGTTCATAGTTGCAAAGTGAGCAGGTACTGGGGACTCTATTTATATATCTGTTTAGACGCTCGGTGGTGGGTAAGATATCTAATATAGTTTTCCAAATAAAATTTTTAATATTTGGAGCGATATTTAGTTTCCATATCCAATCTCCAGAAATATTATTGTTATTTCTTGTGTTAAAGAGAGAAGAGGTAGATTTGACTGTAAATGTTCCATTTTTATTGTAGATCCAGATTAGTCTGTCTGCGATATCAATTCTGGGGATGTAAATGTTTGATATCATTTGAGCAATGTGAGGTGGGAATATGTTGTTTAGTTTCTTAGTGTCCCAAGTGTTAGAGTTTGTAAATAAGTCACAAACTTTTAGGTTAGGGAGTGTTTCTTAACTTTTAAAAGAGTAGTTTTAATCTCTAGTTTGTTATTTATGTCTGATTTTTTTCTTCCATAAGTTGATTATTTGTACTGTTTGGGAAAGACTTGTAGTTTGTTATTTATGTCTGATTTTTTTTCTTCCATAGTTTGTTATTTAAGGTCTTAGGTTCCAACTATATATAATATACTAGTGTAGGCCCCGTTCGGTGCATGGAGAGGATTAATGTTATAAATAATCTAGATAGATTCGAATTTTTTTTCAAAATATTTACTAAAAAAATAATTAACTAACAAAATATTCAAACTTTCAAAATATTTACAAAAATATTCATTTTTTGCATAATGAAACCGCGTTTTATTTACAAGGTGAAAAACCTAAAATGGAGGAAAGATGGTAAAAAAATCAACAAAAGAAACGCGGTTCCAAACCGTGTTTCTATTATTAATTTTATTTTCTGTTGAATTATAAAGGTTGGTAAATTTTTTTACACTAGAGACGCGGTTTGAAAGGAAAATTGAAAATAGGAGAAATTAGGGAGAGGGAGGTCGCTGGATGGGGAGGATGAAAAACCAAGCCACCGGAGCCCGGAACTCGCTAGGAAGGAGCAGTAATCAGGCAGCCGGACTACCGAAGAACCTCTACCTCCTCCCTTGCCCGCTCCGCCACGATATCCCGGGACCAGAATCAGGCCGCCGAAGCCCTCGTCAGCGGCGGATGCCTCGAGCCCAACCCCCAAATCTTCCGGCTCGTCTCCAATGAAAGGGCGCTTCGTGACGAGGCTCGCAATACCGCCCATCTTTAATCGAACCCCGTCTAAAATAGAAGAAGAAGGCGAGGCCACATATCCGATCAACCCTCTCTTCCTCTCTCATCCTCTGATGGCGCTCGAGAGGTTGGAGGTTGCATCCGGAGGCTGTCCGAAAATCGCCTCCTCTTTCCTCCTTTCCAGCGACCTCCGGGCTTCGGCCTCTCCTCCTTCCACCGGATCTGGCGTGTCCTCCTTCCTCCGGCCTCTCCTCCTCCGATCAGCAATATAAGTCTTTTAGACATTTACACACAAATTAAGAAAATTATAATTATTATAGTTATACTCCTCATTAATTATCCATAACCCTCATCAACCAATCAAATTTAAGAAAAAGGTAAAAAAAAGTTACAATTCTCGTCCCCCAATACTTAGAAAACTTAAAAAAACTTGAATTCCAAATAAAATTTAAGTCTATAAAAATTTATATTTTTAAATGGAGGAAGTAACATTTTGGTTCACCTCGGTGGGGTAAGACTACGACCTGCATCCGTGACCGTGACACATCAGTGGTGGAGCCAGAACTCGAATAGGGTGGGGGCACATCGGCGATAAATGATAATGAATAACATGAACTCGTACAACACATAACGTATTCAACACTACAAAATAGCGATAAAAAATAAAAGAGTTCACTAGTACAAAAAATTCTTCATTACTAATTAGAGTTTTATAATGAAATAGTTCAACTCGATAGGGGATAATTCTATTTTATGGTTTTCATACCCTAGAAATGTTGAAAGATAACCTAGCAAACATCTTTTTCAACCTAGCAAACAAAACTCCCAGAAAGAAAATCTTCTCTTTATTTTGTTGTGCAAATATGACCTGCTAATACTCATAGCAAAGAAAATGTAACGACCCAAATATAAATATCCGGGTTACATTTTGAAGGTTGGATACCTTCGTTTGGATCTTGTAATCCAGGTACGTTCGAGGTTAATTTCAAAACCCCAAGTGAGAGCGTTTAAAGTGGGAATTTCGAACCCCAAATCAAGCGTAGGGCCGTTGGGTACCCTTAACCTGTCCTATGAGACTATATCGCTAAATTCGTTTTGTGCAAATCGACGAAAAACAAAAATAGAGTACAACTTGCCACGGTGAGGCCGGTTCAAAACCAAAACATGAAATCTCCGACAAGCGAAATACATGAGCCAAGTGATCAGGTGAGTTCGATTCGATCGTCCGAGCAGGTCCCCGTCATACAAGCATGGAGCAACATGATTTGCAAACAACCTAAAAAAATATGTGCAGGGCATGAATTCAGACTGAGGCCCTATCGCACTCTATTCCCACAAGCAGATATATACATACGCTATACCTAATAAAGATGCTTCTAATGTAGTGTGGAAAAATAAAACACGCAAGCATGCTGACATTTTATATATATGTAGAAATACTGTAAAAGACCCAAAGAATGCCAAATGGCATATCCCTCTTCTACCTCCACCCCCCTTCCTGTTAGGGTAGAGCGTGGCCAATACGGGTTATAGTATAGCAATCGCCATCCGCAGATGGTATATGTGCGCATCAATACTCTCGTAATCATGCTCATATGCTGAGAAGAGCCCGCAAGCTCAACTCTAATCTGACTCGATAGAGGACAAGCCCGATGGGACTGGGCCGTCCTATGACCCTAGCAACGACTCTAGGACACAAAGATCACGACCGTTCTCTTTTCATACGCAATAAGTAAATAGATGCTCAATCACGTGTGCAACCTAAGCATGATACTACTTGGCATGCTTCAATTCTTATGCAACACCTAGTTTGTCATAAAACTACAGATAGGAGGGTGTGTCTAATCAGTCTGAGTAAGTCCATAAAGGAGCTTATCTGATAGGTCGAACATCAAAGCGTAGCACAACAAGAATCCACACAAGCAACTCAATCAACAAGCACCTATGATAATAGTACGAAAGTGATAAGGCACAAGACTACTAGTCATACTCACACACAAGGACCAAGTCCTAAAACCATTTCCAAAACCAATCCGACGTTCAACCATTTCAAACCATTCTCAAATCGTTATCAAAGCAGAAACCTTAAAAGCCAAATCATCCGAATAAGCCAATTCTATAATACTCAAGTCCATGTCTAAGTCCAATTGTCCATCTTTTGATCAAGTTCAAGAATCCCGACACTTGAAACAAGGTTTCCAAAATATTTTCAAAAAATTCAATATGATATTTCAAACTCCATGAAAATCCCTTTTTAATAATAATTATTATTCCAAAATCCCCTTATTAAATTAATATTCGAAAATCCCATTTTCTAAAATAATCTCAAACTCATATTCGATTAAAAAAAGATCAGAATCAAAAACCAACACTCAAGCAAAAGGAGTCTAGGGGTGGCTCAACAAAGCCATTGGGTGGATTTCGCGGTGGCGAGAGGGCCGGTCGCGGTTGCGGAATCCTCCCCGGGTTCCCCGCGAGATGCACCCTCGCTGGGCGCGGACAGGGATTTCACCGTGGTGAAACCCGCGGTCGCGGCCGCGAAAGGGTGTCTTCTTCCTCTGGCTGTGTTCTAACTCGCCTCAGTGACCATGGATTTCGCCGTGGCGAGATTTGAACCTAGATGTTCGTTTTTGCTTCAAATCACACTCGCTTTGCTTCGATTCAAAACCATTTTAACTCAAATTTATTTCAAAATATTTCTAACACAAAACGGACAACAAACAACCACATATGACTCAAACGTGGACTAGAGAGAGGAAGAGGGATTACCTAGCCTCCTTGAGGCTTTCTTCAAAAAGCTTGAAAGACGTGAGTCCTCGGGCCCCGATTCAATGAGATGTTTCTACGATAAGGCCTAGGAGGGATAGATCTTGGTTAAAAAAGGACCTTTACGAAGATCTAGATCCAAAGTGATAGGATGGAAGGAGGAGAGTTTACCTTGCTCAAAAACAAGGGAAGAGGGAGAAATGAGCTCGAATCCATTTCCCAAAGGGTTAGATCCAACTTTTCTTAACCTTGGAAGATAGAAGAGAGAGTGAGGAACAAGCGAGAAAAAACGGGGAAGAGAAAGGAGTTAAGATGAGGGAGAACGAGTCGATTTAACGAGCCAACGACGTAAACTGGGCTCCAGCCGCAGCGGCGAGTTAGAACTCGCGGCAGCGACTTAGAACTTTGCGGTAGTGAAATGAAGAGAGACTTGGTTTTTCAATGGAATTTGTGTTCTGACTCCGATTTTTGGGTTAGATCTTTGAGAGTAGGTCTTTTTGAGGGTGTTTTAGGGTTATTTTGTGGAGGAGAAACATGAAATGAATGGTGGAGAGTGAGGGAGATGGATTGGAGAGGGTAAAAGTGGAAACTTTGATTTTTAGGGTTTTGATTTTTTGAAATGGATGATGAAGAGAGAGAGAGAGAGGATGGAGGCTGAGCTCGGATTTCTATGAGGATTTTATGAGAATTTTGGGGAATGGTGCTTTCTATATATAGGGGCACACTTAGGGTTTTATGAAGAAAAGACAAAACAATAATGGTGGTACTGGGAAGGAGGAGAGAGAATGAGTTGGATAGAAAGTGAGAGGAGGTCGGCTGGAGAGAGAGAGAGTTTCCGCTCACCCAACCCTAAGTCCCGACTATCTATCCCAAAATCTGACTCGAGTTTCAAATCCATTTCAAATAACTCACAAGAATCAAAGTTTTAAATTCGAATATAATAGCGGAATTTAGCACGACACTCTATGTTTTAAGACATGCAGGGATGATTTTTAAAGATTTTCCATTTTTAGAAATGCGCTCGATGACGGGTTTTTTGAAACTTTCCAATTTTAGCAATTAAATACTTATTTAAAATTCCAGTCTTTACATTCCACCACCTCTAAAAACAAGTCTCGTCCCCGAGACAAAAACATTTCCAAAAGCAATCCTTTTCTCAAAACAGTTCAAAACATTTCCAAAAGCAATCCTTTTCTCGGGAGGTGGAGACATCCACCTCTAAGGGCTATTCCAATATTCTCTTCCTAGGTTCCGGAGTCAAATCAATCTACCAATCTGAACTCAATAGGAATCATCAACCAAAATGCATCAACTCATATATATATATATATATATATATATATATATATATATATATATATAATAACCATAATGTCTCTAACCACATCGCTCTCGCCGCCGCGAAATCCCCCCAGTAGCTTGGCCGAGCCACCCCTATACCCCTTCGGCTTGAGTGTTGGTTTTTTATTCCGGTCTTTTTTTAATCGAATCTGAGTTTGAGATTATATCAGAAAATGGGATTTTGGAATATTAATTTAATAAAAGGATTTTGGAATAATAATCATTATTAAAAAGGGGATTTTTACGAAGTTTGAAATATCAGATTGAATGTTTGGAAAATGTTTTGGAAATCTTGTTTCAAGTGCCGGGATTCTTAAACTTGATCAAAAGATGGACAATTGGACTTAGACATGGACTTGAGTATTATAGAATTGGCATATTCGGATGATTTGGCTTTTGAGGTTTCCTCTTTGAGAACGATTTGAGAATGGTTTAACGTCGGATTGGTTTTGGAAATGGTGTTAGGACTTGGTCCTTGTGTGTGAGTGTGACTAGTAGTCTTGTGCCTTATTGCTTTTGTACTATTATCATAGGTGCTTGTTGATTGAGTTGCTTGTGTGGATTCTGTTTATGCTATGCTTTGATGTTCGGCTTATGAGGTAAGTTCCTTTATGGACATACTCAGACTGATCAGACACACCCTCCTACATGTATATAGTTGTATGACATACTAGGTGTTGCATAAGCGCGGTCGCTGCCGCGGAATCCTCCCTAGGTTCCCCGCGAGAAGCAACCTCGCTGGCCGCGGATAGGGATTTGCCGCGGCGAAACCCACGGTCGTGGCCGCGAAAGGGTGTCTCTGCCTGTGTTCTAACTCGCCGTGGCGACCATGGATTTCGCCGCGGCGAGATTCGAACCTGGATGTTCGTTTTTGCTTCAAATCACACTCGTTTTGCTTCGATTCAAAACCATTTTAACTCAAAATTAATTCAAAAAATTTCTAACACAAAACCGACACCAAACAACCATATATGACTCAAACGTTGACTAGAGGGGAGAGCAGAAGAGGGATTACCTAGCCTTCTTGAGGCTTTCTTCAAAAATCTTGAAAGAGGTAAGTCTTCGGGCTCTTATTCAACGAGATCTTGCTACGATAAGGCCGAGGAGGGATAGATCTTGGTTAAAAGAGGACCTTTACGAAGATCTAGATCCAAAACGAGAGGATGGAAGGAGGAGAATTTACCTTGCTCAAAAACAGGAGAAGAGGGAGAAATGAGCTCGAATCTACTTCACAAGGGGTTAGATGAGAATTTTCTTGACCTTGGAAGATAGAGGAGAGAGTGAGAAACAAGTGAGAATAAACAGGGAAGAGAAAGGAGTTAAGATGAGGGAGAACGAGTCGATTTACCAAGCCAACGACGTAAACTGGGCTCTAGTTGCGGCGGCGAAAAGGGGATCTCGCGGCGGCGAGTTAGAACTCGCGGTGGCGACTTAGAACTCCGCGGCGGCGAAATGAACAGAGACTTGGTTTTTCAATGGAATTTGTATTCTGACTCCGATTTTTGGGTTAGATCTTTGAGAGGAGGTCTTCTTGAGGGTGTTTTAGGGTTATTTTATGGAGAAGAAACAAGAAATGAAGGGTGGAGAGTGAGGGAGATGGATTGAAGAGGATAAAAGTTTAAACTTTGATTTTTAGGGTTTTGATTTTTTGAAATGGATGATAGAGAGAGAGGATGGAGGCTGAGCTCAGATTTCTATGAGGATTTTATGAGAATTTTGGGGAATGATGCTTTCTATATATAGGGGCACACTTAGGGTTTTATGAAGAAGAGACAAAACAATAATCGTGGTAGTGGGAAGGAGGAGAGAGAATGACTGGGAGTGAGAGTGAGAGGAGGCCGGCTGGAGAGAGAGATTCCGCTCATCCGACCCTAAGTACCAACTTTCTATCCCGAAATTCTACTCGAGTTTCAAATCCGTTTCAAATGACTCACAAGACTCCAAGTTTTAAATTTGTATATAATAGCAGAATTTAGCACGACACTCTGTGTTTTAAGACATGTCGGGATGCTTTTCAAATACTTTTCATTTTTAGAAATGCGCTCGGGGACGGGTTTTTCAAAACTTTTCAATTTTAGCTATTAAATACTTATTTAAAATTCCGGTCTTTACAAAAAGCTCTTTCTACTATAGTTTTTGCAACAGGTAATACTAAAACCAACTCGGTGAGACGATATACCAAATCAAAAGCATTGTGAATTCATACCTCGATCATTTTTTAGAAACATCACTAATATCCTACAAAATAGAAAATCTGACATTTTCCCTCATTTAAACTTCCGTATTTCTTACGTAATTGTTGAAATGAGTAATATAACCTCTCATTTTAAATATCTCAAGATAAATTATAGTATAGAAATCTCAATCTAAATAAAATATAAAAGCATTGTTGGTTATTTAAATAATATTTAAAGTGATTAATATACCTTCAATTTTCAAACATTCATAATTTTTTACTCGGATATCGGATTAATGCATATTAATTATATTTCAAATCGAAACTATCAACGGGGAGAATACAAATTCGGGGTTCTTCGGATGAGGGTGGGGGCACGTGCCCCCACATGCCCCCATTTGAATCCGCCTCTGTAGTGACACCATATCTAACCTTCTCCTTATGATATATTATTGGACTATAGTAGGTGGTGGTTGTATTTTTTTTTTCTTCTTTTCAGGTTCTACCTACAAAGTCAAAAATGCGGATGAAGAGAGAGATCAAGAACACAAAACACCAAAGACAGAACTTGTATAGATCGATCAAAACCAGTTTACAAATGAGTTTACATTAAAACCGAAAACGAGAAATAAAGACGATAGCCTCAACTAGGACACCAGTCACCAAGGATAGAACCGAAGGGCAATCAAGCTTCAAATCTCACAAGCTCTAATGATCTAAGTGTTTGGATGTGAAGGGAGCTCAACCTACGCTCAAGAGCACAAGGGAATGTAAACCCTAGCAGAGCTCAGGAAACAAGGGAGGTGAGCCGGAGCTGCTCTCTCAGATTCTCTCTCTCTTAGCAGGAGATTAGGGTTTGCAACCCTTATAAACCCGTGCCACTCAAAACGACGTCGCTGAGCCTCCAACGGTCAGGAGTTCAAGTGTGTGGACTGAGCTCACAGCTTTGGGCCGGCCTGAGATCGATTTGGGCTTAAGCCCAAATCAATACAATCAGATCCTAGTGTACATATTATATATACATACACATTTCTCCCTGAGTACCAAAACATAAGAATTACATAAGAGGCTTATAATGAGATGAGCCTAACAATTGCCCTCCTAATTCTATGTTTACACATATTGTAAATCTGCCTTGTTGAAGTGTGAATTGGGTTTACTCCTTTTCTATCATTGGCTAGACATACTCCTTTTCAGCATCAGTTGGGCTTGATCAAGTGCAGGAACTCCCTGCAAAAGATAAACTTATCAGCGGTAATAATCTTAGTACCAAAATCTGCAGGGTTGATTTTGCCATCAATCTTTTTTACAAGAAGATGATTTTTAGCTACCAAGACACGAATGAAATGGTATCTAACGTCTATGTGCTTAGTCCTCTCATGATAGACAGGATCTTTGCACAGGTAGAGTGCACTCTGACTGTCCATGTGCAACACAGCCTTACAAGGTTTTCTTTCCACCTCCTTGAGTATATTTTGGAGCCAAATTGCTTCCTTGGAAGCTTCAGTTGCAGCAATGTACTCTGCCTCTGTTGAGGACAGAGCCAAAATTGGCTGCAGTTATGCCTTCCATGATATGCAATTTCCACACCATGTATACATAAAGGAGGTTGTGGATTTCCTGTTGTCTTTGTTACCTGCATAGTCAGAATCCACAAAACCAAATAGCTTAGAGGGAGAGGTATGCAAGCCATAGACCAGACACAGGTCCAATGTTCCTGCAATATATCTTAGAAGAAACTTCATGGTTGTCCAGTGTTTCTCTGAAGGATTGGACATATACCTGCTGAGTACACTCACTGCAAAGGCAAGGTCAGGTCTAGTACAAATCATTGCATACATAACAGATCCCACTGCAGCATCATAGGGAACATTACTCATATAGTCTTCCTCCTCCTTCCTTAGTGGCACCTCAGACCTTGTAAGGTCAAGGTGCCCTCCTAAGGGTATGGGAGCAGGCTTGACATTAGAGAAATGAAACCTTTGAAGGACTTTCATCAAGTATTCCTTTTGTGACAGAAATATCTGATGTTTTGCTCTGTCGCTAGAAATTTTAATGCCAAGAATTTTCTGGGCAGGGCCCAGATCCTTCATGTCAAAAAATTTCTGAAGTGAAGCCTTAACATCAGATATTTTTCCTTAGACTTGCAGACAATGAGGATGTCATCAACATATAGCAAGACATACAAGGGAGACACAGATTTAACACCCAACAAGTATAAACATGGATCATAAGAGCTGATTTTAAAACCAAGTTTGATCATTCAATTATCAAATTTTTTGTTCCACTGCCTAGGAGATTGTTTCAAACCATACAGAGATTTTTTAAGCAAGCAAACATGGTCAGGTTTAAACTTGTCCTCAAAACCCTTAGGTTGTCTCATATAGATTTGTTCATATAAATCACCATGAAGGAAGGCAGTTTTCCCATCCATTTGTTCAATTTCATAATCATAAACTGCAGCAACAACAAGTAATAATCTCAGGGTTTTATACTTAACAACAGGTGCAAAAATATCATTATAGTCAATCCCAGGTTTTTGGGTGAAGCCTTTGGCCACCAACCTTGCCTTGTAGGTAGGTTGGTCACCAGGCTTTACACCATTTTTGAGTTTATAAACCCATTTACAACCAATTAACCTGGCCTTGTTTGGTTTAGGAACAAGGATCCAGGTTTTATTAGTCATCATGGAATTTATCTCCTCTCTCACAGCAATCATCCATTTATCAAAATTATCACATTTAATAGCATGCTCAAATAACTCAGGAGTATACGCATCAACAACCTCAACAACCACAAAAGTCAAATCTACCTCATTGTTAAAATATTTCCTATTAGGAATTTTTGCCCTAGGTGATCTATCTCTTGTTAACTGATAATTGGTCAAGTCAGGAACTTCATCAAAATTGTCATGCTTATTATCAGTTTCAGAAGAAGCATTAGACACAGAATCATCAATATCAGCATCAACAAGAGGATCAACAAATTCATCATCAGAGGAAGAAGGGGTAGAAGTAGAAGAATGGTGGTGAGAAGCATAAGAGGTGGATGTAGTGCTTACCTCCCCACCTGATTGGTGAGGCACATCTTCAGTACTTGAGTTAGAGCCATGATGCTCAAGATTCTGACTATTGCTATTACTGGAAGTGGACTCAGATGACTCATGTGGGACACCAGCATCAAATTCATTGTCAGAAGCCCCACCTTGGGAGGTGGGAACAAAAAACTGAGCTGCAGGGGTTAGTTCTTCATGATCAACAAATGAATGCACATTCTTAAAATGGAACTCAGTTTCAATGAATTTAACATCTCTGCTGACAATTACTTTGTAACCTCCAAGTTGGATTACAAGCAATTTATAACCCTTCACACCCTCAGGATACCCTAACATGACACACTTTAGGGACCTTGGTTGCAACTTCCCTATGCTCTGGTGAGCATAGGCAGTGCATCCAAAAGGCCTTAAGTGTGAGATATTGGGCTTGGTTCCAGACCACATATGATAAGGGGTCTTGAAACCTATAGCAGCTGAGGGTGATCTGTTGATCAAATAGGCAGCAGTGGTCACAGCTTCCCCCCCACAGAGATGGCTTCAAACCAGAGCTAATGAGCATACACCTGGCTTTTTTAAGAAGTGTCATGTTCATTCTCTCGGCAGTTCCATTCTGTTGGGTGGTGCCTGGAACAGTAAGATGCCTTATAATACCATTATCATTGCAGAAATCATCAAACAACTTATTACAGAACTCAAGTCCATTATCTGTTCTAAGGCATCTCAATTTGAAAGCAGTTTGACCCTCTGTTTTTTTTTCAAACTTTAAAAGTTTCAAAAGTGTCACTTTTATCCTTTAGAAGGTGCACCCAAACCTTCCTGGAATGGTGATCTATTAGTGAAAGGAAGTACTTCCTTCCACCAACAGTATCAACCTGGGCAGGTCCCCATAGGTCTGCATGCACATAATATAAAGGTTTATTAGCAACAAAATCTGATTTTTTAAAACATTCTTTTGCATGTTTACCAAAAATACAGCTTTCACAATTTTTCAAATCAGAGGGTTTGCCTTCAAAGAGTCCTTGTTTAAATAGATAATGTAAATCTTTGTTCCCTATATGACTAAGTCTAGCATGCCTAATCAGAGTATCATTCATGTTCATGGATGCAACAGAAGATTCAACAGATAGAGACACACCATGCAGCACAGGATTTCCAATGATATGATAAAGACCACGTTTCTTAACACTTTTGATGAGAATTTTACCATTCCTAGAAACAGTTCTAATTCCTCTTTTAATGTTAATATCATAGTCAAGGTCATCAAACATAGATTCAGACAAAAGATTTCTCTTCAAATCAGGTACCCACCTTACCTGTTGAAGAACCCTAACAACACCATCATGCATTTTAAAAGGAATGTTGCCTATACCTCTAATAGCAAGTTCAGAATGATCACCCAATCTAACCAAACCACCAGCAGATTCATCAAGGTAATCAAAATAATGCTTATGAGGTGTAACATGAATAGTACAGCCAGAATCAAGTAACCATGCATCAGATGAATCATCACAGGCAACCATAAGCAACTCATCAGAATAAAACAAGCCAGAATCAAGCACAGCAGAAGTACCATTTTGCAATTTCTTTTTATCATCATCTCTTTTCTTATAACAATCAGCAATAACATGGTTATTTCTTTTGCAATAGGTACAATGCTTCTTCCCAGTTTCACCAGTTTTATCTTTATCCTTTTTCTTGTTTCTCTTTCTGTTTTTGTTGCCTCCTTTTGTAAATAGCAAATCAGGTTTAGAGTTAGGTTTTTCAGATTTGTCACCTTTAACCTTAAACACTTTCACAACCTCATTTTTCTGTGTAATAGCTTCAACTATCCTTTTCTTAGTCAAAGACTCATTACTAAACTGAATAACATCTTTAAACGTATCAAATTGTGAAGGCAAAGCATTCAGCAGAATAACAGCTTGGTGAGTGTCATCAATTTTATCATCACATCTTTCAAGTTCTTGTGTCATACGAAGAAATCTATCCAAATTATCATCAAGGGACACAGAGACATCCATTTTAAATGTGAAAATGAGACACAACAGAGATATACGACTAGATAAAGTTTTAACCTGATAAAGATCCTGTAGTTTCTTCCATAGATCTATGGAAGAAACACAATCAACTACCTGTCTTGCTACCTCGTCAGAGATTCTGATCATGATCTCGCTGTGAGCAATGAGATCTAGATTTGTTTTAGCATCTGGAGGCATCTCCGCTGGATAGTCATTGATGACAGCTTTCCAGCATTTTTCTTTTATCAGAATCGCCTTCATTTTGACTTGCCACATAGCAAAGTCTGTTGTCCCATCAAAGGGCTTGATACGGTATGAGTTATCAGACATGGGTTTGAATCAAGTACCTGAGGAAAACAGTGAACAAATCAGTAGATATCCAAACACAGGTGAGCACTCAAACCCTACAGCTTGGAAGCTAAAGGTTTGAATCTCTAATCATATATCAAACAGACAGTGAGCACTCAAATCCTACGGCACGCAGGCTAATGATTTGAATCTCAGTTGTGTACGGATGATCCAAAACTAAACAGATTGAGAGCTGCAAGCTTAGATCTATCAACGTCACAACAAAAAACTCAAGAGAACGGTAGGGGAGTTGTTTGAAGAACGATATCTTCAACAACTACTTGCTTTGTCTCTGGTTTGTTCGGATCTAAGTCACAAAGGCTCAGATCCAAGCAAACAAACTCGAGACTTTTGAGATTCTCGAAACCCTAGATCCGGAGTTCTCAGAAAACACTCAAGATCTACAAATCTGAGTAATAGGAGAATAGAGCTCCAGAAAACTTCAACGGATCTACAAGTCTCTGCAGATCTGGAGTCGCCGAGGATGAAGATGCTCGTAAACTTCAACAGATGCAAAGGGTTTTCGGAATCGGAGCCTAAGAAGATCGAAACTCCAAAAGCTTCAACGAATCCGAAAAACTCGTAAAACCCTAACCTGGCTCTGATACCAATTTGAAATGCGGATGAAGAGAGAGATCAAGAACCAAAACACCAAAGACAGAACTTGTATAGATCGATCAAAACCAGTTTACAAACGAGTTTACATTAAAACCGAAAACGAGAAATAAAGACGATAGCCTCAACTAGGACACCAGTCACCAAGGATAGAACCGAAGGGCAATCGAGCTTCAAATCTCACAAGCTCTAATGATCTAAGTGTTTGGATGTGAAGGGAGCTCAACCTACGCTCAAGAGCACAAAGGAATATAAACCCTAGCAGAGCTCAGGAGACAAGGGAGGTGAGCCGGAGCTGCTCTCTCAGATTCTCTCTCTCTTAGCAGGAGATTAGGGTTTGCAACCCTTATAAACCCGTGCCACTCAAAACGACGTCGCTGAGCCTCCAACGGTCAGGAGTTCAAGTGTGTGGACTGAGCTCACAGCTTTGGGCCGGCCTGAAATCGATTTGGGCTTAAGCCCAAATCAATACAATCAGATCCTAGTGTACATATTATACATACATATACATTTCTCCTTGAGTAGCAAAACATAAGAATTACATAAAAGGCTTATAATGAGATTAGCCTAACAAAGTCACTTGAAAACATCATCTAAACTAATTTGGATAATAGATGCCGTATAGACCCATATTTCCTACTTCGATTGGACTTAATTAGTAGGTTGATGTATAAGATTAATTAAGATTTTATTTTTTTTTAATTAAAAAAAAATTCCGTAGTATACATGGGAAAGATTAGATGCAGTATTCGAAATCGAAACGTGTTATTTAACAAAGACCAAGAAGGTTAGGGAACAAATCCCTTGTTGCTCCAATCTTCAACGTTCTGAATTTACAATATGGCACTTACTACGGAGTATAAATTGACTTTTTCCTTGCATGTGTGCTCATATCGATATCAACACACGTTACTACATAATAACTCAAATATCCACGGTCGGTGGTAGTGGTCGATCTTCTAGTCCCCTTTTTCACTAATAGAAGCCGATATTCCAGTTGATCCCCCCACAAAAAATATATAGACTGGTATTATAAAAAATAGTAACATGCAGTAATGTTATCCTAGATGGCAGTATTCGTTCCCCATATGCTGTCACCCCGGCCGGCCCATATTGATCTTCTTCTTTTTTTTTCTTCTCGATCATCTCATGTGAACAACTAAAAGACTTCATTTGTTTTCAACACGTCATCATTGTAACTATCAATTCGTCATAACAGTATATACCGCAATTGAGTCCCGATCTAAGGACGTCTTTGTTAGATCCAAAAAACAAGGATCACCCACAACAAAAAACTCAACTCTGTCACTGATTTATGACAGTAAAACAGAGAGCAAGAGAGGGAGAGAAACTTTAACTGTATCGACAGAAAACAAGAACACAGATAAACTGGAATTGCCTCAGCTCATTGATTGAAAGAGAAACCAACTAATACATAGTCAAATGAAAGGTAACTGCATGAGAAAAACTAACCACCACTACCACCACTAACATCACACCTAGGTAGTGCTTTGAATTTTGAGAAAAACTGTAATTTGTCATAACTTCTGTCATGAACAGTAGCTCTAACTAACTTAACTAACTTCAACATAACATCTAACTTAATCATTAGGTTTGAATCACATCAACTGTATCTCAACACCACCCCTTGATTCAAACCTCCTCATGCCTATCTTCTCCATGAAGAACTGGTGCTTTGCCACACTCAAAGCCTTGGTGAACAGATCTGCACTTTGATCATTTGTACCACAGAACTTCAACATCACCTTTTCTTTAGCCACCAGTTCTCTGATAAAATGATGTTGAACATCAATATGCTTTGTACGGGCATGGAATGCAGGGTTCTTGGTCATAGCAATGGCTGACTTGTTATCACACCACACTTCTGTTGCATATTTCTGAGTACACCCCGGATCCTTCATCAGCTTCTTCAACCATAGAGCTTGCCTTGTTGCAGCTCCTGCAGCAACATACTCAGCTTCTGATGAAGATAAAGCAATTGTTTCTTGCTTCTTAGAGCTCCAAGTTATAGCTCCTGAACCCAAACTAAACACAGATCCAGAGGTGCTTCTTCTGTCATCCAAACACCCTGCCCAATCACTGTCTGTGTAACCATGAAGTCTGAAATCCTTAACTCTTTCATACCAGATTCCACATGTTAGGGACCCTGCTACATACTTCAAAATCCTCTTTGCTGCACCAAATTGCTGTTATGCATAAACCTAGATATCACACTCACACTGAATGCAATATCTGGTCTAGTGTGTGCCAGGTAGTTCAATCCTCCTATCATGCTCCTGTAAGTTTTCTCATCTGCAAGACCAGTGCCATCTTCTCTGTGCAATTTCTCATTTGTATTCATAGGGGAATAGGCCACATCACACCCTTCCATATGGAATTTCTTGAGTAGATCCTTTGCATACTTCTCCTGACATACAAAGATCCCATCTTCTTTCTGATGCACTTCTAGTCCCAAAAAATACTTCAAGACATTGAGATCTATCATCTCAAATTCTTCCATCATTGACTTCTTGAATTCATCCAACATCTTCTGTGATGAGCTGAAGTAAATGATGTCATCCACATATAAGCACACGACAATGAATTCCTTCTTTCCTCTTCCCTTCACATACAGAGTAGGCTCATTCACACTTCTGTCAAAGCCTTCACTCAAAAAATAGGAATCAATTCTGCTATACCATGCTCTAGGTGCCTGCTTCAGGCCATAAAGAGCCTTTCTCAGCTTGTATACTTTGTGTTCTTCCCCCTTTTTCACAAAGCCTTGAGGTTGCTTAACATACACCTCCTCCTCTAACTCACCATTTAAGAAAGCAGACTTGACATCAAGTTGATACACTTTCAAACCCTATTGTGCTGCAAGAGCCAACACTACCCTTACTGTCTCAAGTCTCACAACTGGTGAGAAGGTCTCTTCAAAGTCAATGCCTTCTTGCTGAGCATACCCCTTTGCCACAAGCCTTGCTTTGTGCTTCTGTATGCTTCCATCTGTATTAAACTTGGTTCTAAATACCCATTTGAGTCCTATGACATTCTTATCCTGAGGAAGCTCCACTAGATTCCATGTATCATTCCTCTGAATTGCTTTCATCTCTTCTGTCATAGCCTCTTGCCATCTGTTTTCATACTTTGCATCCTCAAAACTTTCTGGATCAGATGCCACCAATGCAAACTCACAATTTGCATATATGTCACTCAAGGATCTGAACTTCCTTGGAGGAGAGTCACTTGATGAGCTCGAGGGAGACTGTGAGGGAGATGAGCTTTGGCTCCCTAATGAGCCATTCTGAGGCACTGGAGTTGCAGGAGCTTGATCACCATGATCACTTTCATCTGTGTCATCTCCAATCTCTTCAATTGAGCTGTCTACAGGAGCATTCTCCCTTGTCATCTGGCTCTTGTGCCTGTTCTCCCAATCCCAACCAACAGCTTCATTAAATACAACATTTCTGCTCACCACTGTCCTTTTGCTCACATGATTATACAGCTTATAGGCCTTTGATTTAGCTGCATACCAATGAAGATGCACTTCTCTGCCTTATCATCCAACTTTGATCTCAGATTCACCAAAGAATAGGCTACACACCCAAACACTCTTAAATGACTCACATAGGGCTTCTTTTTTCTCCAAACCTCAAAAGGAGTTTTGTTCATGATTGCCTTTGTAGGAGACACATTCAGCACATACACTGCAGTGGCAACAGCTTCACACCAGAACTGATTTGGCACACTTCTTGCTTTCAGCATGCTTCTTGCCATCTCTACCACAATTCTATTTTTTCTTTCTGCTACTCCATTCTGCTCAGGAGTGTAAGGTGCAGTCAACTCCCTCCTTATGCCATTCTCTTCACAAAATGTCATGAATTCAAATGACATGAATTCACCTCCTCTGTCAGTTCTCAAGGCCTTGATCTTCTTTCCTGATTGATTTTCTGCAAGGGCTTTGAACTTCTTGAAGCAATGAAATGCCTCTGATTTGAATCTCAGAAAGTACACCCAGCTCAACCGGCTGTAGTCATCAGTAATGAGGAAGAAATATTTGCTTCCTCGTAGTGACTCTGTCTGCATAGGTCCATACAGATCTGCATGCAACAGCTCCAAGCAATCATTTGCTCTCCATGCCTCTCCTGTTGCAAATGAACCTCTCATTTGTTTTCCATAGACACACCCCTCACACAACTCTAGCTCACCCATCTTTGGAATGCCTTGAACCATATCTCCTGAGTTCAGTAACTTTAAACTCTGCAAATTAAGATGACCATATCTCAGATACCACAACATGGTATCTTCATCAGACTTTGCTGTCATTGCCTTGCCTATATTTTCTGTCAAATCAAGAGAGAACAACCTGTTCTTGGTCATTGACACATTAACCACAACCTGACCACTCTTCTTATCTCTAATCTCACATCTGTCTTCATCAAACAGAAGAGAGTAACCAGCTCCTTGCAACTGTCCCACACTTAGCAAGTTATGAGCCAGCCCATGCACTAACTGCACATCATGCAGTAGCTTCACCCCTCCTTGCACACAATTTATTGCAATAGTGCCTCTTCCTTCTACCTGTAGCATCTTGTTGTCTCCAAGTCTTACTCTTCCCTTCTTAGACTCATCTAGATGCTTGAAAAGTTTCTTTGAACTTGACATGTGGTTTGAACAGCCACTGTCCAAGTGCCACAAATTGTTTTCATTCTCTGCACTTGATGACAGAGCCATGAAAAGTCTCTCTTCATGATCTACCTTCTCTGAATAATTGACACCTTTTTGCTCATTTTCCTGTTTCTCCCAGCAAAAAGCTTCCTTGTGCCCATACTTCTTACAGTTGATGTTGCTTCTCTGAGATCTTGAGTCACTGCCTTGGCCTCTATTGGACTCCTTCCACTAATCTCTTCCTTGCTCATTCTCATTTCCTCTTCCTGAGCCATTTCCTTAACCTCTGCCATATCCTCTACCTCCACGACCTCTTTGACCTCCTCTGTAGCCACCCCTTCCTCTGTAGCCACCTCTGAAACCCCCTCTGTTAGAGGAGTTCTCAGGTTTGCTCTTTGATGTCTCCTCTTTGACCTGGAAAACCTTCTCCTCCTTTTGATCACTTGATCTACTGAGTCTATCTTCATGAGCTTGCAGTGAACTTGCTAGCTCCTCAAACTTGTACACAGACAAGTCCTTAGACTCCTCAATGGCAGCTACAACATGGTCAAATTTCTTTGTAAGGCTTCTCAACACCTTACTCACAATTGTCTCAGTCTTCACATCCTCTCCATATGACCTCATGTGATTAACAATGACAGATACACGAGATAAGTATACCTGAACTGTCTCCTTCTCCTGCATCACCAGATTCTCAAAATCTCTTCTCAGTGACTGCAGTTTAACAGTTATCACTTTCTTATCTCCCATATGTTCTTGTTTCAAAACTTCTCAGGCTTCATGTGCTGTCTTGGAGGCTGCAATTCTTGGGAAGACCTCGTCATCTAAGGCTGACTGAATCATGAACAAGGCCTTAGAATCTTTCTTCCTTTTCTCCCTCAATTGTTGATCAGGTTCATCAACTTCTGTGTCTACAAATCCTTGCTCCACCAACTGCCACACTTCTTGAGATTTAAAGAGTGTTGACATCTTTAAACTCCAGAAATGATAGTTGATTCCCTTGAAGATTGGCAATTGAGGATTGCCAACATTCCCATTACCATTGTTCTGCATGATTGAACAATGATTCTCTCAATGTGTTTCCCTTTGTGTTTAAATCTCACTTCACTCAGTCCCTGGACAGAAACCCAGCAAGAGCACAGCTCTTAGCTCTGATACCAAATGTTAGATCCACAACAAGGATCACCCACAACAAAAAACTCAACTTTGTCACTGATTTATGACAGTAAAACAGAGAGCAAGAGAGGGAGAGAAACTTTAATTGTGTCGACAGAAAACAAGAACACAGATAAACTGGAATTGCCTCAGCTCATTGATTGAAAGAGAAACCAACTAATACATAGTCAAATGAAATGTAACTGCATGAGAAAAACTAACCACCACTACCACCACTAACATCACACCTAGGTAGTGCTTTGAATTTTGAGAAAAACTGTAATCTGTCATAACTTCTGTCATGAACAGTAGCTCTAACTAACTTAACTAACTTCAACATAACATCTAACTTAATCATTAGGTTTGAATCACATCAGCTGTATCTCAACAGTCTTTACGGACGAGATCATCAATCACAAGATTAGATCTCCAATCAATGGGATTTGAGGCCAATCCAAGGTGGGCGCGACCCACTGTGAATCTTCTTTTCGATTATAAACGATGGAATCGTCTATTGCGATATATAAAAAAACCTCGATTCAGCCGGTCTGCAACCCGATTACCTTCTAAATGTGTGGGAGAACGAAACACGCTCAACAGATAGACCGATGGCAAGCGCGTCCGACATCATCATCTTAATCTCCTACGAGCTCTTCCTCACCCCCTTAACAGTGTTAATAGTTGTGTCGCCATACAGTCTCCCTCCACGTCAAGATCACTAATCCCCATCCTTTGAGCTTCCAGCATCCCATGATATAGGCCTAGGGCTTCGACTTGCAAAGCAGAAGTCTTTCCGCAACCCTACATCTCGCACTTGACAAATTTGCCTTGGTCGTCACGGATAACGTATCCACAAACAACTTGTCCCGAGGGAGTCCTTGCACCATCAAAGTTCAGTTTTATGAATTATTCGTTTGGTTTTTTTCCATTTGATGATTTTTTGTTGCCCTACTAACTACTTTTTTTTTTGTTATTTGATCGATCATAGTCTTATGGTGATTCAATTGGGTGTGTTTGGATTCCAATGCATTATGCATTATAATTATAAACACTTGAGTAGTGTTTGGCTACACGTATATTTTATAATGTGTTTAAAATAATGTAAATTTTAAATAAAATATCTTATAAATTGTGTCAATTAAACACTCACTATTGCGTAAAGTTTATAATTACATTGTAAACTTAATAGAATTAATTGATACATTTTATAAGATATTCTATTTAAAATTTACGTTATTTTAAACATGTTATAAAGTGTTAACTGTTTATAATTACAATTGCATTATAAACATAATGCATTGGAATCCAAACACACCCAATGTATATATTTTTAAAACTTCTAATTAATCTTTTATTGTCATACTAATTTATATCTCTCCTGTAATTAATTATGTTCTATCATTAGAATGTCATGAGATGAGATTAGTTTCTACATTTTTACTTTAAATTTTTAATAAATATATTATTAATATGAATGATAAAAAAAAAAATTATTTTTGTGATTAATATATGTTCATCTATGCATTGGTATTGAGTTACTTCTGTTGCAAATTGATTTTAAGATGTAATCGGCCTCACTAGTCTTATATATTGTGGTTGGGCGTACTGGCGCATGATGTGCTCATAAGGACGTGTAAACCCCCTTGGGTTATGATAGATTACATAGGTCTTCTCATGTATAGTGGGTCCAAAGGCCCAATAAGGCCTAATACCTTTGTAACATATATATATATATATATATATATATATATATGTTTATCAATGAATGGAAATCCTCGAAGAGGATTTTACATCAATTCTATCATTCTACATGGTATCAGCGCCTTTTCTTCCTCACGGAACCCTAATTTGATCCTACCCTACTTCCGCCGCTCCCGTCTCTCTCGGCACCATGGCCGACAAGCATACAATCCCCTCATCCCTCACTATCTCCGGCATCAATAATTGCATCCCCCGACCCGTCTCCTGCCACGTCAGAAGCCCTACCACCGCCTACTAGCTCCCTGTCTTCGGTCGCTTTCACCAGTTCGCTTCGACGTAAGGCTCCGTGCGCGTCACAAGCGGCGGCTGCGGCAGCGGCAGCGGCCACAGCACTCCGCAGCGGCCGCAGCATACATCGACTGGTGGCCTTCGATGGTCCCCGATGCCTGGTTTCAACCCTCTTTGGATGCAATCCGGCTCTCCTGCCCCTCGACATGTCGGTCCTCAGGCCTACCTGACATCGTCTGATCAAGGTTCTGTTCCGTCTGATGGGCATCACGCCTTCTCCTCAATGCAGCCGATATCTTTAGACTCTTCTTGGTACATGGACACTGGTGCCACCTCCCACATGACGAACTCCTCAGGTAACCTCTCATCTATTTCCTTTAAGGGTCCTGCACACTCTATTATCGTCGGAAATGGTGGTCGTCTTGCTACTTCGGGGATTGGCCACGCCAAATTACAGACCCCAACCCACCCACTACACCTCAACAATGTCCTCATTGCCCCAAAGATTGTCAAAAACCTTATCTCTGTCCGTTGGTTCACTACTGACAACAACGTTTCCCTTGTGTTTGATCTCTATGGTTTCTCTGTGAACGATCTTACTACAGGGGTTACTCGCATGAGATGTAACAACACCGGGGAGCTCTACCCTGTCACACCACCTCCTGCATCCATTCAGTCGTGCCCGGTCGTCCTCTCGGCATCGTCGTCCAGCCTGTGGCATGCACGCTTGGGCCATCCCAGTGCTGTCGTTCTAGATGTCCTCCGTTCCCAGAGTCTTGTCACCTGTACTAAAGACCCACGCTCTGGTTTATGCTCTTCCTGCCAACTAGGCAAACATGCCAGACTGCCGTTCCAACGGTCTTTGACCTCTACCCTTGCTCCCTTTGATATCATTCATAGTGACATTTGGACCTCTCATGTGCCTAGCAAGGAGGGTCACAAGTACTACCTCTTGTTTCTTGATGATTACACTCATTTCTTATGGGTCTTCCCGCTGCATTTCAAGTCCCAAGTGTTTCCTGTCTTTGCCAAATTCCATGCCTACATCAAAACACAGTTTAACACATCCATCAAATATTTCCAATCTGACAATGGCCGTGAATTTGACAACAAAGACTTTCACTCTTTCTTTGCCACAAATGGGATCTCCTATTGGTTGTCTTGCCCCTATACCTCCCAGCAGAATGGCAAGGCCGAACGAATCATCAGAACCATAACCAACATGATGTGCTCTCTCCTCTTCCACGCATCTATTCCCCTTCCCTATTGGCCTCACGCCTTATCCACCACCTGTTATCTCCTAAACATTCTCCCATCTACCACCCTTCAACATCGCTCGCCAGGTCAGGCCCTCTATTGCACTTTGCCTAGGTATAATCACCTTCGTACCTTCGGGTGATTGTGCTTCCCAAACCAGTCCTCCACCGCCCCACACAAGCTTCACCCGCGCTCCACTCCTTGTGTCTTCCTAGGCTATCCGTCTGATCCTCGCGGTTACCTCTGCCTCGATATCAAGACCCATAAGCTCATTGTGTCTCGTCATGTCACCTTTGATGAGTCTCGCTTCCCCTTTGCTTCTCCTCCCCTCCCCTCTTCTACACCTCCTATGTCTAGTCTGAGTCAGAGTCATCGTTCCCTCACTTCCTTCTTCACTAGAGCTCTCCCGGTGCTCCTGCCTTTCCCCCTCCACCACCCCCTACCACCAGACCACACACCCGCAGCGTCTACGGCGTCTTCCGACCCCGTCAGATCGTCTCCATGGACAACACACATCACCCCGGCTTCGATTACCATACATACTCGCCACCTCCACCGTCCATTCCCCAAGATGTGATATCGCGGCCGCAGCAAGATGCTGCGGCCGCAGCCAAACAAATACCCGACGCCCACCCCCCACCCTCGCCCCCCGCCGCCGCCGCGGCCGCGGCCGCCGCCCCCATGCCGCGGCCGCAGCATTGTGCTGCGCCCGCCACACAGCCCAACGTCTCCCAATCCCCCCTGCCTCCACCCCGACCTCCCTTTCCCCCATCCCCACCTCCCACAAAACAGCCCTCCTCGATCCGAATTGGCAGGCGGCTATGCTCGACGAATACAGGGCCCTTACAAGGAATGGTACTTGGGTTCTGGTCCCTCGCCCTCTTGAGGCGAACGTCATCCGATGTATGTGGCTCTTCCGTCACAAGTTCCGCTCTGATGGGACGTTGGAGCGCTACAAAGCCCGTCTTGTGGTCAACGGTCGTTCTCAGCAGGTAGGTATTGACTGTGATGAGACCTTCAGCCCCGTCGTCAAGCCTGCCACTATCCGAGTGGTGTTGAGCTTAGCATTTTCGCGCAACTGGGCCATTCATCAGCTGGATTTCAAGAATGCTTTTCTTCATGGTCATCTGAATGAGACAGTTTACATGTTTCAGCCGCCGGGGTTTGCTGATGCTGATCGTCCCAAGTACGTCTGTCTCTTGAAGTGATCTTTGTATGGGCTGAAACAGGCTCCGCGAGCTTGGTTCCAGCGCTTTGCTTCTCATCTGCTACGCCTGGGCTTCATTGGCAGCCGCTCGGATTCGTCTCTGTTCATCTATCGCAGAGGCTCAGACATGGCCTTTCTCTTACTGTATGTCGATGACATCATTCTCACCGCCTCTTCTGATGCTCTTCGGACGTCGATTATTTCGCAGTTGAGTGCAGAGTTCGCCATGTCCGATCTGGGTCAGTTATCCTACTTCTTGGGGGTTGCTGTTTAGCGTCATGCGTCTGGTCTGTTTCTCTCACAGAGTAAGTATGCTGCTGAGATTGTTGCTCGGGCTAAGATGGTTAACTGTAATCCTGTCGCCATCCCTGTCGATACATCCAACAAGCTCAGTGCTCATTCTGGTCCTTTGGTTGATGATCCGACGTTGTACAGGAGCCTCGCCGGTGCTCTTCAGTATCTCACCTTCACCAGGCCTGATATCAGTTACGCCGTTCAGCAGATCTGCTTGTTCATGCATGCACCCAGGGAACCCCACTTTCAGGCCTTGAAGCGGATCATTCGGTACATCAGCGGCACCCTCGAGCTAGGCACCACGATCACTCATTCCTCTAAGCTTGACCTTGTTGCTTACACTGATGCGGATTGGGGTGGTTTTCCTGACACACGTCGCTCCACGTCTGGTTAATGTGTCTTCCTCAACGACACCCTTGTGTCGTGGTCAGCAAAGCGTCAGTCTGTCGTGTCTCGCTCCAGCGCTGAGGCAGAATACAGAGGTGTTGCCAACGTTGTCTCCGAGTGCTCTTGGCTCCGCAATCTCCTTCTTGAGCTCCGTTACCCTCTTCAGAAGGCCACTCTGGTCTACACTGACAACGTCTCCGCCGTCTATCTGGCTAGCAACCCAGTCCAGCATCAACGCACGAAGCACATTGAGCTCGATCTCCACTTCGTCAAGGACAAGGTTGCCATTGGACATGTCCGCGTTCTACATGTCCCGTCCTCCTATCAGTACGCTGATATATTCACCAAGGATTTACCTCGACAGTTGTTCATTGATTTTCGCTCCAGTCTCACTGTACGGCCCCCTCCAGTTTCGACTGTGAGGGTTTGATAGATTACAAAGGCCCAATAAGGCCCAATACCTTTATAACCTATATATATATATATATATATATATATATATATATATATATATATATGTTTATCAATGAATGGAAACCCTCGAGGAGGATTTTACATTAATTCTATCATTCTACAGGTTATACAGTTATACATACCAGCCCACCGAATTTAATTAATAGGGTATAAGAGCGGTTCAATCTTGGGTCTCTTGATCTAGTTAATATTGGGTTAGCCGCCCTTAAGGCGTGATGTCAAGTACGTGCAACTGGGATATATTGTGGAAACCATTCCGGAATGGCTCAATCGGAAATGACTAATGGGTAGTACTCAAAAGTCTTCGGTTCGAACCCCGGATGACCGCTCTTAATTTATTTACCAAATTCAGGGGGATATATTGTGGAGTTAAACCATTTCGAAATGGTTCAACCATAAATGACTTGTGGGTTGTACGAAAAGGTCCCTGGTTCAAACCTCGGATGACCGCTCTTTATTTACCAAATTCAAGGGATATATTGTGGAGCAATGTAGTTGCATCTAAAGGGGTATGTTGAGATGTGACAAGATGATTCGTCTCACATTGAAAATAGGATGAAAGCCAACCTTAGTGTTGGGATGTGAAGAGACAACATTGTTCCATGTCAAAAGTTTGAACAATATCAAGCCTAATATATAAGAGAATAAGTTACTTCTCTTATTGCTAATTGATTTTTGAATGAAACCTCAATCGATTTATGTACTAGACTACTAGCGCACAAACATCCGTGCACATGACTTTTCAGTAACGAGTCCCAATGAACTTTAATACCTAATATATAAATTCGGTAGACCTTTAACTATTTTTATTGTTAGTTAATTTTAAGGTGAAAACTTAAATATATAAGTTAGATTTGTCTTATACCATGAACAAACGTATAATGTTCCATTTTTTGGGGTAGACGTATGGATAATCTTCCATTGACGTATGGCTTAAACACTTTCTAGCCACATTTTCTTAAAAACGGATTGATTGGAGTACACTCAGACTCACCTCTACTATTTTTTTTAATACAGGGAAAGAAATCGGAATAAGACGGTGACCACAAATATGGTTTTTTGTATCTTAGAGCATTCTTCTGGATGAGAACCCGAAGTTCTAAATCGTGCTGAAAATTCTCATCAGCACAGGTACGTAGGCCAAATGCTCAATCCTATCTCAACTTTATTCGCTTTTTTGAAAATATTACGAATAGATACAAAATGAAAGAAAGTGCATAAATATTTGATATCTGTTACCAGCATGTCGATGATCCAAGGACACCTCCAATTACCAAAAAGAGACTTAATAACTGAGAGAATGTCTCTTTAATCAGGATATTATGAATACCCAGTTGTTTAACTTGCAGAATCCCATTATAAATATCCAAAGCCTCAACATAAACGATTGGCATACCGTTACAAGGATCACACCCAAACCAATTACATGGGCGAAAGAATCACTGATAGCGAATCCAAAGGAGGCACTAGCATTGGGGTTTGGAGCCATCGAAAATCAGTTTCCACGACTTTGTAGGTGGTGTATCCCAATGAATTGTCTTACGAGACCGTGTGGAATTGATTGCTGAACCTTGGTTGTGACGTCGCGCACAGGGTGTGGATTCACTATCCCATTCATCCGTATTCAGACTCACCTCTACTTGAGGCCAATGCTCGACTCTCAACTCCGATTTCTTTTTTTTTTCTTTTTAATCTCTCGACATTCCTCGCGTACTCTATGCTCGGCAAGTGACTTAGCTTTTGTTGATTTGATCTTATTGAAGTGTAATTTGAAAACTATAAATAGATGTCATATTTCTTGTTAATGATAAAATTGACGTTAGTTGTAATCTACATTGCAATTAACATGAGCATACTGCATATATGATAAATTCGGTTACTCACAATTGTTGAGCACATTGGTGTAAATTTACAAAAAAGTTCCCAAACTATAGAAAATGCATGAATTGCCCTTGCTATCTTCTTTCATCATGCTTATATGTAGGGTTTGTTTGAACAACTTGAGCTCGAATCGGAATCGGGTCGAAAAAGCTCGACTCAAGTTCGTACACTTATCTAAACAAACCGAGCCTGAACATGATTTTAAGCTCGATTGCAAGCTCGATCGACTCGTTCGATTGAAGTTCGAATAGCTCAGATTTTATCAAAATTTTAAAATTTCTTTAAGTTATTATGTTATAACCAAGTAGAACTGTTTAAATTTCGAAAACATGAGTAGATGATGCGTAGGGAATGATTGACTAAGTAGAACTGTTTAAATTCCCCTACGCATCATCTACTCATTTTGAACAACTCGAGCTCGACTCAGAATTGGCTCGAAAAAAAGCTCTACTAAAGCTCGTACACTTATCTAAACAAGCCAAGCCTAAACATAATTTTAAGCTCGATCGAAAGCTCGACTCATTCGATTTAAGTTCGAATAGCTCAAATTTTATGAAATTTTTTAAATTTCTTTAAGTTAATGTGTTCTGACCAAGTAGAGCTGTTTAAATTTCGAAAACATGAGTAGATGATGCGTAGGGAATGATCGACCAAGTAGAACTATTTAAATTTCCCTACGCATCATCTACTCATTTTGAACAACTCGAGCTCGACTCAGAATCGGCTCGAAAAAAAGCTCAACTCAAGTTCGTACACTTATCTAAACAAGCCGAGCCTAAACATGATTTTAAGCTCGATTGAAAGCTCGACTCGTTCGATTTAAATTCGAAAAGCTCAAATTTTATGAAAATTTTAAAATTTCTTTAAGTTTATATGTTATGACAAAGTAGAACTGTTTAAATTTCGAAAACATGAGTAGATGATGCGTAGGGAATGATCGACCAAGTAGAACTGTTAAAATTTTCTAAGCATCACCTACTCATTTTGAACAACTCGATCTCGACTCATAATTGGCTCAAAAAAAAAGCTCGACTCAAGCTCATACACTTATCTATACAATCCGAGCCTAAACATGACTGAAAGCTCGACTCGTTCGATTTAAGTTCAAATAGCTCAAATTTTAAGAAAATTTTGAAATTCTTTAAGTTAATATGTTGTGACCAAGTAGAACTGTTTAAATTTCAAAAATAGTTCAGCTCGAGCTCATTCATTTTTTAAACAAGTCAAACGGCCCAAACTTGATAAAAAAAACTCGTTTAAAAATTGGGCTCGGCTCGAATCGAACTTGTTTAACAAACGAACCAAGTTTGAACATGTCAACCTCGGCTCGTTCGACTCGAATAACACTCCTACTTATATGTTGTTAGTGCTTGTCGGATCAGTACATAGTAGATCCAAGCTATTCGATCAGGTTCGAAAACAAGTCAAGGTCTGCTTGGTGTGTTTGTGACTTTTTTTTAGTCCAAAGGTGGCATACCTTTAGGTATGGACAAAGTTCTCGCATGTTTTTTGTTTTTTTTTTTTTCAAAAAAAGGCTAAGTATTCACACACAATAACAAAACCCTTAACAATCTAACATCATTAGAGGAAAACTTTAAAGTTACTGCAGATTACTTCATGACCACCTAATATTCCTCAGGATAGTGTTCTTTTTTTTTTTTTATCGATCTTCACCTGTTTTTTGGCTTCCTGTTGGACATGAGGATTTGGCTTCATTGTCTTTGTTTATATATATATATATATATATATATATATATATATATATATATATATATATTTAAATATATATAAATCCTCCTTTGCTGAAAAAATTTTCCATCATTTTATGTTCTCCAAAAGAAATCACAATAGTAATGCTTCCGTAAAACCAGGAATTGTTTTAGGTTAAAATAATAAATAAATGGGAATATACCTAATGGGATTTTAAAGTCAAAAAGGAATGTCGCTCGTGGTAAATAATTTGTGCTATACCCCAATAATGATGGATAACAATTTCTGTAAACAAGTGCTCCTGTTATTATTAACATTGACAACATGCAAATAAACCCATATTGAACACGGTACAAATTGTACTCGCCCGGTGCATATATACATATATATATATATATATATATATATATATATATATATATATATATACATATACATATACATATACATATATACATATATATATATACATATACATATATATATATATATATATATATGATATACATATATATATACATATACATATATATATACATATATATATACATATACATATATATATACATATATATATATACATATACATATATATACATATACATATATATACATATACATATATACATATAGATATATATACATATACATATATACATATATAGATATATACATATACATATATACATATATATATATATACATATACATATATACATATATATATATATATATATATATACATATATATATATATATATATATATATATATATATATATATATATATATATATATATATATATATATATATATATATATATGAGCCATTGGATTATCCCAAATCAAAAGGCTACAATTTGATTGAAAAAATAATTATTTAGATATTTTGAAAAGACAGTTTTTTAAAAGAGACGGTTAAGCGTGCATGTTTTTGCTTTTCCATATTAATTTTTACATATTATAAGTAAATATATAGAATATAAAAGTGAATATTCAACCTATTAAAAATGAATATTTGTTTCTTTAAAAAAGAATAAACACATTTTTATTTGAATATGTGAATAATAAACTATTTATATGAATAAGTAACGATTTAAATTTGAATACTAAAGTCACTAAATATGAATATTAGCCGGTTTAAAAAATGAACAATTGTGAATAATGTTCCGATCATTTAAACCCATAGTCAATTAGTTAATAAATATGAATATTACGGAGTACTCCGGAATTTGAACCCATAGTTGCATTAAATTAATTTAAATGTGGGTTTAGCTGCTCCTGAAACCGGTATCCTATCTTCACCCATTGTCAAAATCCCTGTGTTGTCAAATTCGTTTAAGAAAAAAACGGTTACGGTAAGATTTAGATCTTCTTTTAAAAAAAAAACTGTATTTTTAAAATAAATAAATAAATATTTTTTTTAATAAAATTATAGGCCTTTGATTTAAGAGAATCCAATGGTTGATGTTTCTCCCCTCGTTACGTGGTAAGGGGTGTCCTCACCGGAAAGCTCCCCTATATATATATATATATATATATATATATATATATATATATATATATATATATATATATATATATATATATATATAATAGATCAATTGTGCACAAGGCTTAGGGTGTACCTTGTGCACAATTGTGAGCCCTTAGATTGATTGTGATAGAGGTCTAAGATTAATTGATTTTTTAAAAAAGAAAGGTAGGCCCCACATAAAAAAAACCTACTTACCTTCAACAATCAGCGTGTGAGGCTGTCTTCGATCCAATTTCTACCCTAATGAAAAAACAGAGAGATCCAATTTCACAAATCAAAAAGAAAGATGGTGATCGAAGAGTAGAGAGAAGGATGGAAAGCCTGTCTTCGATCGACGGATTTTCGGTGGCTATGGGTCTGACGGCGCCGATGGGTTCTGAAGAGGTTTCAGGCGAAGAGGGGAGGAGGTGAAGGCCGGCGGCAGCGATTGGGAGGGCGGCGATTCGTGTGCGATTGGAAGGGCAGACCGTCGACGTCACAATCGGTGGTGGTTGCGAGACAGTCGATTGGAAGGGCACGAGGAAGTCACACTTTGAAGGCCGAGCCCTCTGGTCGAAGGGTCGATTTGAGTCTACTTGGCGTGGTGTTCAATCGACGGTGAATTGTAGGCGGCGGTGAAGGAGAGGTTGAGCAATGCAGTGGCGGCGATGTCGACACTCGATGCAAGAAAAAGAAGAAGAAGGTGAAGGCGGTGGGAGGTAGTATGTTATTGGGAAGAGCGGCAAAAATGGGGATTCAAATTGGAACGATAGAGAGACGGTGGGTGGGTGGGTGGGTAGGGGGTTGGGGTTGGGGTTGGGGTCGGGTAGGGGGTGGTTTGGGTTTGTGTTAGGTATCGGTGAAATCAGGTTAGGTTGAAATCTATTGTTTAATTAACCTGTGATTTCGACATTATTCGGGAAAAATGAATAATGATTCAGACCTATGTGTCGATTTTAGTTTAGGGTTTTTGAAAAGTCTAATTTGATTCATTATTCGTCAATTATTCAGATGTATGTGTCAAATTTCAATTACTAGTAGTAATGAGTTGGTTAATTATTCGGTATTCGTTGAAATGTGAAACATTATTCGGTGATATATGAATTGGTTAATTATTCGGTGAAATCTGATTCATTATTCATCAGTAATGGAGTCTTCGGTTTGACAAACAATATAAAAAACCTTCATTATTCGTTGAAATGTGAAACATTATTCGGTGAAATATGAAGTATTGTTTAGAGATTTGAGCTTTCTTTTATCTGAAATTGATGGAAAAAAATAAAAAAAAAATTATTCGGTAGCATGTGACAAATTATTTAGTGAAATTGGGAACTTTTGATTTGAACTGGATGGAAAAAGATAACGTAAAATTACTCAGTAACATGTGAAATATCTTTCGGTGGAATTGCCAAAATTTTAAAACAAACAAACTCAATTGAGCCCCACAAATGAACCACCTATAACAATTTATTTTTGACAAAACCATTTTTAAAAAAAATATAGCTAACCAAAAAAATAAAGTGGGAGAAATAGCAACGGGGAGGATATAGAAAAAAAAAAAACGGGGAGAATATATAGAAAGAAATCAAAGAATGGTGTTGGGAAGGGGGGTTCACGCGCCCAGAATAATGAGTGGAATGATTTTTGTTTGTGGGTCCCATATGAAATTGAATTGAAATAAAAAATAAATCCCTTTTAATCATAACATTCCATTCCTTTCAATCAAAGGCCTAGATTTGTACACAAGGTACACTATAAGAGGTGTGCACTCTTGAACCAACCCCTATATATATATATATATATAATTCAATATTTTCACTTCACCGGCCACCTTAAAGTCATGATTTTAAAGTGAAGGAGAATGACAATTAGAAATTTAATTAGTATATATATACACCCACTTTTCCTTTTCCGTTTCTCTTTACCCATTGATTTAGCGAGCAACCTCCATCGTAGAAAATGCATGACATATTTCTAATTTGCTTTGGTATTCTTTTTTGAAGTGGAAAATGTTATACAATTACAATATTTTGTTGCAATTAATTGATTATCTTAATTTAAAAGCTAAGGTTATTTTGTTATAAGGTTATTTTTTTTACTTATCTTGACATTGGTTACCCATTACTTCATGTTAAAATTTAGCCCGAGAACTTTGAAATGAGAGGTTATATTACTCATTTTGACAATTAGGTAAAAAGTTACGTAAATTTAAAAGTTCTATATCTTTTTTTATACAAGGAAAGAATTTGGGCGGTATCAGACCCTGCTGATCCACTACCCAAGCGCGTCTTTTTGGATGAGAGCCTGAAGCTCGGAATGATGCAAGGGCGAGTCGTGATCGAGTTGATGCTGAAGATGAGCCACCTTGTCCGCGACCTAATTGAGTTCTCTGAAGATATGAAAACATGGGGAACATTGGAAATTCTGGAGAAAGTCGCATGGAGTCTGCAATAATCATTTCGATCTCCAAAGGACAGCTCCAGATGTCATCGATAGTGGTGATGACCGCAAGACAGTCGCCTTCGACCTCGATCTTGGGCAAGAGCTTCGCCCTTCACCACTGACATCTCACCACACAAAGAACCTCTATAGAAAACGACAGATCCATGGTGATCTCGAATAACTATACTCTCGTCGAAGCCTCGCCAGAAGAAAGTACATAAGCATCAAAATTTAGTTTGAAGCTTCCAACCACAAGTTTTTGCCATCTCAAATTTTTCCTTCTCCTTTGGGTATGTTGTATAACATTTTTCTTTTGGTCCGTATCTTCCCAAAATTGTCTTTTGGTTTCTTCCCTTTGTATTAATTGATGTTTCAAGTATTGTTCCTGCTTTTGTCTATTTGCAAACCCCTGACCATCGAAAACAATTTATTTCTAATTGTCCATAAGCTTCACTAGATAATGACAAGTTTTATTTTTTGTGTTGCAGATAGCTTCCCAAAAATCTCTGTTGTGATTTCTTCCATATTTTTGTTCGTTGTTTGTGTGTTTTGTATTGTTCTTCCAATCTGTTGGTCTATTTTCCAAATGAGTTCCTTTGAACGTCGATAGTGTATGAAAATGTGTTCAGAGTCTTCGTCATTGAGATTAAATAGACTACACGAGAGGGGGACCACGATTTTTTTTAATGAAAATTATGCATATAAAAAAATATAGCCTACTTAGTCCACCCAAATTTTAATTTCTTGTTTAGTGCCTGATTATATTTGTTCGATCTATATACAAATAAGTAACATACATTCTTGAAATACAAGTTACAAAATTGTACTATTGATCTATATATACAAATTTTAAAATGGTTAGAAACAAAAACTTGCTTCACAAATGGTGAGAAAAGGTGCCAATATTTGGTAGGAAATTTTTAACAATTAGCGTCGTGGAAAACGTTTGCTACAGTAGCTTGTCGTGGCACAAATTAGTTGTAATGATCAGATATCCCTTTTCTGTTGCTTTGTCATGGCAACATGTTAGCCATGGTTGTAACTAAGAAGCTGATCAAAACAACTTCAAGATCAATAACACACACAATTTGTAACTTACCAAAGGAAATAACAGAATTGAGAAAATGAACTTCGAATTTTTCATCTAGAAAACTCGTTGAGTTACAGTGTACATTGGGTATTTATAATCCCAAATACACAGCTATCTCTAACAACCAAAATGATCCTAGCCATACAAGTGTCCTAGCTAGCAACCTCATTTCGCGCCTAGACAGGTGACCTTCTTCCTCCGTTGTTGCTTAGCTGCAGTTGTACATGTGCCCATACCCCTCCCCCCCTCAAGTTGAACTTGGAGGCAATTCAACAATGCCCAACTTGAAAGAAAGATGTTTATAATGTACTTCCCCTAGAGCTTTTGTAAGGACATTAGCAAGCAGGAGATCGACTTGATTGAACATGAGCCGTCTTGATCAGACCCTCATCAATACGTTCTCGAATGTAATTACAATCTATATTAAGGCGTTTAGTGCACTCATGATAGACTGGATGAGCTGCAATATGTTGGGCGACCTTATTATCGCAGTAAAGGGTGATTGGTGTAGGAACCTCCACAGACAAGTCCTTTAGGATTGCATCAATCCACACAATCTCACTCGAAGTTGTGCTCATACTTCTGTACTCTGATTCGGCTGATGATTTCGAGACAATTTTCTGTTTCTTTATCTTTCAAGAAACAATGCAATTGCCTAAGAACACGCAATACCCAGCGAGAGTTCTTGCATAGAACTGACATGAGCCCCAATCGACATCACTGATAGCATAAAGACTTAACATACTATCTGATGGGTAAAATAGACCCCAATCCATGGTTCCTTTGAGATATCGAGTGATGTGCAAGGCTGCACTCATATGAGGAACTCTGGGACAACTTACAAACTGGCATAGATGTTGCACATCATAAGATACATCTAGTCTTGTAAGATTCAAATATAATAGGCGCTTAACAAGTCGCCTGTACTCTTCAGGATCAGCCAATAACTCACCTTCATCAATGGATAACTTGAGCCCATGAGGGAGACGAACATCAGCTGGTTTGCAATTGAGGAATTTTGTGTCATGAAGAATATCAACGATATATTTTCTCTGATTAAGAAGTGTCCTTGCAGCTGACCTTGCAACTTCAATCCCAAGAAAGTACGTTACATGTCCAAGGTCTTTAAAGGTGAACTTCTTATCAAGGTGTTGCTTTGTGAACTCAATATACCGTGTCTCTGAACCTGTGATAAGCAAATCATCAATGTAAAAAACCGCCACCATTTGCAATCCATGATGATCTCGTATAAATAAGGAATAATCATGGAATGATCGCCTGAACCCAGAGAAGAGAGAAAGATGGACAGTTCGAAGTTCCATTGCCTCCATGCCTGTTTTAACCCATAAAGGGACCTCTGTAACTTACAAACTTGACCCGCCAATCCTTTATGAAACCCTTCAAGAGGCTTCATATGCACCTCCTCATCAAGAAAGCCATGTACGAAGGTGTTATTGATGCCTAATTGATGAATATGCCAATGCTTCATTGTGGCCAAAACAATGACAAGCCTTACTGTGGTGAGCTTGGCCACAGGACTAAAGGTTAACTTGTAATCCTTTTCCTTCATCTGAGTAAACCCCTTTGCAACTAGCCTTGCTTTAAACCTTTCTACTGAACCATCAGGTTTGAATTTAACTTTGAAAATTAATTTGCTGCCAATTGCCTTCTTTCCATTAGGCAAATCATTGAAGACCCAGGTATGGTTATTTTCAAATGCTGCAATTTCTTTCTCCGTAGCCTCAACCCAACGAGGATCTTTAGCAACTTCATTGTATGTCCTAGGCTCACAAATTGCCAAAACATTATTGAGGGATGCAATGTAATCATTTGAATAATCACGCAGATTGAACAACTTTTGAGCACAAAAATATTGGGATTGTGAGCTGCAACAATCAATAGTGGGACACGAAAATTCTGCAAGACAAGGAGTCACTTGTCTTTGTCATGTGATCTCCTTAAGACAGGAACAACAACCTCTGGACCCGAGTGAATAGGAACATGTCACTCATTAGATTGAAGAGACCCTGTACTCACTTGTTGCTCAGACACATGGTCATCAACAACCTCTACAACCTCTACAAACTCATTAACCAAATGAAGCTTCACTTGTTGGATTCGAGGCTCACTCGAGGTAGAAATTTTGAAAGGAAAACAGTTTCCTGAAACACAACATCCCTATTGTACACAATCTTGTGTGAGCCCAAATCAAGTAGCTTGTAAGCCTTCATCCTTGCAGAATATCCCAACAAAACACACTTTCTTTCTTGAGATCCAAAATTGTCCTTGAATGATTGTCTTACCTTACTAAAGCACAAGCATCCCAAAACCTTGAGATCACTATATACAACCTCCTTCTGAAATGAAATCCCATAAGGGACTTGCCATTTCAACACCGAGCTAGGTAAAAAATTAATGATGTGAGCAGTTGCAGTAACACAATCTCCCAAATATTGCAAAGGAATTCCAGCATGTAATCTTATTGCACGAGCGGTTTCAAGAAGATGTCGATGCTTCCTTTCTACTCGACCATTCTGATGAGGAACACCTGGTGTGCTCCGTTGGTGTAAAATTCCTTTTCTTTCAAACAAATTCTTGCAATTAGATTGAACAAACTCAGCTCCATTTTCACTACCAAAAACCTTTATACCATCACTGAACTGAGTATTGACGTATGCAAGAAAATTTTAAATAGTCTGCAACACTTGAGTTTTATCTTTCAATAAGTATATCCAAGTATATCAAGTTAAATCATCAAGAATAGTGAGAAAAAAAAATGAGCTCCATCAATAGTTGCCTTTGTGTAAGGCCCCCACAAGTCAATATGAACAATTTCAAAAGGCCTGCTAGCCAAAGACTGACTTCTATCAAATGGAAATCTATGGTGCTTAGCCATTACACAGCTTTCATAGAAAAATTCACTATATTTCATGTCATTGTAGTTCTTCAAACACTGTAATTTGGTTATGGAACTATGTCCCAACCGAGCATGAATTAAATCTACTGAATTGTCAATATTCGACTTCTTATAAGCAACAATATGAACAATACTATTTTCGTCTTCACTTGAGACCTTCTTCCTGCTTGTCTCTTCCAATCCTCCTTTGATGATGTATAAGCCATTCATCCTTTGGCCTTGAACCACATTTTCCTTAGTGGTAAGGTCTTGGAAAACACACTTATCAGCACTGAACATGGCTAACATACCCTTCTCTTCAACAAGTTTCCCAACAGACAAGAGATTATGTTTGAAAGATGAAATAAACAACATATTTTGTAAAGAAAATGTATCATTGAATCTCACTTTACCAACAGTATCTACCACAATCACTGAATCATTTGGCAGAGCAACTTGTATAGGTCTAATCAGTTTCTTAGTACATTCCATTAAGCTAGCATCACATAACATATGGTCTGAAGCTTTTGTATCTTTTATCTAAAAATCACTTCCTGTCATTTTTTTCAATAATTAAAGCTCGAGGAGGATTAAAATTACCTGAGAAATTAGCAGTAGCATAGGACCCTCAGTGTCTGCAACAATCTGTTTCCCTTTTATCAACTTCATCATTTCTTGGCAAAGATTAACAAACATTGTATCAGCTTTCACCTCTTTGTTCCCATCCTCTAGAGGACTCTTAGCTGAACCCTGCACATTCGCAGCCATTTGTTTCCACTTTGGTGTCATGCCTTTGTCTAGATACCCATTCAGCTTGTAACAGTTCTTCTTTTTATGACCTTTGTATTCGCAAAAGTCACACTTGGTAAAGCCTCCTCCATTTGGATAGCTATGAAGGTTATAGCATGTGTCTCTAACATGTCCTTTGTTCCTACAAAAATCACACTTTCTAGCATCATCTTTATATTTCTTGGTTTCGCCCTCTTTCTTCCAACCTTGTTGTCTGTGAACATTCAAGGTTGTAGCATCTTCCTTCTGGTTGATCTCTTGTTGACTGCCTATAACATAATCACCATGTTTGCTCTGTTCAACTTGTTGGACAATGTAAAATGCCTTATTGACAATCGACATCGGACCAGTAGCCAATATTTCATTTCTAACTCCCTCATACTCTTCATCAAGCCCCATCAAGAACGGAATCAACTTGTTCTTGGCTTCGATGTCAAGCAATTTATGCTTGAGCATACAACCACATCTCTCCATAGCTCCACAACTACACTACGACATACCTTCAATACTCAAGATTTCCTCCCACATTTTCTTTTGTTTCCCAAAGTATACTTCTATCGATTCAGTTCCTTGAACTAAAGTACTCAAATTCTTTCTTAACTGAAATAATAAAGGACCATTACACTGTCCATACCTCTCATTTATGTCAAGCCAGAGCTCTCTCGCTGAAACAGAATATATGAATGCCTTTGAAATCGGGGCTTCCATGGTGTTTAACAACCAACATCTGACCATATAATCTACTCTCTGTCATCTTTGGCTATTTACCCCCTCAGTCGCTGGTTTCGGACACGATCCATCTATAAAACCTATTTTGAACTTTGCACCACATGCCATTTGGACATTGCGACTCCAATTGAGAAAGTTCTTACCATTGAAGACGACTGCAAAAAGTTGTGCTCCTGGATTGTCCGAATTCGTCGGCGCCATAGGATCATTCGATGCAATTTGTACATCTTGACCCTGAAGAACAGAAGCATACGAATCTGTCATGACTATGAATCACGATCTCAACAACTCTGACACGACTAGTAAAGAATCTCGACCGTTGACTCTGATACCATATGAAGCTTATCAAAATAACTTCAAGATCAAGAACACACACAATTTGTAACTTGCTAAAGGAAAAGACTGAATTGAGAAAATGAACTTGAAAATTTTCATCTAGAAAACTCGTATACGTTACGGTGTACATTAGGTATTTACAATCCCAGATAGACAGCTGTCTCTAACAACCAAAATGATCTCAGTCATACACGTGTCCTAGCTAGCAACCTCATTTTGCGCCTAAACAGGTGACCTTCTTCCTCCGTTGTTGCTTATCTACAGTTGTACATGTTCTCATAGTAACCATTGTTAGTATCTTTTTATCAAAGCATGTTTCAAGACACTCTATTTTCCGTAGCTAAAGTCGTTGTTAATAGCATTTTACTATAGCAAATGAACTTTTAGTCATGGCAAACAAACTGTGTTAATTTTTTTTAGAGATGTATAAATTTTTTTATTAGGTTTTAGTGATGTATACATGAATATAAGGATATATACACACATACAATATACGTACAAGAAAAAGGAGAGATCGAAATTGAAGAGTTGAAGTAGGTGAAACAATGTGATAAAACGATACTCAAGAATGGGGGGTTGAATAGAGTATGACAAATTTTCGCAGTAGTAATGTCAAGCCTTGAAATGTGTTTCAAGGTCTTGAAATTGAACCCAAGGTCTTGACAATTCTCTAGGAACTGGTTAAGACACTTTGTGAAACTTAAAACACAAAAGTAAAAATGCAGAAAATAAAGAACTGAAGGCAAAGCAAGGACACACGATATATTAACGAGGTTCGGCACGAACTTAGCCTACTCCCCGCCTAGGGTTCACCAACCCGTAGGATTCAAAAGCAATATTATTTCACTCCTTATGGATCCTAGATACAACCTAGAAGAACTACATCTCTCATATCAATTCGAAGTCTTACTCGCTTTTGTATCTAGTCAACCCAAACTCTCGTGAAATAATAGTCTAGTGAATACGTTTTGTAGATGTATACTCTTAGTATAACACTTTTTATACTTGTACAATAACGCTAAAAAAACCTCTCAAAACTTAAAAATAAAGTAAAGAGCAACAAAGAGATGAGAGATTCTGAGTAGATCGAATGCAGTGGGCGCTTTGGAGATCAATTTGTAAGTTTCGGTATCTTCCATTGGTATCCATCGATCTATATAAATAGTTATGTTGTGCGCTGCCTTCGGTGTTCTTTCAATGGAGTCGTTTGAACTTGAACGTTAAAAAACTTCACATCGAGATAGACGGATGGAGAGGTTGGTTGAAGATCTTCAGAATCTTGTAATGAATTGGATACTTGGAAGATTTCTTCAGTCAATTTGAACTTCCTCCTTCTAGAAGCAGCTGAGCTTGATGAGCTTAGCTTGGGCCATTCCTGCAGGTTAGTTTTTCCAACAAAATAGAGACCCAAAAGCTAAGGCTCAAAATTTATCTAACCTTTCAAAATAGGTTTTGGCTTTCATCAAACCAACAAACATATATAATCAAATATAATAGTTTTTTTTTTACAGTATGCAAGAATTTGGATGTCCTAATGGCATCCATGATCATCTAAAGAGATGATGTTTTGGAATACGTAATAGTAAGGGCTCGAAATGAAATTGAGATTTAGACTTGATTTTGCAATGAAATCCGCTGCTTGATTCGCTTCTATGTAGCAGTGTTGGAAAGTGGTTGACTCAAAGTTTTTGCTTAAGGAGTTGATTTCTTCAACTATTTGAGTAATAATCCACGGTTTCTTGCCTATGTGGTTGATTCCGTTGATGGCGATTGCTGAGTCACTTTCAATAATAAATCTTCTAATTCCCAGTTCAGCTGCATGTCTGATTCCTGCATAAATAGCTAAGGCTTCTTCTAGTATAATTGGGCTCATTCTAATGTTATGTTTGTATATTTTAATTACTTGACCATAGGTGTTTCTAAGAACACAGATGATTTGTGGATTATGTCCATTTTTTATTGAAGCATCTACATTGATTTTGATTGTATTTGTAGGTGGATGTTTCCAGAATAATTTGTCATGAGGTCTTTTGTTTTTTATAATTTTTTCTTTGGTATGTTCTTTATTCCAGCAATAGATTTTATCAATAGTTTGGTTCAGTACGTTGTTAATATTTTTTATTATTATTACGGAAAATGATTGTATTTCTGAATTCCCAAATAGAGTGCCATAGGTAACAAATGTCTGTGAAATCTTTATTGATATTTTTGGTGTTGGTGATGTGTTCTGAAATATTGTCTGATATGTTAGGTATTATATATGTTTTGTTTAATTTTACCCCTAGATTTTGGAAAAGTGATCTTGTGATTTGGCAATTAAATAGTAAGTGATTTGTGTCTTCTGTGTTAGAGTTGCATAGAGAACAGGTGTTGGGGACTCTATTTATGTATTTATTTAGTCGAGCAGTGGTGGGTAATACGTCTAAGACGATTTTCCAGATGAAGTTTTTAATATTTGGTGGGATATTGAGTTTCCAGATCCAGTTTGCGTTAATTTTATTTGTGTTTCTGGTATTGAAGAGAGAGGACGTGGATTTAACAGTGAATTCTCCATTATTGTTATAGATCCAGATTAATTTATCCGGAATATCAGTGATTGGAATATGGATATTGGTAATCATTTTAACAATATGGCTAGGAAATATGTTGTTTAATTTAATGGTATCCCAGGAGTTGTTGTTAGTAAAAAGGTCACAGACTTTCATGTTTGGATCATGGTTACTGAAGGTTCGATAATGTAAAACAAAGTAATATAGAAATACTCTAGAAGGGGGGTTGAATAGAGTATGCCGGTTTTTCGCAGATTATCAAGACTTTTGATGCTCGTGCAAAATCCTTTGAGATTAGACTTAGTCTTTTCTCTGAAAACCTGAATCACAAAGTTAAACAGTAGAACCAAGTGCGGAAATAAGGTAAAGCAATAAGTAAAGGACTCGATGAGTTGTTTACGAGGTTTGGCACGAACTTGGCCTACGTCCCCGCCTAGGGTTCTTCCACAACCCTAGGATTCAACCGGCTTTTATTGATTCACAAGACTTAGGATCCTAGTAGCTCTCCGAGAAGCTTCTCTCCTATACAATTGCAATCTAGTCAACTCACGTTCCCTTGGAGTCCTAGACTAATCTAGAAGAGCCCCACCTCTCTATGCTATCTAGTACAATCCTCTTACACTTAGTGAATCAATCGCCTAGTGTCTACTTCCTGAGTTAAAAACTCTTGAGTATAACACTCTCTCGAAATATATCCTATAAGCTCACAGTGTAACTCTCAAATGCTTTGAAATGAAAAAATAGACTTTTAAGGACAAGCAGAGAGCACACGAAGAAGACAGGTTTTGCTTGAAGGCTTGAGTGTATGAAAGCTTGTGTTCCACCGGTATCTGCTGTCTTCTTCTTCCTTTCCTTTATGTAGAAGCAACATGGCGCCTAAGGATCTTCAACCACAGCTAGTTCGGATCATGGCGTGCCCAAGGATCTTCTATTTTTGGACACTTTGAAGACATGATCTCTCCAATTTGGATCTCCTCAATATGCACCATAAGAAAAGAAGTAATTCGAATAATACTTCCTGAAAGGTTAGTTAGGCATATAATATAATAGAAGTGTATAATATTAAATAATATTCGGACATAATAATATATAGAACAGGTTTTGTATTTCATCAATACTGTTAAAGCTCCAAGACCTTTGACACAGACAAACTGTCAAGGCCTTTGAAACTTTATTCCGTTTTTCATCAAGGGAGGGAGTTATCAGTTACATCTGAAATTTTCAAGATATTGTTCATTTACCCAGATGTCATTCCACACATTTATTGTTTTCCCATTCCCTACTAGCCAAAGTAGACCTTTTGAGAAAAGGTTTCTGATATTAAGGAGTCTACCGAATTGCCAGGATGTTTTATATTTTCCTCTTTCCATTAGAGAGGTTTTTGATAGATATTTATCTGAAATTACTTTAGACCAGATGTTGTCTGGCTTTGCTAAGATTCTCCAGAGGAGTTTCATTTGTAGTCCAATGTTGGTTTCTTCTGCTAATTTAAAGCCTAATCCTCCATCCTTTTTAGGTGTGCATAGTTTTTCCCAGCTAATTAAGGGATGATAGTTATCACTTTGGAGCTTATTCCAAAAGAAATTTTTATTGATCTGATCAATTTTATTGAGGGTTTCTTTTGGTAAGAGGAATGATTGCATTAGATAATTAGTTTTGGAGTTTAGGTTTGCTTGGATGAGTACAAATCTCCCGGCTTGTGAAAGAGTATTTGATTTCCATTTTGAGAGTTGTTTCTTAAGGTTTGTGATTGCTTCGTTGAAAAGAGTATTATTTACTCTTCCACTTATGAGTGGTATGCCGAGGTATTTTTCCATTGTTTTAGTGATTGGGATATTAAGTTGTTGGGCGAGCAATTGTGCTCTGTTGGGAGGAACATTTTTGGAGAATTGTATAGAGCTTTTATTATAGTTGATTGTTAATCCAGATACATTAGAGAAGGTGTTGAGTAAGTTTCTAATTGTGTGTAGGCTTAATTCATCGGCTCGACCAAAGATTAGTGTGTCATCTGCGAAGGAGAGGAAGGGGATAGGATCACTGTTGTTTGTGAGTCTAATTACAATCAGGGGATTATATTCCATGGATTCTTGTTGTATCATTCTTCCCAGTAATTCCATAACTAATATGAATATGTATGGTGCAAGGGGGTCTCCTTGTCGTATTCCTCTTTGTGTTTCAAAGGTGCGTCCAGGTAAGTTATTTACTAGAACTGAGAAGCTAGTTTTGGTTAGGCATGTCATGACCCATTTGATCCATTTAGGATCAAAACCAAATTTGTTTAGGATATGTTCGATAAAATTCCAGTTGATTTTATCATAGGCCTTTTCCATATCGAGTTTTAGGGCCATCCACCCATTTTTACCTTTTTTATTATGGAATGAGTGGAAAACTTCATGAGCTATGAGTATGTTGTCTTGGATATTTCTCCCTTGTACAAAGGCTCCTTGGAATGGGTTGATAATTCGTGGAAAGATCGGTTTTAAGCGGTTAGCTATTAGTTTTGATATGATTTTATAAATTGTGTTACATAAGCTGACTGGTCGATAATGATTTATGTTCGTTGGATTGTCAATTTTTGGAATTAGTGCAATGAAGGTTGTGTTTACCTCATTTAGTAAGATGCCTGAATGGAAGAATGATTTGATGGCTTTGTATAAGAGATTTCCAACGATATTCCAGTATTTTTTTATAGAATTCAGGCGGAAAATCATCAGGTCCTGGGCTTTTATCATCTGTCATTGAGAATAGGGTGTCTTTAATTTCTCTGTCTGTGAAGGGGTGAGTTAGGTTTGCATTTTCTGCATTGGTAATGGTGTGATCTATAAGGTTTAGAAAGTGTGGATTGATATCCGTTGTTGTGTTATTTAAGATGAATCTTTCGGCTAGTTCACTAGTAATTTCTTCTCTGATTTGGTTTTCATTCTCGATTAGTGCTCCATATTTGTTTTTGAAGTTATGGGTGCTGTTTTTTGAGTTTCTAATTTTTGAAATGGAGTGATAGTATTTGGTATTTCTGTCTCCAAAGTTGAGAAAGTTGGATTTAGCTCTTTGTTTCCAGAAGGTGTTATTGAAGTTCATAAGAGCTTCTCTTTTATTCAATAATCTGTTATATTTGTTGTTTATGTTGTCATTTGAGGTTCCCATTGTTTGTTTTGTTTGTAATAGGAGAAGTTGGTCTTCAGTTTCCTTTAGTTGTCTAAAGTTATTATTTGGGTGTGTTTTCCACCAAATTTTCGAGTTTTTCTTTAAAAGTTTTTGTTTTTGTAAAAGTGTGAACATGAATGAACCGTGAAGTTTGTTCTACCAAGTTGATTTAACTAGTTTGTTATAGTTATCATTATTGGTCCAGGACATTTCAAATTTAAAGGGTGATCCAGCTCTACTAGGTTTTTCCCCAATGGATATGGAGATTAAGGAGTGGTCTGAATTTGTGAAGGGATGGTTATGTACTGTTAGGTTTGGGAATTGAGTTAATATATCAGTGTGAGCCATTACTCTATCTAATCGTTCATAGATGAAGTTAATACAGAATTTGAAGTTATCAATTTTGGCAAGATAGATAATATAATTGTCTGTTTTATTAATTTCTTGAATTGATTCCATAAATTTTGAATTTTTGACTAAAATCCAAAATCCTCCTTTTGTACCGTTAGAAGGGATATGGTAAACATTATTAAAACCTGCTCGTGTATAGAGAGTTTGGTTCGGAGGTTCATTTGATTTAGTTTCAGTGAGTACTAACATATCTAGATCGTTTCTTTTTCTGATATAGGCTAGATCTTGCCAAAGGTTAGTTTTTCGTATATCTCTAATGTTCCAATATACTATGTTTATCATTTAAATATATTTTTTGGATGTTCCAGCTTTGTAAGTTTATTTGTAGTATACCAAAATTTTATGTGTTTGGTAAATATAAAATTTTTATTTGTAGCGGGTAAAGTATTTATTATTTTTATTTTTATTATAATGATTGTTTTATTTATTTTGGAATTTATGTAAGTGTGAAATTTTAATTTGAGGTAGCTCTGAGTTTTTAGTTTTGATTAAGGTGGAATCAACAGAAATAGTTGGATACCTTAAAAAATACACAAAGTATGAAGAAATCATTGTTTTGATTGAGTTTATTCTTTCCATTCAAGGGATATTAATCAATTACATATCTCATATTTTCATGCATGTAATTAAAGTTAATGATCATTTTTCATCACACACTTGGATTGAATGTTACCCTCTTTTTTCTTCCTTTCAAATTACAAGTATGTATCATAGCTATCTAGCCAAGGCTTTTAACTTGCACGTGTTTGATGATGAATGTAAAACTAATTAATTGACAAATCACTTATACATTTAAGCTGTCCTTTTAATTTAATTGCCACATATATAAAACTTTTGCTTATTAAATTTTAATTCTTTTTATCTTCTCCTCGAGCCACTAAGCAAATTCCAAAATACCACCCACCTTAGTTTGTGCACAACACCGATCAATTCACTCGTAAAGAGGGTTGACAAATTTCACTTAGGAGTTTTATTTATTTATTTATGCACGCCCTTTGATCACTAGAAAAAATTGTCAAACTAATGGAATAATTTGTAGCAAATAAATTAATTAAACATATTATATAGGGGGAATTGTACTATAGGCCATAATTATGGCCTTTATTAGGAAAATGTCCACCCTTCCCCCTAAATTAGCAAAATGTCCACCTTCCTTCCCTTGCCCCTTTGCCCCCCCACGCGCGCCCCTGTGCCCCCCTCCTGTTTCAGCACATTTGGTTTCAGCAAACCCTATTTCAGCCTTTTTTTTTTCGCGCGTTGCTGAAACCGAAGTTGCTGAAACCAAAGTTGCTGAAACCGAAGTTGCTGAAATTGTTGAAATTGGTTTTTTTTTTCGCGCGTTGTTGAAACCTAAGTTGTTGAAACCGGAGTTGCTGAAATCGAAGTTGCTGAAACCGAAGTTGCTGAAATTGTTGAAAATAGTTTTTTTCGCGTGTTGCTGAAACCGAAGTTGTTGAAATCGAAGTTGCTGAAACCAAATTTGCTGAAACCGAAGTTGCTGAAATTGTTGAAAATAGTTTTTTTTTCGCACGTTACTGAAACCTAAGTTGCTGAAATCTGAGTTGCTGAAACCAGGATTGCTGAAACCGGAGTTGCTTAAATTGTTGTTGAAATTGTTGAAATTAGTTTTTTTTGTCCACCAACCTATATCCATATTAGCTAAATGCCCACCGTGTTGCTGAAACCGGGTTGTTGAAACCGGGGTTGCTAAAATCGGGGTTGGGGTTGCTAAAACCGGAGATTTCAACAATTTGTCTCATTTCAACACCAATTTCAGCAATTACAACAACAATTTCAACCAATTAAGAGATTTCAGCACGGACCACAATTTGCCCCGTTTTCACCGCTAATTTCAGCAATTACGACAACAATTTCAGCAAATTCACCAAGTAGACCAACCTGAAAATACACTAAATAAATGCGGACACACAATCTCTATATATCATGATCTAATTGTAGGAATGACGTACTGATGCTCGTAAAGAAAATTAAGAACAAGGAATGTAAACCTTAATTTAGAAGAAATCAATCGACTCTCAAGATTGGAACAACACTGTCAATCTTGAAATTGTAGGAATTCAAAACGTTGTAAATTAAAGAGAAGGAAAAGATAAAGCTAATTAATAATATAACCTCATCATCAACGTTTGAAGCCAGCGTTAGCGGTGGAGTAGAAACCGGCTGCGGTCCACCAAAGCTAGCTATGGAAGTCAGGAACATCTACTCACAGTGATCTAAATCACCGATTCCAAGCAAACGGATTCTCCTCCTCCATGGATTTGCAGAGCGACATCGCCATCGCCGAAGGAGTTTGAGGTTCGCCGGATCGGCACAGTGCGACCGAGGTGGCGGGGATCTACTCAGCACGCGCCATCGTCTTCTCCTCCTCCATGGATCTGCACAACTACACCGCCATCGTTTTCGCCTCGAATCTTCATCGATCTTGTCATCAATCCCTCATCGTCGTTGCTATAGTCGGGATTCTGATCTCGTCTTCGCCTCAGATCTTCTTCGATCTCATCATCGTCGTTGCTATCATCCATCGTCGTCGTTGTCAATCTCGTCGTCATCGGAATCGGAGTTCCGCACTTCCGGTGGACTGATTGGATAAATTGTGGAGAAGGAAGGAGGTGGCGGCGCCGAGGAATTGAGATCGGAGAAGTGAATTAGAGATTTGGATCTAGATCTGGGAAGAGAGGAACGCTGTTCAGATAGGAAGATAGGCTGATAGGGAGGAAATAGGGCATGGACTTTTTCCCAAATAAATTAGGCCCATGGACACTCTTCTAATAAAAGCCAAAAAAAGAGCCTGTTTGGCAAATTTTTTCTATTATATATCCTGCCATGAAAAATGAAGTTTTCCAGTAATAAATATATTGAGACAAAAGATCATTAGCCTTTACACTATATCTCATGTTATTATCTGAACAAATATCAACTAGCTACAACGTACAGTCTTGTATTGTGATAGTTTTGCAATGACTAATTTAGTTTGTTATAATATAGACAATATATCTATATACGCAACCTTTATGGTATCATGTTAACAAATTTGGGCCATTGAAATAAATCATTCAAACACACAAAATCAACCATTCCAAAAATTACAAGGAATCGTAGAACTACATATAAATCGACCAATTTTGAGAAATACAAATCCAAACAAAACGAAACGAACTACATATAAATTCGAAATATAAGAGTACAGACGAATAAAGTTATCATGTATAGGGTTATCCATACAAACGAATAAAACTAAATTACAATATCATTGACATCTTTAAATTCACTCATAAACAAACCCCCCCAAATTTTCCTGTATACGTACGAATAAAGTTATACATACAAATGAATAAACCCAAATTACAATATCATTGACATCTTTAAATTCACCCATAATCTAAATTACGATATCTACAAGTCTAACACTAGCAAAGGATTTTGTAGCCATCTCAAAACTTCACAATTTCAACAAGTCATGGTCAGGACAAGTACTGTAAATAAAAGCCCTCTTGATTTGAATTTCAATTGAGCGAACCTCGAATCAATTGAGAACGAAATTGAATACCTGAATTTGAATCAAAGGGAAAAGTGAAAGGAAGAGGGGGAGTCCTTGAACCTCGCTTGACTCATCAATTGTGTCAAGATTATTGTTTGACCCATATAAAGTTAATCTTAACTCATCCTTTCAGAATGGATCTGGAAGTTTAACATCGCTCCGAACATTAAAAATTTCATCTGGAAAATTAACTCTGATATCTTACCCACAGCTGCACGCTTAAACAGATACATAAACAGAGTTCCTAGTACTTGCTCTCTTTGTAACCAAGACTCAGAAGATGCAAATCACTTACTCTTTAATTGTCAAATTACTAAATCCCTTATCCAAAACTTGGGTACTAAATTAAACAAATCATTCATAATCTCAAACTTAACAAACAACATCTCAGAAAACATTTTAAATACAAAAACACATAATAAAGATTTTACAGACCTATGCCACTTATGACACTCTATTTGGGAACTCCGAAACAAAATCATCTTCCAAAAAGCATCTAATACGAACATAACTAACACCTTAATCCAAACTATAGACAAAATTACTTGCTGGAAAAAAGAACAAATTAAAACCACTCTACCCAAACACATTAGAACTCGTGATAAAATGATTTGGAAATACCCACCAAAAAATATTGTTAAAATAAACGTAGATGCTTCAGTTAAAAATGGTCTCCAACCTCAAATTGGTTGCATTATTAGAAACAACCTAGGACAGATAATTCGAATCCACAAATGTAATGCCAACACAGACTTCATCATCCAAACAGAATGCTTTGCAATTCTTGCAGGTATAAAACTGGCAGCAGAACTCGGAATACAGAAGACCATTATTGAAAGTGACTGTGAAGTCACTATCAATGCCATCAACGAGGTGAACAACACACCATGGGAGATTACACAAATAGTAGCAGAAATACAAGCTCTAAGCAAGGACTTTGAATTTATAAAATTCCAACACTGCTACAGAGAAGCGAATGGTGCAACTGATTTTATAGCCAAATCTCGATTGAGTTGTAGTGTTATCTTAGGCTATAGCTGTGAATTCTAGAATATCATCATGTTAGATGATCATGGATACTAGTAGTATCCAAAATTTTGCCTACTGTAAAAAAAATAAAAAAAAATCTAATCAAGAAGTAAGAAGAACTCCGCGCACTGGCTCTCAAATGTATCAAGTTCCTCAAATTGTATTTTTCATTTTTATGTTTTTTATCCCTCACATTCATCTACTTTCATACTAATACACTTTGGGACGTTTGGAATTTTCATGAGAAGTGGAGATGATTATATATATTGATCAGACTCTCAAATGGATATCTAGAAATTTCAAAACATCTACATATATCATGTTTTTAAAGGAGTTAATCGTATAGTTGAATGTTTGACTTACTTAGATCATTTTTGTCCCAACACAAATTCTTATATTAATCTTTAACTTTAGCTTTAAAATGTATAGTCCATCCAAATGAAATCTCATTTTTTTTCAAAAAAAAAATATCATATGTCGTATTTTACCCAATTTGTTAAAGATTATTGGCCGAAAAGATAAATAGGTCTATATTAAATGACCCCTCTAAGACGTATTGTTATATTAAAAAACTCACGGGTGGAATAGGTATATTAAGAATGCTCTTGCGGACAAATTGGTATATTAAAAAACGCTAAGGGACAAATAGCCCTTTTGCCTCATTTGACTTCATGTCATTTGGTTTTTCTTAATAAAAACATTTTCATATATTTTTAAATAATTAATTCTTTATTTAACTCTTATTCATTTCCCTATATAATCATAAAAATGGATATATTTCTATCGAATTATAAAAATATTTATTTTTTTGCCATATGTTTGTAACTAATAATGTTGTATAAAATATTATTACATAAAAAATTTATTGGTTTTTTGTATAAATTACAAAATACACTTATTTAATAGTTGGTTTACAGATCGCAAGTTAAGACACTTATTGCTTAATTTTACAAAATAATTAATAATAATAGCATATGAAATATAATTTTAACTTATTTCATCCTGCATGGTTTTATAAAAAATTTCGTATTTCATTTTTATTTTACTAAACATTTTTATTGTAGTTTGTAAACAAATACTAGCTCATATTTAACGAGATAATTTAATTTGTGCAATTTATATAAACAACCATTGTAATAAATTATTTATTTAACAAATGTATATAATATATAATATTAGTGACAAATAATGATAAAAATCCAATAGTTATAAAATTTGATAGAAATATATACAAAATAGTTTTTTTATGATTATATAACCAAATGAATAAGATTATATGAGTATGTAACCAATTAATCATTATAAAAATATATTAAAATGATTTTATTTTTTAAAAAAACGAAAAGAAAGTCCGATGATGTAAAATAAGGTTACTTGTCATTTAGAGTATTTTAATATAACTACTTGTCCACAAGAACACTTTTAATATACTTATTTGTCTCTAAAGTCTTTTAATATACTAATTTGTCCTTAAATAGTCTTTTAATATATACTCATTTGTCTTTTTGGCCAAAGATTATTTGTTCATTTACCAGGGCCGATATATGTTTGATAACATCGAATTAGGAAAGGGTTGACAACTTTCCATTTTATACTCTTATTTTATATATATATATATATATATATATATATATATATATATATATATATATATATATATATATATATATATATATATATATATATATATATATATATATATATAAAATAATCGAGGTGTGGTTTATATCATAAAGGTGTGAAGAAAGTGGCCGGGTTTTGTGTGAGAAAAATAAGTATATATGTCCAAGACCAATATGGCCTTTATTACTTGTTAAAAGTTTGGTGTTATTACACCAAATTCAAATGCAATTTCATGGCAATATACAAATGTTTTTTTACAGGTAAATATCCGGAAGAAAATTTTCATTTCAGTGAAAATGAATTAAAATATTTGGAAGAAAATCATCAAATTATAATTTGTGAAATTTATTTATTTTTTTAATTGTTAAAGAGGGACCCACAAATAATTATAAACTAATGAAATTTTGAAGTCAATGGGGATGTGGCATTAGCATATGGATATCATCACTACTAAAAAAATAGGAAATAGCTACAGATGTTTAGACACGGATTATAGGCGAGCCTGTATTCACGGCCACTATCGATGACATTGGCCACGACTGTTCCTGACCGTGGCTATATTCGTGGCTAATACTCATCCTGTTATGACGTGCCAAAACATTTGTGGCTATTAGCAACGAACCAGATGTCCGTAGCTGATTTCGTGGCTCGATATGTGTCAGTGTCAGTAAATAGCCACAAACGTAGCCACGGATAGGATTGTCATGGCATTTTTCGACGCTGATATGGCCACAACACAATATCCGTAGCTAAATTCGTGGTTATTCATCATCAGAAATCAAGTGAACATGTATGGGCTATCCGATGAATATGTGGGGAGTGGGCCTTGGATCACTAATTGTAGGCGGGCCGGATATATATCATGAATGAGCTATCCGATTACACAATCTCGATCCATGGCTGAATCCGAGTACAAATTACTCTCCTAAGAATGAAGTGGTGATTTAGCGACGATTGAAACCGTGGCTAAATCCGTTACTATTACGGATGAGGTCATTAAAGCGATTTTGTACTTTACCTGCTTTTATGGTTGGGTGCATTTATTTGGGGCCGACCCACTTTGTCTTTTAGCTTGGCCATTTGCAAGAGCTGATCAGAAGACCAAATTCATCCCCACGGTTGTACGGACGGGAGGGGAGGTAAGTTTTGAATTCCGTTTTACACATATATACATATATAATATTATGTTAATCCTTTTTAATTTAATTAGAAAAAAGAAAGTAGTGTATTTAAAATTATATATATATATATGTATAAAAGTAGGAAATGGTTATAATATATATGTTTATTTGGTAATTAGAGTAGCTAGAAAATGGTTAATGAATTTGGGGGTTGGAATTAAGAATATTGATTGTAAATGTTTATATGTAAAAATATATGTGATGTACTTTAAAAATTGGTTGTAAGTTGACACTATATATATGCTCAATTATTACAATTTTATTCAATATTATGTATGTATGTAATTTACTAGAAATTTAGTAATGTGCCTTTTATTAAGAATTAATGGAAATATATATATATATATATTTAGGAATATGTTCAATATATTATTATAATTTAATTAGTAATGTGCATTTTATATCTACCGTACAGATCGATTGATCGAATTTGATAAAATATGGATGATCATACATGGATGTATGATATGTACTTGTCGGATCGTAGAGGATTAAAGCCCGAATACTTCGAAGGGGTGGATAAGTTTATAAGTTGTGCTTGTGCTCAAACTTATTATGTCGATGAAGGTAAGATAAAATGTCCATGTCGGAAATGTCAGAATTGTTCTTTCGAGAAAGTAGATGATGTGAAGGAGCATTTATACCGTCGTGGGTTTATGTTTGGTTATTATCGTTGGACGGCACATGGCGAACCTATTGCACATCCAAACCATGAGCAAATGGTAAGGGGCAACCAGTGGGCTATGTATGATCAGTTAATTGCAGAACAAAGGATGGTCTTTGATGTTGCAGGGCCAAACTTTGTTCATCCTTCATGGTTTAGCCCCTATAATGTCGACGGTGTTCCGAACAATTGAGTTGATGTTGAATTCCAACCAGCTGAAGTTAATGAGGTCGATGGAATGAGCGAAGATCCGGTAGCAGTCGAGGAGGATAATTTCTTGTCCACGCGGTTTGCAGATGTGCTAAGAGCAGCTGATGAACCTGTGTATCCTGGGTGTACTACACAAACACAATTGTCATTTGTGAGCTGACTTATGAGCTTAAAGTGTGAATATAATGTTCCTCAAAGCCTCTTCAATGGTTTCTTGCAATTGTATGATGAAGTGTTGCCTCATGCCCACAAGATTCCTACCAGTTACTATGAAACTGAGAAGATAGTCCGAAATTTGGGTCTACCGGTAGAAAGAATAGCCATGTGTCACAACGGTTGTATGTTGTATTGGAAGAATGATGTCAATGAAGATTCATGTAAGTTCTGTGGTCATGCAAGATATGTCGTGGGTGCTTCAGGGAAGCACAAGCCACATAAAGTTTTATTCCACTTGCCTCTAATTCCGAGGCTACAGAGACTATATGCTTCTGAGGTGACAGCCAACAACATGACTTGGCATGCAGAACACGTAACAGAGGAGGGAATGATGTGCCATCCTTCAGATGGAGATGCATGGAGGAGGTTAGACATGAAGCATCCTGATTTTGCTTGTGAGCCTCGTAATATTCGTTTGGGTTTATGCACGGATGGTTTTGCTACTTTCAACAAATCTGATCAGAATTATTCATGTTGGCCAGTGATTGTCACTCCTTACAATCTTCCGCCTCATTTGTGCATGAGAACCGAGCACATGTTTATGTCGTTGATAGTGCCAGGTCTTTGAAACCCGAAGAAGTTAATTGATATTTGCCTCCAACCTCTTATTGACGAGTTGATGCAGTTGTGGGATGTCGGTGTCATCACCTACGATGCCTCGAGGAGAGAAAACTTTCTTATGCGTGCAGCTTTACTTTGGACTATCAGTGATTTCCCTGCATAGGCTATGTTGTTCGGATGGAGCACTGCAGGACAGTTGGCTTGTCCGATTTGCATGGAATCAGGATCTGATGCTTTTCGCCTTGAAAATGGTCGGAAGGCTTGTTGGTTCGATTTCCATCGAAAATTTTTGGATATTTCTCATCCCTTCCGCAGAAATAGGAAGGACTTCTACAAAGGGCATATGGAAACAACATTGCCACCTCCCTTGCTATCGGGGGAGCAGATTTGGGAGCGGGTTCGTGATTTGCCAACGGTGATGGACGATCCTTCTTACAAGTCGGATGACTATGGCATTTCTCATAAGTGGATAAAACAAAGCATTTTTTGGAGACTTCCATATTAGAAGGACCTTCTAGTCCGACACAATCTCGATGTTATGCACATTGAGAAAAATGTGTTTGACAATGTTTTCAACACTGTGATGGATATCCCTGGGAAGACAAAGGATGACTTGAATGCCCGGAAGGACCTTCATCTATATTGTCATCGACCTGAGTTGGAGGTAGCTGATGATTACAAGGGTGCGAAACCTAAAGCAATATATACATTGGTAAGAGAGGAGAGGAGAAAGGTGGGTCAATGTTTGAGGATCGTCAAATTTCCCGATGGCTATGCTTCCAATATAGGAAGATATGTTCAGAGTGACGATTGTAGTCTCAGTGGAATGAAGAGCCACGATTGTCAAGTGTTTATGGAGAGACTCTTGCCGATTGCTTTCAAAGAGTTATTGCATCCATCTGTCTGGGGTCCTTTAACTGAGTTGAGTATCTTCTTCCAGACAATTTATTCGTCGACATTGTCAGTTTCTGTCATGGAGCAGCTCATATCCATGATTCCTCTATTGGTCTGCAAGTTGGAGCGTATCTTCCTGCCATCCTTTTTTTACTCCATGGAGCGTGTCGTTGTCCATTTTCCCTACGAGGCCCAAGTGGGTGGTCCGGTTCATTATCGATGGATGTATCCATTTAAGAAATATTTATTTCAGCTGAAAAGGAAGATCGTCCAAAAGAGTAATGTTGAAGGGTCAATTGTGATGGCTTACTTACGAGAAGAGATAGCTAATTTCTCCGTCCACTACTTCCCTTCACATGTTCCTTCCAAGTTGAGGTGAACTGCAAGAAACGACATAGCTGGAGGTAACGGTTGTGCCTTATCTATTTTCAATTATCCGGGCGAGGGTAGTGGGAAGCAGACAATAAGGTGAATGACCGAAGAGGACGAGTGGAGGGCCGCACACACATACGTATTGCTTAACTGTCCGGAAGTCCAACCATACATTGAGTAAGGAAACCTAATCGAACATTTTATTTGTGATATATTGTCCTTAATGTTACATTATTCATTACTTTACTATGGTGCAGGCTATTTGAGAGTGCAATGGGGGATAATGTTGAAGATGAGCTCATTGAAAACGAATTCGCGAATTGGTTTAAGAATTACGTATGTTCATCTTTCCAGAAATCTTAATTATATTTCTTTGTATACGTATAGCATATCTTCATGTACAAGTTAATTTATCATGTAGGTCATAGACAAAGGAAACGGAATTGGGCCACCAGATCTCCTGTGGAGTTTGGCTTGGGGTCCTAATGTGAAAGGAATTTCTTGGCCACGATACTTTGTCAATGGCTATAAGTTCCACACTCTAGACCATTGTGTTGGGAAATCTACACTAAACAGTGGGGTTTGTGTTCCAGGGTCCAACTACGTCACAACTGAATCGGATTTCTTTGGGCTACTTGAAGAAATCATCGAGCTTGAGTACCCAAGTGCACTTGGGCATCCGCTGAAAGTTGTCATGTTCAAGTGTCTATGGTTTGATCCAACGACACGAGGAACACAAATACATTCAGTATACCAGTTCGTTGAAATCAATCAAAAGAAATTGTATAGAAGGTATGAGCCCTTCGTCCTCGCGCAACAAGCTATGCAAGTGTACTATGTTCAATATCCAGGGGCCTCACGTGACCGGATGGATTGGTGGCATGTGTGCAAGACAAGGCCTCGGAACCGGATAGAGCAGCGATGGCCATCCACGAGTTCAACCTTTATAGATGCTTATCAGTCCGATGAAATCATCACCCCGGAAATCTCTATCGGCATAGCAGTGGACGACTCGCCAACAACCTTGCGAGATCATTCTAGTGTGTTTGAAATCTACGATGACGGAGATCATATGGTAGTGGATGATGTCGAGGGCGCGGTTCCTTCTGCAGAAGAAGAGGATGACTGTGAGGCCTCCACAAGCGGTCAAGAAAGCTCTGACTAACCCCAGAAAGCTAGATGCTGATGCCCAGGTAAAATCAGTTTACCAAAATATAACATCAAAGCTTCATAAGGTATTCAATTCTGACCGAATGGCCCTTGATTTATAATCTAGACACTTGATTTATAATCTAACCACACATGAATAAACTGAAAAAGAACAGAAACTATCTCTCTTCACTTTGAAGCAAGAAATAAAAAGTGAATAGATCTTGATTTATAATATAACATCATGACCAAAATTCAGACCGAATGGCCCCTTTCCGACCTTCTGATTCGTGTGCTTGTTTTCATCCAGGTATTCAATTCATAACCTAAGCTGCCTACTGAAGAATGAAGCTACTATGGCGTACATTCCATCTTTGTGCGACACACAACGCTCTTCCATTGTGCTAATAGGCCAAGTTAAGCTGATTCATTATGTCTATTTTAACTGCCTTTCTCATGTGTAGTTTCTGATTCATGTCCTCTCTTCAGCTGTCTATTTCAACTGCCTTTCTCATGTGTTTATGTGCACTTCCTATGACACCAAACAATCCAGAAATTGCACACCAAACAATTCAGAAACTTAATTTGCTACTGTAATTGTATGAATATCATTCTCATGTGATTATGTGCACATCCTATGGCACCAACCAATCCAGAAATTGCACACTAAACAATTCAAAAACTTTGCTATTGTAATTTTATGAATATCATTCTCATGTGTTTATGTGCACTTCCTATGGCACCAACCAATCCAGAAATTGCTTTAAACTTTAAACTTTATGCCTTTCTCAAAGTGTGTTATAAGCTGCCTAACAATCCATAATTCCATATCTCTGACAAACAATCCAGAATTTCAAATGACGAAGCTGCCGAGTATAAGCTGCTGAGCATACACAAATGGCGATTAGATAAAAAAAAGAAGATAAACAATCTTGAAATCAAAACCACCTTCAAATGACGAAGAAATCCAAAACCTCATACACAAATGGTGATTGGATAAAAAATGAAGATAAAGAAGCTGCTGAGTATATCTCGCTACCAGAAATTCAAATGACGAAGAAGATAAAAAAGAACAGAAACAATCTTGAAATGAAAACCACATACACAAATGGCGATTGGATCAAAACAGAACCTAAATGAAAACCGCCTTCAAATCCTGCGTTTCACAAAATAATTGAGCAACAAGAACAAATTGGAATAGGACATTACCAATAGAGGGCGAGGAGACCACTGATGACCCGTTCGCACCAGTGCTCGAGATTTATCCACTTGAGCCCGAGAATTGTTCGCACCAGGGCGAAGAGAATTGTTCGCACCAGTGTTAGAGATGAACAGAGATTGAATTACAAAGAAAACCTAATTCTAACAGATAGCCCTGATCGAATTACAAAGAAAATTTGGGCCTTTTCCAAATTGGGCCTTTTCCCAATCTAAATGATCTGGCCCAGCCCTTTCCTAATTCTAACAGATAGCCCTGACCTCTAAAATATCATTCAATTTTGCTTTTTTTCTTCCTTCAGAATTTTAGAGGGAAATTGAAATTCTAAAATTTCACAAAATCTAAATTGGAACCAAACCCTTTCCTCTCTCCTCTAATCCAAACCCTTTCCTCTCCCGTCTCCTCTCTCTCCTCTCTCTAAATCCAAACCCTAATTGAAACCACCACTGGCTCCAGTCATGCGAGGAGGAGGACCAAGGAGATCAACTCGGAGCAGTGCAGTCGCGAGACCACCACTGGCTCCGGCCCGACCAAGGACGAAGGCTCAAGCGGAGCCCTCTCCCCCGAATGCCCTCTCTCCACCGCCGACCGCTCCATCGCTGACGCCACCCTCTCCAATTCCGAGCTCTCCTACCCGGTCATCACCCAGGAGACCAAATCCCAAAGCCCCACCTCCCCCGGCTGCCCTCTCTCCAGCGTTGACCGCTCCATCCCCAACCGTACCCTCTCCAAACCCTAACCCTCCTACATGGTCATCACCCCGGAGACAAACTCCCAAAGCCCCACCTCCACAAACGACCTGTCCACCCCCCACTAAGACCAATCCACCGGCCGACCCTCCTACCAGATCATCACCCTAGAAATTTCAATCCACTGGCCGCACCACACCGGTCTCCTCTCCTCCCACTGCGGCCTCTCCACGGTCACGGCTTCAATCCACCCGCCCCTCCCCACCGGTGACGTCTCCATCCCAATCGGTGAGCACCCAACCTTCTACATCCTCCCAACGCAACGCCTCTCAACCTGGGCACTCCACATCTTCTTTAAACGCTGCGGCCTCAACCCACTCTCAACCTGTTGTGGTGTCGAACAACAACGAAGCGGAGGCATCGTCAGAGACACAAAAGACTACAGCTTCTGATAACCTCAATGACTCGGCTGCCCAAGACAAGGAGGATAAGTCTTCCAGGTGGAACAAAAAAGTCTACATTGAACTAGTTAATGGAACGTAAGTGAGATGATCCCTTTTACTTCCTTATCTCATTTTGTAAAACTTCCTTTATTTTCAGTTTATTGAAATTAAATTGAAACAAGATGTCTGAGCTGCTTGTACTGATTTGAATGCTTAGCTTATAAAGCATGTTGATTACATGATTCTGATTAAACTGAAACAAGATGTCTGAGCATGCTTAGCTTTCACTGGTTTGAATGCTTAGTTTATTGAAATTAAACTGAAACAAGATGTCTGAGCTGCTGTGATTTCATTGTTGAGTAAATATGATTCTGATTATAAAGCATGTTAGATTATTCACTTTGAATTTATGAAATCTGAGTAAATATGATTCTGATTTCATTGTTGAGTAAACAAGATGTCTTAGCTTGTACTGGTTTGAATGCTTAGTTTATTTATGAAATCTGATGTTGATGTTAGATTATAAATCAAGTGCTATTCACATTGAATTTCTTGCTTCAAAGTGAATAGAGATAGTTGTTGTTTATGTTTATTCATGTGGGGTTAATTCAAATGGATATATTTTCTGTTTCTTGCTTCAAAGTGAATAGAGATAGTTGTTGTTTATGTTTATTCATGTGTGGTTATGCATGTGTTGTTAATTCAAATGGATATATTTGCTTCAAAGTGAATAGAGATATATTTTCTGTTCTTTTCAGTTTATTCATGTGTGGTTAGACTATAAATCAAGTGCCTAATACATGCCCAAGTTTTTTTTTGATATGTACCTTATGAAGCTTTGATGTTATATTATACATCAAGTGTCTAATACATATCGATACTCTTAAAATCTTAGTGTCTAATACATTCCCATTTTTTTATATGTACCTTATGAAGCTTTGATGCAACCAATTCTGCATTTGGAGTCCTCACACAGATTATTCACTCCCATTCGATAGCCCCTACATACGGTGGAGCGATGTTCCTGATGCCACCTTGGAGTTATGGTAGGAAATGTTCAAGGTATATCACAATTCAATAAGATGGTTACTTTTTTTACTTATGTATGTCTGAATAAATAATGCCTCCTAGTTAATATGTTTGTTCAATATATTCATGCATGAGCAATATGGGATGAATCTGTATACCCAGACTCACTAGTTCGCAAAGCTTTCAACACTAGGGGAGGGGATCACCTAAGGAATGTCTTTGGGAAGGCTCGTACGGGGAGAACAAAGAAGAAGCCTTCATGGGTGAAGCAAGTCATATGGGCCAAAATGTGGGAGATTTGGGAAAAGGAGGACAAATTTCTACACCAATCTGAAGTCAACAAGCAAAACAGAACTGTAGCAACAGAGAAGGACACACCAATTTTTAGTGGTGGTTCGGTTTCCACAACCGTAATCAAGAAGGGACTGGTATGACACCTTTGTTGTCCTCTGTCATCATTTTGTTTTCCCATTTACTCTCTATTCACTTTGTATATCTAATTAAATAAACAAATAAATTTTTTTCCACAGAGGGAGGAGCTTGGAAGAGATCCCACACCAAAGCAAACATTTGAACGGTGTCATAGAAAAAAAGATGGTTCTTGGGCGGGCGCTCAGTGCCAGAAAACTGTGGTAAGTTAGTATTTGAAGTTACCCTTTAACTACTTAATGCTTTTGAATGTGTAATTTGCATGATTTGAACTGGGACTTTTATACCTTAGAAATTCAATTGTGCAATCACGTGTTCTTGCTCGTGGAAACTATATACACCGCAAATCTCCACGTTAATTACGACGTGCATGCCCGTAGAAAGAGACGTGGACGCACGTCAAAAAAAACGTGCAAGTTGGATGTGGACACAAAACAGATACGTGCAGACACGTCTTGGTTACCGTGCCCGCACGTAGAAATTGACGTGCAAAAGTGCATGTCCAAAACAACGTACAAAATGCACGTCCAAAACGACGTGCAACCCCGTCTTTAAAAAAGCCAAAAAACGTGGCCCTTCGTCTCCCATTCCACTTCGACGGCGACGGAGAGATTCTGAGAGAGAGATTCCGAGAGAGAGAGAGAGAGAGAGAGAGAGAGAGAGAGAGAGAGAGAGAGAGATGGAGAGAGAGACTGAGATGGAGATGGAGACGGAGACGGAGACGGAGACGGAGGTGGTGGTGCTGATGGCGGATCTTGAGGCCGTGTGGGGCAGCGAGGTCGGGGGTTCCCTGGAGGGAGACGGCGGTGGTGGGGCGGCCGTGGAGGTGGTGGTGGAGGGTGGAGGTGGTGGGGCGGTTGTGGACCAGGTGGTGGTGGAGGGTGGAGGTGGTGGGGCGGTGGAGGAGGGGGTTGCTCCGGCGGTGGTGGCGGCGACTGATGAGGTGGTGGAGGAGGAGTACGAGGCAGAGGTGGCAACACGGGCACTATTACCGCCACGGAAGCGGCGTATGGAGGTGTCGCCCATCGACCCCACCGGTATTTGAGTTATTTAAATATTTTATTTTATGTAGTTTTTATTTTATATTGTTTTTATTTGAGTTATTATATAGTTTTTATTTTATTTTATGTTCCGCGTTATATAATATAGTTTTTATTTTTTAATATAGTTTTTATTTTATAATATAGTTTTATAATATAGTTTTATAATATAGTTTTATAATATAGTTTTTATTTGATAATATAGTTTTATAATATAGTTTTTATTTTATAATATATTTTTATGTTATTATATGTTTATAGTTTTATGAGTATATAGTTTAAGTTGTTATGTTATTATGTTATTTTATACTTATAGTTTTATAATATAGTTTGTAAAAGATAAATACGAGCATATTAAAAGACATTAAAAGACATTAAAAAATATATGAGCATATTAAAAGACTTTAAAAGCTATTAAAAGACATTAGAAGACTTTGAAAGACTTTAAAAGACATTAAAAGACATTAAAAACATATTAAAAGACATTAAAAGCATTAAAAGACTTTAAAAGACTTTAAAAGACATGGGTGGACCTGCCTCGGCCTGCGGTTATCCCTCCTGATGGATCCATGGGTGGACCTGCCTCAGCCTGCGGTTATCCCTCCTGATCGAGAGGAGCGGATTCATGAGATCCATGGGCATCTACGGGCCTTGTCATCGAGTCCTCGGTTCCACGAGCTGTGCGACGAGGTGATGGACATATTGGCTGATGTTGTACGGTCCACTCGATCACCATGACTTAGTTTGTATATATTATTTTCACTGTTACGGTTTTTGTATATTATAACTATTATATATTATGGATTCACTGTTATGTTCGGATCTTGTATATTATAACTATTATAATTTGTGATGCAGCATTCTTATCGATCTTGTTTGAATCTTCAATTCTCACAAATTCATCGAACGAGTACATTAGGGTTCGAGTTTGTTGGGCTAGGGTTTGGAGGGTTTAGGGTTTGGTAGGGTTGGGGGTAGGGTTTGGGTAAGGTTGGGTGGGTAGGGTTTTGGAGGGTTCGGGGCTAGGGTTTGCACGTGGTCAACGACGTGCACTATTGCACGTCATTGACCACATGCACTATTGCACGTCGTTGACCACGTGCACTGTTAGCGTAGTTTTGACGCAAAACTGCCTATTTGATGCGGAGAGCCAGATAGCCTGAATCCACATCCTCCAAAACAAATTTCGACATAGTTCAATATAAGATTTAGTTTGTGTCGCTATGGACATTCCGCAAGAAGATCATCGTCTCCAAGTTTACCCGACCAATCAGGTACACATACGTTCCGCATAATTCACTATATACCTTATGTTGACCGTTCTGTTTGATATGGTTACTCTTATGATTATAGATACCAGATTTTACAGCTGAGTTCTCGGACCCAAGGATTTGGAATGACCGTAACGAAATGGTTACGTATTTCAAGGACTTAGGACTGAAACACTACATGATTTTAGTAATCAAGCGGTCATGGACGGGTGCGTCAAACCATCCAGGCGGGGTTCTCCTTGCTTGCGAGCAATACGGGGAGTACCGACCACGCGGGAGAAAGCTCCGAAGCACGCAATCGAAGAAAAACGGTTGTTCCTTCTCTCTACACGGGCACGAAGGCTCGCCGGGTCAGTGGGTTATGACTGTAACCCACGGTGTTCATAACCACCAGCTTCCCACGATGTTGAAGGGTCACGCGTACGCCGGACAGATGACAGATGGAGAGAAGAAGATGGCTAGGTGGATGAAGGACATTGGTACTCCTCCAAAAGCCACTGGAAACGGATTGAGGCAGTTGGATGGCAACAGCGTCACGTCTTTGCGTTCCCTTACTAACACGCTCAACAAGATGGCCGCCGAAGAAAGGAGGAGTCGGACGATGACCCAAAATACTCTGCATCATGTACGGGAAAGAGGTTACTACTACGAGTTCAGACGACATCCAAATGACGATGACGTCTTGAGCGACCTCTTCCTAGCGCACCCTGACGGGATACAGCTACTCCGAAGGTTCCATTACGTCATCATATTGGACTGCACGTATAAAACAAATGCGTCAGTCAATCAACTACGCTTACATTATTACATATTTAGTCAAATGATAAAGTACTGCACTCGTAACATATTTACACTTGCAGATATGGGATTCCATTGTGCGAGGTGGTTGGTTTCACACCCTCAGGCCATAATTACTGCATCGCCTATGCTTTCATGTCGCACGAGAACGAAGACACGTACGCTTGGGTGTTGCGTCAGCTTCAGATCTTGGTTGGGACTATGCAGCCTCAAGCTATTATGACTGATCGGGAGCTAGGTCTGTTGGCAGCGCTAAATGTTGTCTTCCCCAACGTGCAGCATCTCCTTTGCTGGTTACATGTGACGAGAAAATGCGAGGAAGCTGCACTAAAAATCACAAAGAATTTAAGCCCCGCTGGCATTTTCAAGGGCAACTATTAGGGGTTGTTCCAATCGAAGACGGAGGAATCATTCCAGCGACGTTGTCGGGCGCTACACGAGAGATGGCACCCCTTCCTAGGTGTGATGGCGTATTTAGAGGCGGTTTGGCTTCCATACAGAAGGAACCTCGTCCAATACTACACGGATAATGTTCTAGATTTCGGCACGCGTACAACAAACAAGTACACCGTCGTTCCTATCTCCCATTACAATATGATATGTCATCAAACATTTAGTGGTCTGAATTTCAATGTTTATGTGAAACTGTGTACAGAGTGGAGGGTCAACACAAGGTTCTAAAGGAGGCACTTCACTCATCGAATGGGGACTTTTGTGTCATGGTAGATGCAATCCATAGAGTCAATGATTGCCAACTGCATGAGCTGTAAACTGCTTTAGAGATCGACTGCTTAAAATGGCCAACGAGGTCGCATAAAGTCAACATTTTTTATCAGGTAAAGACTTTAATCTCCAAAAAGTGCTTCGACTATCTGTACAAGTTGTGGGAGGATGTCGTAAACCAAAACATTCCTCCGGAATGCACGGGCCGACATTGGAGGGTTTGTTATGGGATTCCTTGTGTCCATGAGATTCAGGCGTACGTCAGTTCCGGGACTCCGATACCCGCTGAGGACATCCACCCATTCTGGATGGATTTGTCATGGACTGACATCGACGACACTCCACTCCCGTATGAACTGTCATCTTCATACACGGCTTCCAACAACATATGCGACGATGACCTCCACCCACCCTCATCTTCAAGCGCCCGATCGAAAGGGAGGCCTCGGGGGTCGAGGAATGCCTGCAGAACCAATCCGTTGCGTTACGAGGAGTTCAGGGCAAATTTTGTGAGAGAAGAAGCACGTGTTGCTCGATATGCTACTCGACGTTGGATAGAGCTACCCATCATGGGTTTAGTATTTACAACGGTATATTAGATTCCTCTCGTCGTCCTAGCTTGGCATCATCTGTTCACATGTCTCCCTATGTCCTCGCCGACACCTGGTAACAACCCTCAATCAGCAACCCTTGGTTTAGCCTGCATCGGAAACCAAGAACATTTTACCGCGGTACGACTTCAAACGTCTTATATATCCTATTATTACTTTTCATCTATATTTTAATACTCTAAACCGGTTGGCCACGGCCATTCGTGGCTAATGCCGTTGCTATTTTCTGTAGCTATTTCTGCGTTTTTAGTAGTGCATGTGACATTTTTAATGTGAGGCCACCACCTTTTTTAGTAATAAAATAGATTTGATTACTATTAACATTTTGCAGCATCTTATTTAATCGAATTTGAAATTAGATTTTATTTAGCAATATCATCTTTCATTTGAATTCTAACCATAGCTTTATATCCAGTTGATCACCACATTTTATAGTAATAAAACAGATTTGAATATTGATTAATATTCATGAGAAAACACATTAAAATTTTAAATAATTGATAAGGAAATGTTAGTAGTCAAACTATTTTGAATTTTATATATATTGATTAGAAAAGATAGCTAGTAAAAATAGAGTTAGCAAATATCTAATAAAAAATCGTTAAAGATAAAACAAATTTTAGGTGATAAGCATTCAATTTAGTTTAGATTTTTTTCTTATGAAACTAATATTTTGATTTTTCAATTAGTTATATTAATTTTTTTTACCAAAAAAAAAGCGAAGTTCAAATATTTCAGTGAAAATGATTGATCTGATAAGATCAATCAGAGAGAGATGAAAACGGAAGCAATTTGAGAGAGAGAGAGAGAGAGATGGAGAAACTTTGATCATCAATACTGAGCAAGAACAACTCTTCTAACTGAATGAATGAATTCGGTTACAAAGGTGAAGTACTATTTATACTACTAGCTAGCACTTTTCCTTATTTACAAATAAAAGCCTCTATTTCTATATTCTTGTTTATCGCTCCTCCTCAAGTTTGGAAGTTGAGAACAAGTTCACAACTCCCAACTTGCTTAAATTCTTCATGTATTGGTCATATGATATTGCTTTTGTAAACACATCAATTGGTTGATCTCCCGTTGGTATATAGCCTAGTGTGATTCGTCTTCGAAGAAGCATATCTCTAACAAGATGACAATCTCTTTCAACATGCTTGGTCCTCTCATGGAAGACCGGGTTATTTGCTATGTGAATCGCTGATTGATTGTCATAATAGAGTTTAACTGGTTCTTTTCGATTGACACACAAATCCTCCAACAGCTTCACTATCCAAGTTACTCATAACAAGTGGTAGCCATTGATCTGTACTCAGATTCTGCATAAGACATGGCTACATACGTCTATTTCTTAGTTCTCCAAGATAATAAGGTAGTTGCTAACATGATGCAAAACCCGGTGAGTGATTTCCTGGTCATAGGACAGCTCATCCAATCTGCATCATAAAATGCACTTAATTTGAGATCTGATTTTCTTGACAGTAGTAACCCTTGACCAGGAGCCTGCTTCAAGTATCTTAGAACATGTTTCACTACCTTCTAGTGATCATCACTTGGTTGATGCATTATTTGACTCAACACTTGCACATCATAGCAAATGTCGGCTCTTGTTATGGTGAGGTAGATCAGCTTCCCTACAATTCTTTTATATGCACCAGTGTCAACCACCTCCCTTGTTCATTCTAAAGAGAGTTTAGTTTTAAGATCCGGAGGAGTGCCTACAGTCTTTGAATCTGACATTCCAGCTTCCTTGAGCAACTCCATAGTGCACTTTCTTTGGTTGAGATGAAACCCTTCTTTCGTTCTATCCACTTCTATTCCCAGAAAGTACCTTATCTGCCCCCAGTCCTTCATGTGAAAGTGTCTATACAAATGAGCCTTCAATGCTTCAATCTCTTTCTGGCATCTCCCTGTGATCACCATATCATCCACAGAGACTAGCAGCGTTGTGTATATATGTTCTGTCTTCTTCACAAAAAGAGAGTAATCAGCTTTTGATTGCATATACCCTACACTTTTCACAACTTGAGAAAACTTGGCAAACCATTGCCTCGAAGCTTGCTTTAGTCCATATAAAGACTTCTCAATTTTACATACCATTCCTTCTGTATCAAGCTTACTCTCACTTCTTAGAGACTCCTCCTAAGAGGTAGCTTGATGCTGCTTCGGTGTAAGATAGGCTGGTGGCAAGTCCATGTAAACCTCCTCCTCGAGATCATTATGCAGAAATGCATTTACAACATCTAGCTGAGAGACAGACCAATCTTTAGCAGCAGCCAGAGAGAGAAAAGTTCTATCATAGATCATTTTTGCAACTGGGGCAAAAGTCTCACTATAGTCCACTCCTTCAATCCGAGAGAATCCCCTAGCCACAAGATGAGCCTTTTGTCTGTCTATGCTCCCATCAGCTTTAAACTTAAGCTTGAACAACCATTTACAACTGACAACAGACACATAAGTAGGTTTGGATACCACTCTCCAAGTACCAAGACTCTTAAGTGCATTAAGTTCAATTAACATTGCTTTGCACCAATCAGGACTCAAAGATAGATGTTGGTTTAGATAGTGTTGCCACATCGTATATGAAGTTTTGATATGGTGGGGAACAATTTGTATAGGACAAAAAAGATGAAATAGGATAAGGAGAGGAAGGCTTACTTGGAGAATCTGCATGTTGTTCAGAAGTGGAGACTGTACAGACATAGTCCTTCATCCAACTTGGAGGTTTGGTGATTCTTGTGGAAGTTCTTGTTTGAGTTGGTTGATTAGACATTATAGGCACATCATCAAAACAAGGTGGCATAAGTGAGGGACAATAGTCAGCAAGATTTTCTGTGAGAGTTGGAGGATTCAAAGATGGATTTTGGTGTGAGTTTTCAAGTTCAACAGATTGAAACTCAGGTAGACTTGAATGAACCTGTGTGAAAAACAGGTCATCAGAAGAAAGATTTGGAGATGGGATGAGAGTAGAAGGCACAGTTTTAGTGCCAGAATCAAATTTACAAGTATTGAAAGGAAAAATATGTTCATGGAAAAGCACATCCTTGTTGATCTATGTTTTGTTTGTGGTAAGATTATACACCATGTATCCCTTGAATCCAAAAGGATATCCTAAGAAAACACAAGGGCCTGCACGAGCATCAAACTTTTTCCTTGGTCCATTAAATGTGGAAACAAAGCACAAACCTCCAAAGACTTTGTGTTTGTTGTAGTCAGAAATGGTGTTAAACAAAAGTTCATAGGGAGATTGATAGGCTAAAACCTACACCGCAAGTGTACGGGTTCAGTTGTAGTATATCGTGTGTCGTATCCACAAGGACTATGTGGTATTGATTGCCAATTCAAATAAATTTAACTAAGCCAACAAAATACGAGAGAATAAATGTTTATATGGATAGAGGAAGTAACCAACTAAAAAGAAGCAACTATACAAAATTGATAGTAAACAATGGATACGAGGCAAATCTAGGGTAAAGGACCACCACAACGATGCTTTAATAGATTAACATCGATATTTGTGCCACATTGTCTGAGTTTGTTAAAGGTAGATTGTCAAAGGTAATCGCGAATCTCCTTTCGGTTTCAACGCAAATGTGTCTAAATTGGTTAACAATCTCCTTTCGGTATCAAGCAACCAATTTAGACCCATTAAGTTCGTAGAATTCTAGATGATAATCACATTAACGTAGCCTTTCGGTCTCGATCAATATCAAAATCATCTAAAATATCTATGACAATCTATAAATACTCAAGACATTCGATTATCTTTCGATAAATCAAACTTCAAGTTTAATCCTATGGTTCCGATGGATCCAATAGCTATTCGGCCTAAATTCACCACCTAAATTCTAACTAAGGGTTCTAGTCTTTCGATTTCAAACCCTAAATCAGTTCTAACCAATTTTCATCAATTAGGGCTGGCGCAATAGGATTAAATCACAAATTACCAGACAAACGAATATCAATCTCAATGCTACTAATTCATCATCGGGATCACCCAAACCATAGATCGAAGATTCAAGCAAGCATAATATGATAATCAACGAAATAAATCATATACAAAAATAAATCGTTAAAATAAAATAGAATGCAAACCAGAGTTTCGTCTTCAATCCAAAGCTTATACCGAAAACAAAGAATAAAACCTAAACCTAAGGCCGAAGCCACTCTGCGGCAAAACCTTAAACCCCCCCCCCCAATTTTCAATTCTAATCGGCATAGATATATTGCAATTTAGGAAAATCACAATTTTAGCGCATAAAATTAAATAATTAAATTGCATCTCAACACCCAATTATAAATTAACTCTACCAAATAGCTCCCACAATTAGCAACTTTTGCAATTAGCCTCGGGTCCGATCCAATATGCTCGCCGCTCCGAATTAAATCTTGAATTTCCTCAATATTAGCCTCAAAATGTCTGAAACACATAAAAACTAAGTGTAGACTCCGAAAATTCAAAATAAAACAAACAAAGCATCAAATATGATAAATATGAATGAAAATGACCTAAAACTAATATGCAAATGCAACCCTAAAATTTGACTAAAATAGACGTTATCAGAGATCTATTTTTAAGTAGCTCAAAAGGGAGTCTGTTGATGAGATACGTGGATGTGAGGACACATTCCCCCTAAAATCTTATGGGTAAAGAGGCTTGGAACTTGAGGGCTCGTGCAGTGTCAAGAATATACCTGTGTTTGCGTTCAACCTTCCTATTTTGTTATGGTATGATTGTGCAAGAACTCTCATGAAGAATTCCTTTAGAGGAAAAAAAAGAATGTAAATCTGAATTGAAGAACTCTGTACCCTAATCACTTTTGACACTTTTCACATAGGTACCAAACTGGTTTTCAACCATAAGGACAAAGGATTTCAGGTGATCAGCAGTTTCAGTTTTGTTTTTCATAAGATATGCCCACACACTACAACTCTTGTCATCAACAATGGTGAGGAAATACTTGTCACCATTGTATGTGGGAGTATCATAAGGCCCCCACAGATCACAGTGAATCAGCTCAAACACACAGTCAGCATGAGAAGTGCTATGAGGAAAAGAATTTCGTGTTTGTTTGGCAAGAGGACACGGAGCATAAGAAATTTGAATCGTTTATTTGAATTTCAAAAACATGCTTTAATTTGTTCACATGAGCATGTCCTAATATCAAATGACACAAAGTATTTGTATCAGAAATATAAGCATTTGGTAAAAACATAGGTAAGACATGAGATGTGTTTGCATGCGGATAAAGGCTGCATTTGAGAATGGCTTGACAAAAGCTGGATTTTGAGATGATGTCCTCCATTTGGCTTTCAAGAACTAAGTAGTACAGTCCACTAAATTCTTTACCAACAGCAATCATTCTCCTCTTTGTTGGGTCCTGAACAAATAACTTGCCTTCAATGAGATGAATATGACATGAAAGGTCTTGAATCAATTGGCTAAGAGAAATCATAATGAATATAAATTTTATTATATAAAAGGTGTGATACAGGTTTAAGGCTTTTAGAAGCTTGACAGTACCAGAGTGAGTAATGCTACTTGTGCTTCCATTAGGAAGGTGAATCACAGTTGAATCAAGGACAAGCAAGGGTTGGGTTATAAGGTTTAAATCACAAGTCATATGATCTGTAGCACCACTATCTAGAATCCAAACTCTGGGATTTTTTGAAGCACTACAGCACAAGGCTTACCTGCCTTAGCACTACAACTCAGCACTTTATCTGTCCACTTGATTCAATAGTTGTTGTAACAGAGAAACCATGATCTTTTGGTTCTCCACATGCAGGTTCTGAAATGCACGTATGTCATCAACTGAACTGTCCTTGCTCTCAATAACATTGGCCCTGACATTTCTTTCCTTCCATTTGCTTTCAGCTCATTTCTGTGCTTGAGGCTTTGTCTTGCTCTTGCTGTTCCAGCTTGGATAACCAAACATCTCCCAACACTTATCTGATTTGTGATTCCCACTGCAGTGATGAAACTTGTCTCTCCTAGACCTATCTTTGTCCCCACCTTGCTTTCCCATCAAGGATGTAGAGTCACCTTGTGAAGCGGGTACATGTGAGATGTTATTGCTTGTCTCATCTTGGATAAGTAGAGCATGTGCTTGACTTGTTGTGGGGCAGTGGTGTAGACAACAAGAACTGTCTTCTTGCAATTGCATACTTATCAGCCCCATTAGAAACTTCATCAGCTTATCTTCTTGCTCATAAGCTTCAAGCCTCTCAGACACATTGCATTCGCACTTTGCACAAGTGCATTTGATAGGGGCGACGATTCCAGATAGATGTTGCCAGTGCCCTTTTAAGTGAGTGAAGTACTCTGTGACCTTCGCATTTCCTTGACTACATTCTTGAATTTTCTTCTTAACTTGAAAGATCAACGAACCATTTCTTTTGCCAAAACTTTCACTCAGATCATCCCATATAGCTTTCGCAGAGTCAAACACATCTAGAGTCAAGTAAATCTCCTTTGAGACAATATTCAGAATCCAAGATGCAACTATTTCATTACATCGTTCCCATTGCAACGAGTTTTCAGCATTTCACCCCAATGTTCCATCAACAATCCCTAATTTGTTCTTCACAGACAGAGCTTTAGTCATAGCTCGTCTTCATCGCATATAATTCTCCCTAGTAAGTTGAATTGAGATAAGAATCATACCGGAATTATTCGACGGGTGAATAAAAAGCGGGTTTTGCAAGTCCATGGCTGAGATTAGATCTGATCTCTCCTCCTTTTGTTGTTCGGAGTCGACATTACTACAGCTGCAACACATGATTTTGCAGATCCAGGAACACAAGGTTACTTTCCAAATCTTGATCAGATCACTGCTCTGATACCATATTGATCTGATAAGATCAATCAGAAAGATGAAAAAATAAGCAATGAGAGAGAGAGAGAGATGGAGAAACTCTGATCATCAATACAGAGCAAGAACAGCTCTTCTAACTGAACAAATGAATTCGGTTACAGAGGTGAAGTGCTATTTACATTACTAGCTAGCACTTTTCCTTATTTGCATATAAAAGCCTCTATTTCTATATTCAAATTTATCAAAATTGGATTAAAATATCTAGAAAAAAAAATCTTTATCAAATTTATAATTTGTGAAATTTATTTATTTATTTGTTAATTTTTAAAGAGGGACCCACAAATAATTATAAACCAATGAAATTTTGAACTCCCCAGTGTGGCATTAGCATATGGACGTCATGTGACATTTTTAATGTGAGGTCGTCACGTGTATACTTCGCTACGTTTTGGTATTATTAATAGATATTGATATAAAAGTAATAAGTAAAAGATGTAGTTTTTTGAAATCGGAGGCAAAGATCTCATCTGACAATATATATATAAGATTTTGATTTTTTCCACATTAATAAAATAAATGAAATAAAAAAAGATAGAAATAAGTAAATATAGAAGTCATAATAATTATTATTATCAATGAAGTCATAATAATTATTATTATCAATGAAAAATTTCATTCTACATATGTATATATTAAGAAAACTATGATTTTTAATATATGTGGAAAACTATGATTTTTAATATATGTGGAACTAGACGAGATTTGCTGGATTTGGAATTCTTATCTTGTTAAATTTTTGCAAGACGAGATTTTTTTTTTCAGATCCTGTCGGAATTAGGATGAGATCGAAATTTGCGGTCTGTTCCTATAAAATTGATAGATGACTAATTATCTACTTCATAAGATATATATATATATATACATATATATATATATATATATATATATATATATATACGCTTTCTGTAAGTTTCTAAGAATCAAGACTTTATTCATATTAACTTGGAAATTTTTTAGATGGGAAAAAATGGACAAGGGATTGTGAAACAAGAGTGAATATTTACAATTATATATGTATATATGTGTGTATATATGTGTGTATATATGTAGAGAGAGAGAGAGAGAGAGAGAGAGAGAGAGAGAGAGAGAGAGAGAGAGACTAGTCATATAAAAAAAATAAATTAATGGTTATTATGGTTTATAACAAAAGCAAAGCAATATAACAAGAGGAAGCAACATGTGTAGGAGTTGGGCGTTAATGGAGTGATTTTTTAGTGCGGCTTTGTGTTGTGTTTTTGTGGGTTTTCTTTTGTTTTTGCTTTACAAGCGTGGTTTTGTTTTGTTGGAGTGACTTCTCTCTTCTTCTTTTTTTTCTATACAATAATCTTTTCCCCCTCTTTCTTTATAAATTCAAACTAAATAATTAATGAAAAAATCCCGTTAAATATGTGTTCTTACACTTAATCAGCTGTTAAATTTAAAATTACATAAAATCGTTTATGAAATGGTTTTTGTTTACAACCCACCACCCATTGTCTATTTCTATTAGGATTTTGTCAAATGTATATGATATTATAATATTTTAAGCTTTATATTTAAATTAGAATCTCAAATAGCTTTAAAAATATATTTTACTAAAAAAAATTTTAAAAAAAAACTTGATGTGTATATGAACAAATTCTCCTATTTTAATCCTAAAAATGGTTATATATTTTAAAAATATTTTATAAACTAATTTTTAATCAAAATTAAAATAAGTTTATAATCATTATCATTGTTTAAATTTTATAATATTTTTATACTAATAATTAATGACTCGTTTTCTTTCATTTGTAAACATCTACACCATATACTAAAAATGAAAAACAAAATTATCTAAATATTTTAAAAAATATATTTTCTAGGCTCAAAAGTTTTTTTTTATTACAACTTTATTTTTAAAGTATTCTTCAATTTTTAAATAAAATTCAATATATAATATTCCACATTTAGAACCATTGTCCTCCACATAAATATAGAATTTAAAATTTTCACTCATTTTTTGCCCCTAATATATTAATATATTTTTTATCCTTACCATAAATATAATTGAAATATATTCAAATTTAAACTTTAAATTTTAAGTATAAAATATACAAGCAAGAGAATCGAAGGAGAGGAACTCCATACTAGCAACAAGAGATGTTGGGTCTCGTCCAATATAACAATGTAGAGGTGTCGGGATGGAGTCGTGTCAGTTTGGGTTGCAGTGAGAACAGGAAGAATAAAGGGTTGGAGGAGGCTCCGTAAGGAGTGTTCCCAGAGAAAATAAATGGTGAGGTTAGGGTTTCGGATAGGACTTGCGCAAGAGAGAGTGGTGACAAGGCTGAATGCGGGAGAGGAGTTGAGCATAAGAGTGTGCGTTGAGAGATCTCAGATCTGGTGAGAGAGAGGGGTAAGGTTTGGGGTTTCAGGAGAACATCGGGAGAAAGAGGAGGTCTCGGATCTGGAGGGAGAGGAGGAGGAGAAGTTGAGAATGAAAGTAGGGATCGAGAAAGAGGAGAGGCGGCGGCGGCGATGGCGGTGGTGGTTGTGACGTTGGCAACAGTGTCGGCAATGGAGGTGGCGATGATGACTGCGGGAGAGACGAGTGGGAGTGGTAAAGAGAGAGTGACTGAGAGTGAACAGATAGAGGGTATGTACATACCTAGGAAGTCTGGGTGGGTGTTCAAATTATTTCTAAGTGTTTGGGAACTAGTTATTTTACCGCCTTGAATTGCATCCAAGTATTATAGGCGCGTTTTCGAATTTTTTTTAAAATGACATTTTAACATTGTCCAAAAAATAAGATCGATGTATCAAATCTCAGTAACATCGATAATTTTCAAACAGGTGTTATAATTATTTTAAACATCATGCGTTTTTCCGACCGATGTCAAAGACCCGATGTCTATTAATACAAATCTAGTAGTGTGGGTATGCATCATCTCTAATAACTTTCTTTATTTTTGGGGTACGGGTATAACCACCTTTGGTGGTAATTCCAGATAATTATAGTAGAAGTGAAACAAAAGTATGGATCAAATTCAAGTTTTTCCAACATTCTCTTGCTCTTTACCTGTCACTAAGTACGTTTTTTAAATAGTTAAAAATTATATAAAATATATATTTTTATTAAAAAAGTTATAAGTATGAAAATGTAAAAAAAATTAATAAAAAGTTAATTTTTTATATATTATTTTATCATTCTAAAAAATATAATATTAAATGAAGTAGGTTTTAGAACCGAGAGGTACGTAGAGGTAGTATCTTTTTATGCTTGTCTTGATAATAGGTAAATGTTGGACTTTGTAAATGTGTACGTGTGATTGTAAGGTCAACAAAACCAAGCCACGTTTCCACATCTTCCTCTCCCTTCACCAAATAAATGAGATTAATCGAAGGCATATTTTGTTTGGCATATCTTGCCGAAATCTCAATGCACACTCGATTATATATCACACACACTATATGGTGGATGGCGACTAGCTAACTAGCTATGCAATATTGTTTATGTATAATTTCCTCATCATGTTAATTTTTAGGAAATAATAACAACTAGTGGCTCAAATATATATAGATGGATTGTTTTATGGAGCCAATCGTCAATATATATATAGAGATTATCTGTACACAACTCTTATTGTGTAATGTATATCATGTTAATAAATCTGGATTATTAAATTAAGAAAATCAACGGATAAGATTAAAAATAACTTATAATTATTTGTTGGTAATGAAATTATTCATTGATATTGAAAAATTATTCGTTAGAATAAAATTTACATTTTTTACACTATTTGTACAAATGAATAATTACATAATTATAGTCCAATAATCATGTAAAAACATACGAATTATCATAGCAAATAGACGAATAATTTCTGCAAACACGATAAGAGATGTACACCGAAACCAATATCTCTCTCCATATATATATATATATATAATTAAGATGAATGGAATAGGTGAAATGGGGTTTGGTTATAAGAGCGTTCAAAAATCTTCCATTACAAAAGCAAAGCAATAGCAGGCTGGGCTTTAACAAATAGGTAGCAAGCTTAATGAAAAATGTCGACATATGCCAAAGTACAAAGAGAAGATGTTTATAATTTTAAATTGTTGGAAAGGGAGGAAAATGCGTTCATCACCTGCTCCAATGAATATATACTCTTGGGGTCAATCATTAGTCCTTATCCAACTACTAACAAATTATATGATATTTCTGTCTCCAACAATTTACGATTCAAGATTTTGTTGTCGTAGTAGTGATAATTAATTAGTTCAACGAAATATAATGAAAAATATATTTATATTTATATTTCTAAACGAAAAATATAATGCAACGATAAAATGAATAACTATTGTGTTACATTCAAATGATATTATTTTATATGAATATTATGTTGTATGAATATAAATATGAGTATATTAATATGATATAATTTATATTTACATAACATAAAATGAATGACATTTTATTTATATTTATACACTATAATATTACTATATTCGTATAGTATATCTATAGTATAATATGGAGTATTTATGTTAATGAAATATAATATTCATTCGTTTCACCATTACACCATATTTTCTGTTTAATTATTAACTCTTACCTCTATATATATTATCATGATATGATTGACCGATTTATTACAATTAATAAGAAAATATATTTTAAACACATTAATTATTACCATCATGGGTAATAATTAACTTAAAATGTAAGACTATATGTTAGAAAAATGATTAATTTACAAAAGAAGAAAAAACATATAATTTGTATGAACTCATACATTGTACCGATATCTATATTTATGTATAATGTTAAAGCTGATGTACAAAAGTCTATATAGCATCTTATGGTCGATTATGAGAAAATATTCTCTCACCAAAAAATATTAAAATAATATGTTAGTGTAACTTGTGAAAAAACCATCACAAGTCACGGGCTATCTATATATAAATATTTTAGTTAATAAGTAATATAAATCTATCTATAGACTATATATATATATATAATATTTTGATAATTTCTATCTAACTTAATATATATATATATAATATTTTGATAATTTCTATCTAACTAAAATATATCTATTAGTAAAGTTAGTGTTAGATTTATTAGTGGTAGAGTTTTTCGGTCAATTACATCTTGGTACAAGATTTATGACTGAGAACATATCAATAAAGTTAATTATCTACGAGAACATATGTTTTTTTTTTGGTAAGGATCTATGAGAACATATGTTATTTCCACAAATGGATGCCTAAGGGCATATATTAGAAATTTTAAAACTTCAATGTACGAAATTTGTGTCTGTAAAATTAATAAATATAAAAATTATAATATAACATATCTAAATTGATAAAAAAAATGAAATGAAAGAAAAGAAGAAACAAAGATGCATATAATTTAGAAATAAGACTTTTTTCAAGGAAAAGAAAGAAGAATTACGTTATTTTTATTGACATGAATAATAATAATTTAATCAATTACTCTATAAATTACCCAACTTTAGAAATGTGGCGAAATGACAAATTTTTTTTAAAATATTCATTAAAAAATAAAAATATACGGATAAATTCACAACTTGAAACTATTTAAACAAATATTCAAAATTTGCAGATATGTCAGAGAAACGCGGTTTCAGACCGCGTTTCATGTGTTAATTGAGTATTTATCCTCGGAGTTGAGGTAGAAATTAAATTTCTTATAAAAAAAAGGTTTTAAACCGCGTTTCTTTCCTTTTTATTTCTTAATTAAAAAAAACAAAAAAATATATATATAAACAACAACAGCAGCGTTGAAGGCCAAACAAGTTGAAGGCCTTCTTGAAGGCCGAACAATGAAGGCTGGAGTGAGCTTCTTGAAGGCCGAAGAGGACAATCGCCGAAGAGGACTGGCCGGAGAGGTTCGCTAGAGACCCAACATCTGGAAGCTTGAACGTCGGAGCGGAAGCTTGAAGGCCGGACCGCGATTTCAGACCACGTTTCTTTGACATATCTGCAAATTTTGAATATTTGTATAAATAATTTCAATGTGTAAATTTATCCATAAATTTTTAATTTTTAATAAATATTTCGAAAAAAAAATCCAAAATGACACATCCTACTAAGTATATAAATTAGGGGTCGACTCTGATTATCGTCAATTGAATTTAGTTAGAACCTCACTCATCTTATACACACTTACGAATCTTTAATTATGTGCATGTTGTGCATAAATTGAAAAAAATAAAAATCTCATTGATTGAACTTTGACAAAATCATCGATCACTCTAAACATGGTACTCGGTATAAATAATAACTTATAGTAATAGTTTTATAAGGAATAAAAATACAAAAACTTCAACAAATCCGGGCACATAATGAAAATGGAGGGCAAATGAAAGGTAAAATACTAGGCGTGTGGAATATGGGGCAAAGGAGTTCCCTATTGCCCTTTGCTTTACATCTCATATATTCATGTATGTATGTATGTGGGAAGCCCATATTTTATTTTTATTTTATTTATAAATAAATTTTTTTTAAAAAAAAAGGAAAGGAAGGGGGAAAAGGTTGTAAAAGTGCTGCCAAAAGGAAACACCCAATGGGTTTTGGGGACGAAACAAAGGGAATAGGGGATAATAGGCTTCAATGGAGTGCCTGTTTATTGTTCCCTCCACTCCAAACAACTATAGCCCTTCATTTACTTTATTATTATTATTATTATTATTAGAATTCCCTCTTTTTTGTATTTTAGACTACTGACTATATAATATAATCACTGATTTATCAGCTAATTAATTACAATGGGCCAAGCTTACTTACAAACACTTTTTATTGTATACTACAAACCACGAATATTAAAGAATAATATGATATATGTCTCTCCACCCGTTTCTTTAACGAATTATAACGAGTAATTGTTTCATTGCAAATTATAATGAACAATTATTTCACTTATATTAATTATTCAACTACAGTGATAAGTTATTTACTTAATTTGTAATTTGGCTGAATTAGTTTATTTGGTGGATAGTTGTTATTATTAATATATATAGTATAGTGTAATGGACTATATATAGTGGGTTATTTTATTATTCAGTTAAGGGGGGTTGTGATTAAATAATTGGGGATGTGGATCCTCTGACCTGTTCACAAGATTTGGTTCAGGTGGTAGAATCATGGGTCTCATTCATTATTATTTTTTATTTCTTTAGGGGTTTTTTTTATAAATTATATAATGTGTTCTTTTTGGTAAGCATGCTTGCTTAATATATCCTATCATGGCGCTTTGCTTTTGCATGCTTCCTTAATTTATCTTTATTAGGTTTCCCCGAATGTAATTAATTTTTTTTTTTAAAAATTTATCCTTATTATACATCAATTTGTAACAATGGACTTTATCATATTATATATATATATATAATGTACACATTTATACATTTTTAAAAATTATTTTATTCATATATTTCACATATTTATGATCGAATATCATGCAATTGATACTCAATATAGCATCCGTCGATCCCATATTGAACATTGACGTAAAAGCAAGTTCAATGTGCATAATCTGCAAGATATCTTTACACCAAACAGGACCATATACATGAATAAGACTATCAAAACCCCATTCAAAGTATACTCTAGTACGTCTAACTCTTTCTTTTTTGCTCAAAAAATAAAAAGAAAAAGCCTCCCTCTTTTCACAATTCCTTTTCATACAATATGCGCATTTATATAATAGTACTTCTAAAGTGTGATGTATAACGAGCACTTAGATATGATTATCTACAAAATCTGCTTGTATCTAAAACTTGCTCTTTATTTACCAAAATTAAGAAATATTTCCAGTATAAACACCTCTTATAATAAATTGTGAACATATTGATTATTAGGATATAACAACACAATTATTCGTCTAACTTAGTGTAATTATTCATATGTATTAATAGGTAAGTTGCAGAGGGTGAAAGCCACAATAAGTTGGAGTTGATGATGATGATGATTAACAATAGTGTAGTGTGGTGGTGCATTGGTGGTGATGGTGGTGGTGGTGGATGGATGAGTTCTTTTTGTGCCTTTTAATTAAGAGATGGGGATGGAGGGGGTCCACGTCGTCATGGTTAAATGGGTATCATTTGAAAGAGGTGTTGGGTTTGAACAGTCAAGATATAAATCATGGGTCTTCGTTTTTAACACATTGGATTCCTTTGCCAAATTAATATGCCTCTCCCTTCTTTTCTTCATTTCTTCCCCACTTTATTTATTTCTTTCTTTCTTTATTTTGAAAACAATATGCATCTTACTTTAATTAATTATTGTTTATATGGATATTTATTATTTTAATTGTTCATCCTATCAATACTAAATCTTATGAGAGAAGTTTTGCCAATCTTTTTTTCCCACTCATTCTCGAGGTTCCATCTTTTCAAATATTTTGGAGAATTCGTAAAGCTAAAGGAGAAGAAGTAAAAAACAATGTACAATGAACTTTGTAACCTTCCAATTTTGCTTGTTGAAGGTCGCCAAAAATAACTACAGTACTCCGTAGTCCGTACAGTATTTAACACACTCCAATTCAACTTTTAAATATTCATGTGTACGTTCTAGCTATTGATAGGACCTCCTTCCATACTATAGTATATGCAGAGCCGGAGCCAGGGGGCATGGGGGAGCACGTGCCCCTCTTCTCATTCGACAAATTACCTATATGTATTCTCCTCGTCGCCAGCTTCGTTTTGATATATAATGCGCCCTAATCCGACATCTGAATAAAAAGTTATGAATGTTTGAAAATTGTAGGGGTATTAATCACTTTATTTTTATTTCAATGAACTATAAAACTTTTATATTTTACTTAAATTGATATCCACGTATTATAAATCCTCTCGAGAGCTTCGAAACCATAGGTTATATTACTTATTTTGATAATTTGGTAAGAAGTTACGCAAGTTTCAATTTTTTATATCTAGTTATACACTATTACATGTTAAAAATACAACAAGTTAAATATTGATTCAATGTTTATTTATTGCGTTTTATATCTTTATTTTGTTAGTTTTCTTTTCTTTGACTATGTAATTTATTTATTTATATTTTTAATGGAGAAAAAATTGAGTTTTATCATAAATCAAAGTTATGGGGTATCTTAAAATAACATCATTTAATTTATAATTATCATATTATATAGAGATCATTATGCTATTTTAATTTAAAACGACACCGTATATATACAATCGTGCCCCCCCGCTAAAAAATCTCTGGCTCCGTCCCTGAGTATATGTTAAGGTTGGAAAAAATGTAGATTAAAAACAGGTTGGTAAGTTGCACACTCGAAAATGCATGTGGATGCAAAGCCTCTATACATCCCTCGGGTGCGCAACCACCGGGTGAACGTCTAATTACACCTTGGATGCGTTTAGGGGTGTACCTCAACGACCCGTAAAAATAATGAGATATAAGTTTATTCTTAATTGTTTTTAAGATTTAACCTTAACATATTCATTTATTATGTTTATTATACTCGGGCACATGGGATTCTCATATAATTATTAGATAACTCTTTTAGATCTCTCATAAACATAATCTCGACTCGTTCAAGGAATGAATGTGTATATCTTGATCCCCTATTTAAGTGAGCTATACTGAGATGGTGTGTGTGGAATTTGGAGGTAGTCACTGACGGATAGTATTTTTAAGGTAATATATATAAGATTTTTAAATGATATTTGAAACAAAAATGCTATCTAGCTCAAGTAGTAAGGGAAAAAATAAAAAATAAAAGGTTTTGGGTTCAAATCTCAATCTCCTCACCCTTTTATTTTTTTTTTATCAACCCACTAACCGAAATCCTCCTTCGTCATTGGAGTTAGTCAAGAACAGCTTAACTACTAACCAAGCCTAATGCTAAAACTCAATCTGACTTTACCAATCACTTTCACCTTCCGCCTAGCCCAAGTTACCTCTACAAGTTATGAGGATGGGATCATACCAGAGAAAACTCTAATCCCTAAAAAAACTCATTTGGTATGTGTCTTGGCTTGTTCGACAATGGTCCATGCCACACCGCCACCTATGTCGAAAACCAAACAATTACCTTTAACATACGAATCCATATTCGAAGTTGACATAACATTTAATATTCAGATCAAAGGGGTCTTGTTTATTTGATGCTAAATTCACCACTACATCATCACTATTTCCGTAATATCATGTTTGTTCATCTCCGTTCTTAATTCATTTAAGATGTACGTCTTTAGGTATTTTGTTTATATGTCTAGCGAGTTTATTAATTTGGGCATTTTTTCTGTTGAGTTATACTTGTATAGGGGCATTTGATCAACAAATGGAGAGTGTAAAATACTGAGATTGAGCTCAACAAATGGGGAAGGTAGGGAGGTAGTGGGTGGAGATGTTCGATAGGTAAAGATGTGTTCAAGGAAAACAACATCTCTGCTTAAAAGAAATTTATTTGTGGTAATATCATATAGCATGCAGTGGGTGGAGATATTTCTATTAGTCCATTGGCTATTCTATCTTGGAAAGGGTTGTTCAAGGACTGGGATAGGCATGCTTATGGTTTTTTTACTCGACTCTATTGGTAAAATTTACTTGAACAACTTTTGGTTCGACGTTTTATCATTGTTTCATGTAATTGTTTTTCCACTTTTTAATTCTTTCATGTTAATTTCATTACTATAGATATAAATTTCTCCATTCGAACAAAACCTCCCCAAATAGATGGTTTTTATTCCCAATCCTATTGATAGGTCCTTTTCTCAGAAAGGTTTCCTTAGTTTCATGAGGTTTATCCATTTTATGTTTGATTTCTTTTGATAGTCCATTACATAAATATTCTTGAGATATTTTTCATTAAAGAAATTCGATTCCAAAAGAGTACTCTATTTGTTTTATCTAATTCTTTGTGGACGAAGTATGAGAACAAAAATCTTTGTGTCCATAAGATAGTTCGAGTTACCTAATAGAGTTTATTTAATCAAGTTTTCCTAATTGTCAATGTGTATAATGTATACTTTTTTATATATCTAAGCAATCATTTGATATCGATATTTAGAGATTAGATATCAGATATCAACTCTAATATATGATATATCATATTTGGTATGATTAGATATCAATATCAACCATTCATATCCCGTTTCTACTACTTTTAGACCCATGTCATATACTATTTTTTTTGGACAGTATAGATTGATATTTGTCATCTCTTCTCTCCGCGTGCACTCCACTCCCTCTACGCTCTCTCCTTTTTTTTGCCTTTGCTTTAATCTCTGGCTTTTTTGTAATCTATTGCTAATCTCCTCATCCATTTGATTTGGAAATCTGTAGTTATTTTTTCTTTGTGAATTTTTTGTGGGATGGTTGTCTTTTGTTACATGCGATTTTTTTAGGTCTAGGGTTTGTTTATGTGCAATTTTTTTGGTTTTGTTGCTTTGCGATATTGTTATTGTGTTGTGTCCTGGAGATTTATCTGGCCAGTACACAAAAGAAAACACAATTGTTGTATATCTGGTCAATCTCCTCCCTCTTTCTATGCATTTTGTTTTGAATGTTTGTTTATTGTTTTGCATTTCTTCTACCCTGCTTTCTTGCATTTCTTTCATTTGTGTATTGTTTTATCTTTGTTTTGCACTTGTCTTCCTTTGCATTTCTTTCATAATATGTTTTAAACTATACGGTATCTAATATCAAATTTTTTTTACACAAAACAACATATATTATATATTAGATATTAGATATTAGATATTAGATTTAATATTAAATATCCTATAGCCTATCAAATAAAGATATGAAGATATAATCTGATAACGATATCAGTATTGATAATTTGATATCCAATACCTAAATTTATATACTACGGAGTACGTACTACATATTTTTGTAAAAAAAAATTCAAAACAAAAACGAAAAAAAGGGGAGAAAATAGAAGCGGAAGTCGAAAGCCAGAAAAAACGCCTGGATTCCATACCAATCGGACGGTCAAAAATGAAAAGCACCTTCTTGCCCCTTATACCCCACCAGATATGGGCCCCGCAATCATCAAACATGATAGATGATACAACCACTCCCACGAGAAAGAAAAAAAAAGTAAAAGAAAAAAAGGAAAAAGAGGAGACGGGGTTTTGCTACCATGCTTCATCATTCCACACTAATTCCGCTGCACCCGCACCAAACCCACACGCTTCGGGGACATTTTCGTCAATTCCCCTCCTTATATAATCTTCCTCTCCGTCCGTGCACTCCCACTAGTCGCTCATCTCTCTCTCTCTCCCTCCCTCCTGTCTCCCTCTTTCTGCAAAAAAAAAAATAAAACGCCTTTTCGTGGTCGCGTTCGAGAAGTTGCGCTTCCTCCTCCTCGCTTTGTGGATCATCTCTTCTTCTTCGTCTCTCAGATCCGCTTGGATTCTCTGTTCTCTCAGGTTCACTTCTTCCTTTTTTCCATTCTCACATCTCAATTTTGTGTTGTTATTTCGCTAGCTATTGTAATTGCGATCTTCCGTTGCTGCAAATTGTTGTGGATTTTGGTTTGTGGAGCTTGTTTAGGTTTTGTTCATTCGTGTTGGATAGATTATTTTTTTTGTTCCAAAATTAGACGAGATTTGATCGCTTTTAAATTTTCAATGTGTTCCTATTTCTGTTTCCGTTCATTATATGGTTGGATCTAAAAGGATTTAGTAGACCTGCCATTAAATGCTTGTTTAATCTCTCAATCTTACCGGTGGAGTTGGAAAATTAAATGATTTGATTGATTTGTTATGAAATCTGAATTTCTTTTCCCTTTTTCAGTGCAGGAATTGGATTTGTGTGGGAAAGAGATAAAGCAAAAGTGGCTATCAATTGAGAACAGCATGCGGTGGTTTTGTCTCTCAATCGACGTGTTTCGCAAAGTTGTCTCCTTGAACCTGTATTGCCGTGTTATTCTGTAGTTTTAGCTGTCTCCAAAGTTTTATCTTTCGGTGTACCACTAAAAACCTAGCCAGCTTAAACACTTTCCCTTGCTAAACTTTTCAACCATGGGGTCCAGCCTTTTTGTTGTTCTGACCTGCTTGGTTCGCAGGATCAGCTAGAACGATCTCCGAACACTTCCTCTTCAAGTAGTTGATTATCTAGTTATTGTTATCGGGGAGATTGGAAAGGTTCTTGTTGTTTTGGCTTCGATTTCACTGTGTTTCCTGAACTGGTTGGTTCCTTCTTTTCAAGCGCTTGGGGGGTTGTAGTTATGGTGTGCCAAGCAGCGGGTCAGACAAGATTTAGGGCTTTGAAACATGAAAATGGAATTGCCGGATCTGCCACCATCATAGTTAGAGTCATTGCTTGTTTTCAGCCTCTCCAAGATTGCCAGGTTTGTTGCTTTTTCCTTTTATCTGTTTAATTTATTTCTGTGAATTCCTTCTTTTGTTGTTTCAAAGCTTGAAATTGTGCTAGAAGTTTTGGAATCTCCGTGTGAGAATTTATCGATCTTATTCCAGATTTAGCGATTTCACTTTTTCTTTGTGCTAAGAGATCTTTGAAATGAACTTATTGGTGGTGTTGATGTTTGGTAAACTATAGCGATGACTCCTGAAATATTGTAGCCTTTTTATATAAGAGTTGAAATATAAACATGTCTATAGTGGAGTTTCTTTCTGATGTCCTCTGTGTTTTTTGAACTTTTCAGGCCGAATACTTCCGCCATTTGTTGAAGCCTGTAACGTAGTTCAGTTGTCGTGATTAGTGTTTTAGTTTGCTTTTTCGAGTTCTTTTGTTTCACTGTTATTCCTCAAAGATATTCCAAGTGATTTCAAGAATCAAGACTGCAACAAAGCGTTCAGATTTGTTCTGGTATGAGCCTCAGCACCTACATGACTAGAGTTATCTTACTCATTAGGATTGAGGGTTTTGTTTAGGGATGCTGAGCAATGTTTCATGACGCAGGTCAACTTCATCGTGCTCGATGGAAAAGGACTTCAGGTCCTTGTTGCTTCATCAACATTTAGATGTACAGTGGCTAAATGCTAAATCTTCTGCCCTGCCATTTAATGCGGAGCTGCAAAGTATAAGCACTCCACAAGCTTCCTCTGGGGTTAACAACGCAGTTTCTACGAAAGGAAACTACCCCCCCATGCCATTTGAAACTAACGAACAGCATGGCTGGTTTTACCATTTGCCCAGTTTTAGACAGGGCTTCATTCCTGGAGCAGATATGGTACTCAATGAGAAGAGCTTGCCCAATGTTGAACTGCCAGAGAAGGCCCCAGCCACTACAGCTGAAGCACTTGCCCCCAAGCAATTTCTTGTTTTTGATCAAAGTGGGGATAAGACTACATTGATGTACAGTTTCGGAACTGGTACACCTATCTGCCTGAACTCGAGGAATTCCAACCCAAAGCCTCTAGTTAAACAGCCCAATGCAGTTGACGAAAAGTTCGGTATTTGGAGTGAGGTGCATGATATTTCTGGACCCAGTTTAACTGATGAGCTGAATACCAACAGCAGTGAAGCTGAAGAAGAGAGTGAGATGCGGGAAGACACAGAGGAGATCAATGCCTTGCTTTACTCTGATGATGGGAGCACTCAAGAAGAGGAAGATGATGATGAGGTGAGCACGGGACATTCACCTAGTATTATGACTGCTTATCACGATGATAAGCAGGATTGGCTTGAGGTGGAAGACGGGGAAGAAGTTTCGAGTTCATGTGGACCCACCAAAAGGCAGAGAGTTTCTGAAGATGGGTACGATGCCCTATCCTTCATCGACACTGCATGTTCTGCTAAACCTGGTAGAACCTTCCTACTTGAGGATGATGCTGAGTCCAAGTGCGGAAACAATCACAGACGGTTGTTCAACGACGATAACACCAACATGGATTCCATTTGCGGCAAGAGGTCAAGGAAGGACAAAATCCGGGAAGCTGTCGAGATTCTGCAGAGCATACTCCCCGGCGGACAGGGCAAATCCAAGGACCCGGCTGTAGTTTTGGACGAATCGATTCGCTACTTGCAATCCTTGAAACACAAAGCCAGGTCTTTAGGACTTTCAGCCCTCTTATTTCCTACTCCGCCATTGCCTGCACAACTCTTATAAGTTTAGAGATTGATTTCCGATCCATTGAAGCAGCTCGACAACAAAGAGGGCTTTAGCTAATACTAAATAGTCCTGCACTCCTGCATCTGTGTGTGCATCCAAATGGGGTTTGGGTTCGAAATCGAAGCTGCACCTCAGAGAAGAAGCCTATACAAAGTATGCAATTTACCCATATCTCAGTTTCAAGTTTCCTTGCACGTTTCCTTTCCAATATTTTGTGTCAAGTGGGTAGTCCTTTGAATGTGTCAAATGGGTGTATTTGTCAGCTTCAAAAGAAAACCCTACAAAAGAAGAAAAAGAAAAGCAGATCTAGTAGCTGTAAATTGTGTGGTTTTATTTTGAAATATTATTATTATTATTAATGTTTGACCTTTGTCTACGCGTGTGTAGCGCCAGTATCATTATGTAAGTCAGTGGTGAGTACTTTTGGCTTGATGGTTGGTGGCGTTTGGTGTTTTTGCTTTGTTTGTTGCGTTACGTGAAATATTTTATATATTTATATATTTAATTATTGTAAGGGTTAAAAAAGCTTTTATGGCCTGTTTTTGTCTCCTATTTCCTTTTCATCATGGTTGCTTAGCTCACACCTGTTACCATCACAAGGGAGTACTACGTACTGTGGTTGATTGGTTTCGAGGCTCATATGGTTAAGATATGAGATTTGGTGATAATGCGTTGATACGGAAGTATTGTCATGGACAACGACTCGCTACCAAACGCACCGCTGATTTGCGCTATCCTGGGGAACATGGTGGGGGAGTTCGGGTTCCTCCTTGGGCCATCCCTCGAATGGCCGTCTTGGACCCTAGAGCCCTAGATTCGCATTCTTATCCGTGTAGGTTGATTGTTATTGAAGTCGAATTAATCCATCCAAACTTTGTGTGCCGGTAAGAATGTAAGATACACAAAAACAAATAGGGGGAGGAAAAAAATAAAAAGAAAAGAAGGGAAAGCACGCTTGAACAGTAGTAGTCAGAAAACGAGAAAGAGTCGGGATGGTAAATGTTGACTTGAGTGAAAGGGAGTGAGATAACACATGCTTGGGTGGTATCATCGGCTTCGTCTAATTGTACGGCCATCGCATGCAGTTTTACCGGGCTACGCAGCTTTGCGTTCTTCGGTGACTGCGAAAAGGACATATCAGCTAACCCATCCCAATGTTCCTAACTTACATATTAGCCCTTTTTATATTTCTATTTCTGTTTTATTTTATTTTATGAAATATTAGACATTGTTTAACATTAATATCAAGATGTATATCGATATGTATCAAGAGGGCCGTGCCTATCATTTTGAGGGCCCTGTGCAAGATTAAATTAAAATACTTTTAATTTGCTAAATTTATAATGATATCTTTATATTAAATTAAAATACTACTATATTTATCAAATTTTAGATTAAGTTTATCAAAATATTTAAGAATAAGTTAGTCATTATATGTTCTTAAACACTTTTTTACTTTAAAAGGATTTGAATGCATACATATATTTCTCTTTGTTATATTTTTACATTTTTAAAATTTTACTAATTTCATTAAGTATAACTGTACCTAGTATAAAATACAGCATAGGTGTCTCTAAAAAAAATCTCCACGAAAAGAAAGTTTCAAGAAAAAATTAAAATACGGTAAATTAAAATAAAAAAATAAAGTGTTGTTCAACACAGTAAACAGTAAAGTAGGAGAAAAGGAAAAAATTGGCCCCTCTCAGGGGATCGAACGTCGGATGATTGGTAAAATCCAAAGCAAGCATTAGAACCACTGAGCTAATACGGATTCAATTGTCAATAAGTAGGAAAATTTTTATAATTAAATGCGGTGGGTTTCTATGTAATATTGGGCCCTAAAAATTTGGGGGCCCTGTTCCGTTGATCCACTTAAACATGCTTATGCACGTGTCTGTGTATCAATATTGATTGATATTTTGATATTTAGTGATATTTTCCTTCAAATTAGTTTATCGAACAAGCTAAAAAATGATGAAAATTTGATATTAAGATATCAAGTGATATCGATATTGGGTTATAACAAACATTAGATATCATATGATGATATATCATATCTAGCTATTGGATACCAAATGAGGTCTTGGACATCTTTCTGTGAGAAAATTAGTTACACCTTTTTCATTTTTTCTATGGGTAATTGTACTTTTTTTTCTCTATTGATTGATTTGCCCATATATTTTAAGGAAAGAGAAAAAATTATCTTTCTTAAATCACGTCCATTATAATTGAAAATCTTCATCATCCCAAATCGTTTCAACCGCATCAGTCAACACATTAGTTCGTCCCCAAACACACCATTTATTTTAACGCTTCTTGCACGCAGTGATTATTTGACTAATTGTCTATGGTTCAAATGTTTTGCTTCTGAATATCTGATTATGTGGTTCAATTTTCTATTTTAGATTTCAATATAGATTTTATATCATCTTGATTCATGAGTGGATTTATAACTATTTCTTTTATGCCTTGGGGCTAATTTAACAATACGTGTGCAATTTTAAACAAGTGTTGAATCTTCATCATGAGATTCCATTTAGTTGTTTTGTTTTTTAATTATTTTTGGAACTCCTTATCTATTATTGATTGTAGGGATGACAATGGGGTGCATCCTCATTTCACCCGATCTACCATGGGTAACCATCACACCACCCCAGGGGCGGCCACAGGGGGCGCGGTCGCGCGTGGGGGGGGGGAGGGCTTGATGGAGGACCACCTCAAGCACCACCCAATGCACCTCATTTCGGAGATGAACCTATCACAAGGTCCCGAGATAAGAAGATAAGAGAAGAACTTAACGCCTTCATCCACCACCACATGAAGTTGGTACTACCAATGGAGCCCGAGGGTGATATCATCACATTGCTTGAAACCGCACCATTCTCAGGCTCGACTAAGGGTGATTCAGCCACCACCCATACTTAGCTTTTGATTTGCTAGCATTATTTTGGACTTTGTGTTTTGGGCCTTTGTTTGGGTTTAATAGTACTTATTGAAACTTTGTGTTTTTGGGCCCTTACTTTTGGGCTGATTTTCTCTCCTATTTAAGGCTTGTAACCTCTCATTTGGAGGACACTTTTGAATCTTGTTTATGAAAACCTAGTTGGTTTGGTTTCGCTCTCCAAAGGTGAGAGCTTCATGCCTTGTGTGCATGTGTGTTGCATCTAGTTCGGTTTGTACTTGGTTTTGTCAATTTCCCGAAGATTGGTGATTCCGAGATGAGCACGAACCTCCTCCTTGTGCTTCCATGGCCAGCCATGGTTGTGTAAGGTTGTATAGGGTTGGTTTTGGTGTCATTCAAGTTGGTTCTCGGTGCATTGTCCCAATGGGTCTTCTTGTTGTTCATCAAGGTTGATTCCTCCTATCTTTTCCTTTTCATTTTCCTTATTTTTGTTCTGTTTTTCCCTTTCACTTGGTCGAGCCTTGTCTCTAAGGTTTTACCCTCCCTTTGCTGCGTTTTCTTGTCTAACTTGTGCCCTCCTTTGTGTTCTTGTGAGTCCGAGTCTACAACGTCAAGAAGGTCGGGAAAACAGCGGCTAACCCCGCATCAAATTGGCATCAGAGCATAGGTTCACTTGACGTTGTTTGAAACAAGAACGATCAAACCAAGGATCACTTTCTCTTAGTAAGTTTTACAAGAAATTCCTTGTTCAATGACTTGATCTTATTCTATTGTGTTGATTTTGTGTTTTTGGCACTTGTGTGTGCAATTTTCTCATCTTCGGGCACCCTAGCACCACCACAGCCCCACCGATGAACCACCACAGCCCCCATCCCAGCCACCAGCTGATCATTTGTGCTTCTTCAAGAAGCTTGTCCTTGGAACTTCCATAAAAAAAAATCAGACCTTGTTTCCCCAAAAAGCTGTCCACTTTATTGTTTCCCCAAAAAGTTGTCTCTTTTGTGCTTTTCCAAGAAGCATTGACATTTTGTTATATTTTCAGATTTTTTATTTTATTAGTTATCTTTTCATAATTGTGTGAAGAGGGAGAGAGAGTTAAAACCGAAATTAAAAAAAATCATATTCGGTTTTTCTGGAAAAAAAAAAGAAAGAAAAGAAAAGAGTGACATCTTATGCATGTTATTGAAGTGTTTTTAGTTGATATTCATACTATAACATTTGCACTTCATCTTAGTATTGCTTGGAAAAACAAAGCAAAGCTTATTTGGCTTGTTGTGCTTGCTTGTTGAAATCAAACCTTGTTTGCATTGTGTTAGCTTGCTCATTGTGTTGCAAACCTATTCATTGAACACATTGTATCCACACTTCGCAGCCACTACCTACTGATTTTCGAGCCTAAATTGCACCCATTTGCATATTTGAGCGCCATTGCATGATATTGATACATGAGAATAAGATATGGGGTTGAACCTTGTAAAACTTGGTAAAACACTTATTCTTAGTAAAAAAAAGCTCATTGTGTCGATCGTTCATTATTGTTTCAGGTGTTTGTTTAGCCATACTTCTATTTATTGAGTCTCTAGCCGCACCTAGAATCTGCGTGTTTGGTGTTAAGATCAGCCCTTGTAGTCATTGTGCTCTTTAAGGTTTGCTAATCTTGTGGTTGATTTTTGACTCTACCAAGGCGGATTTGAAGCTCGGTTGCAACACTCAAAGAGAAGAGTGAAACACTTGTGAGGCTGATTTTGCTTTCACTAACGTAACAAGTTTGCTATAGTGTGTTTTGAGAATGTCTAACGCATATCGTCCCCCTTCGGACCATTCCAATGGAAGCGGATCGGAGCCAATATCTCCGGAGTTGTTCAACATGCTTAAAACCATGTCGGACAACATTGGTCAGCTGACAGCTCGAATGGTGGCCTTAGAGACACATACACCACCCCAACATGTACAAAACGAGCCCCATCAAGAGCGGGAGGAGCCCTTCACAACCCCACCAATTGACCCTCGACATGGCCCGATTCCCCCACGAGAAGGTAGACGTTTTGGTCCTAATAATAATGTTCCTCCTTTACATGATGATTGTAGGCCTTCAAGAAGGCAATATGACTACTTTGAAGAGCACCCCGAGGATTGGGAACCACCCCGAGGCCATGGATACCAACAACGGAGAGCTCGTGAACAAGAGCAACATGGAATAGGCAAAATAAAGGTCAAAATTCCAGCCTTTGAAGGGAAGTGTGACCCCGACCTTTATGTGGAGTGGGAGACAAAAATTGAGCAAATTTGGAGCTGCCATAATTTCCCGGAAGAGAAAAAGGTACAACTCGCAGCCCTTGAATTTACCGGTTATCCACTAATTTGGTGGGATAATCTTGTGAAAGAAAGGAGGCGAGTTCTAGATCCAGTCGTTGTTAATTGGGAGAAAATGAAGGCCTTGATGAGGTCTCGATTCGTTCCTCAATACCACACCTGGGAGCTAAGACAAAGGTTGGAAAACTTGAAGCAAGGTTCCATGAGTGCGGAGGAAACATACAATGCCATGCAAGTGGCAATGGTAAGAGCCAATGTGGTTGAGGATGATGAAACCACAATGGTGAGGTACCTAAGAGTTCTTCATCCTTTTCTAGCTAATGAAATAGACTTGTATCCTTATGAGTCCATGACAGATTTGCTACACTTAGCAATCAAGGTGGAGAGAAATATCAAAGCTAGGAATCAAGGAGGAAGGACCTCAAGTGGCTACCCTAACTCATGGAAAGCACCAACTCAAAATCGAGGGTACCAGCCCTATGGGAGGGAAGCAGTGCAAGGAAAAGAAAAGGGAGCTACCTTTAGTCATCAAGGAGAGCAAGGTGGTCATCGCAAGGGCTATCCTACCAATGCACCTTCATCATCATCTCGGCCATCTAATGGGGTTTCCGCAGCCCCACAAGGGAGTAACTCTAACCCCTCTTCTAGTACTAGAGATATTGTGTGCTTTAAATGTCAAGGAAGAGGTCATATGATGAAGGATTGTCCTAATAAGAAAAATCTCATGATTAATCATTTAGGGCAATATGAATCTAAATCTGATTGTGATGATAATGTTTTGTGTGATGATGATGTGAATTTGCATGCTTGTGATTATGATAATGATGATGGAATTGAGTTTGAGCATGGCGAGTCTTTGATTGTTAAAAGAGTTTTACATGCTACCCCTTCTCCTTGTGATGATAACCAAAGAGAAAACTTATTCCATACTCGTTGTCTAGTTAAGAAAAAGGTGTGCAACATGATAATAGATGGAGGAAGTTGTTGTAATCTTGCTAGCATTGAAATGGTTCAAAAATTACAACTCCCAACATTAAGCCATCCTAGACCCTACAAATTACATTGGATGAGTGATTGTGGTGAAGTGAAAGTGAACAAGCAAGTTAAGGTTGCCATAACACTAGGACATTATGAGGATAGTGTTTTATGTAATGTAGTACCTATGCAAGCTTGTCATATTCTTTTGGGTCGTCCATGGCAATATGATAGGAAGGTCATTCATGATGGTTTCACTAACCGTCATTCTTTTGTGTTTAAGGGAAAGAATGTTATCCTCAAGCCTATGATCCCAACGCAGGTTGCCGAGGAGTATGAGAAGAAACGGGCAAGGGAGGAGAATAAGGGGTTGGAGGAAACCAAGTGTCCGCAGCCTAAGACCACACCGCATTCATCATCATCCCTTAGTGTACAACCCACTAGCTCCCAAAGATCAAGCCTCTCCATTGAGCCTAGCCAACCTAAGGAAGTGTGGGAGAGTAAGGGAGTTCTTCTAGTATCTAAGCAAGACCTTAAGGAGTACCTTGACCCCGAGACCACTCTTATGTTGTTATGTAAGGAGCTTGCTTTATTGAGTGATGATCTTAAGGCTACCCTACCTGAGAGGATTTTTGGGCTACTTGAGGAGTTTAAGGATGTGTTTCCAGAAGAGATTCCAGCTGGTCTACCGCCTATTAGAGGCATTGAGCACCAAATAGACCTTGTCCCGGGAGCCACCCTACCTAACCGCCTAGCCTATAGGATGAACCCTAAGGAAACCCAAGAGATCCAATCCCAAGTGCAAGAGTTGTTAGATAAGGGTTATGTGAGGGAGAGCCTTAGCCCATGTGTTGTTCCCGTACTTCTAGTGCCAAAGAAGGATGGTTTTTGGAGGATGTGTGTGGATTGTCGAGCCATCAACAATATCACGGTGAAGTACCGCCACCCAATACCCCGCTTAGATGACATGCTAGACGAGTTACATGGAGCCACTACTTTTTCTAAGATTGATTTAAAGAGTGGGTACCATCAAATTCGTATGAGGGAGGGGGATGAGTGGAAGACAGCCTTTAAGACCAAGTTCAGTCTTTATGAGTGGTTGGTTATGCCCTTTGGGCTTACCAATTCCCCTAGCACTTTTATGCGTCTTATGAATCATGTTCTTAGGCATTTCATAGGGAAATCTGTTGTGGTTTACTTTAATGATATACTTGTGTATAGTAGATCCTTAGAAGAGCATGAGTTACATTTACGTGAAGTGCTATCTACTCTTCGTCATGTGCACCTTTATGCTAATTTGGAGAAATGTGAGTTTTGCACTAATTGTGTTACTTTTCTTGGTTTTGTGGTCAGCTCACATGGATTAAAGGTGGACGAAAGCAAGATCAAAGCAATCCAAGAATGGCCCACTCCTACATCAATTGGCCATGTTCGGAGCTTCCTTGGATTAGCTAGCTTTTATCGTCGGTTCATGAGGGATTTCAGCACCATTGCAGCCCCTCTAACCGAGATCACCAAGAAGCATCACCCATTCGCATGGGAAAGAGCCCAAGAGAAAGCGTTCAACGCCCTAAAGGAGCATCTCACGCAGGCCCCGGTCTTAGCACTTCCGGATTTCAACCGGCCCTTTGAAGTGGAGTGTGATGCATCGGACATATGCATTGGTGGACTTCTCATGCAAGAAGGTAAGCCCATTGCCTATTTTTCAGAAAAATTAAAGGGAGCTTGTCTTAATTACTCTACCTATGATAAGGAGTTGTATGCACTGTTTAGAGTTCTTAAGACACGGCAACATTATCTTTGGCCTAGGGAGTTTATTTTGCATACTGATCATGAGTCCTTAAAGCATTTCAAGAGCCAAGACAAGTTAGATAGGAGGCATGGTCGTTGGATGGAGTTTATAGAAACATTCCCTTATGTCATTAAGTATAAGAAAGGAAAGGATAATGTTGTGGCAGATGCCATTTCGAGGAGATACATGTTGTTGTCTACATTAGACTCAAGGATCTTAGGCTTTGCATATATTAAGGAGCTCTATGTAGATGACCCTGATTTTGGAGAGATTTACAATCATTGTGTGGCTAAAGGATCCTTAGATAAGTACTACTTGTTTGATGGGTTTCTTTTCAAGATTGATAAGGTTTGCATTCCCCGTTGTTCCCTTAGGCTCTTGTTGGTTGAGGAAGCCCATATGGGCGGCTTGATGGGCCGTTTTGGGAGGGATAAGACCTATCACATGCTACACACACATTTCTTTTGGCCTCACATGCTTAGGGATGTAGAACATTTGGTTAAGAGAAGTGTTGATTGTTTGAAGGCTAAGTCTAGGTTACAACCCCACGGCTTGTATTGTCCATTACCAATTCCTGCAGCCCCTTGGGAGGACATATCCATGGACTTTATTGTTGGGTTATCTAGGACTAAGAAGGGGAGGGATTCGATCTTTGTGGTTGTTGATCGTGTTTCTAAGATGGCTCACTTTATCGCTTGTCATAAGACCGATGATGCTTCCAATGTAGCTAACCTTTTCTTTAGAGAGATTGTTAGGCTTCATGGAGTACCTAAGACTATAGTGAGCGATCGGGATGTGAAATTTCTTAGCCACTTTTAGAGGACTCTTTGGGGTAAACTAGGGACAAAGTTGCTGTTTTCCACCTCTAGTCACCCACAAACCGATGGGCAAACCGAGGTAACCAATAGGACCCTTACTGCCATCCTTAGGGCCATCATTATGAACAATTTGAGATTGTGGGAGGATGCTTTTCCTCATGTGGAGTTTGCTAATAACCGAACCGTGCATTCATCTACTAAGCTTACACCATTTGAGTGTGTTTATGGTACTAACCCACTAACCCCTTTGGATCTTACCCCATGTCCCATGAGGGAGAAAGAAGACTTTGATGCAGGAAAACAGGTGGAGTTCATTCGGGAGCTTCATGAGCGCACTCGTGTTCGGCTAATTCAAAAGGCCGAAGAGAATGCCCAACGAGCCAACAAGGGACGTCGCAAGATGATTTTTCAGCCCGGTGATCTAGTTTGGGTGCATTTGCGAAAGGAGCGCTTTCCCAACAAGCGCAAGTCTAAGCTCGCTCCATGAGGAGATGGTCCATTCAAAGTTTTACAACGATTCGGGGACAATGCCTACCAGATTGACTTACCCGGTGACTATGGAGTTAGTGCCACATTCAATGTCGCCGATCTCACCCCCTACCTAGCTGAGGATGAAGACATGGATTCGAGGTCGAATCATTTCCAAGAAGGGGAGAATGATGAAGGACCACCTCAAACACCACCCAATGCACCTCATTTCGAAGATTGACCTATCACAAGGTCCCGAAATAAGAAGATAAGAGAAGAACTTAACGCCTTCATCCACCACCACATGAAGTTGGTACTACCAATGGAGCCTGAGGGTGATATCATCACATTGCTTGAAACCGTACCATTCTCGGGCTCGACTAAGGGTGATTCAGCCACCACCCATACTTAGCTTTTGATTTGCTTGCTTTATTTTGAACTTTGTGTTTTGGGCCTTTGTTTGGGTTTAGTAGGACTTATTGAAACTTTGTGTTTTTGGGCCCTTGCTTTTGGGCTAATTTTCTCTCCTATTAAAGGCTTGTAACCTCTCATTTGGAGGACACTTTTGAATCTTGTTTATGAAAACCTAGTTGGTTTCACTCTCCAAAGGTGAGAGCTTCATGCCTTGTGTGCATGTGTGTTGCATCTAGTTCGGTTTGTACTTGGTTTTGTCAATTTCCCGAAGATTGGTGATTCCGAGATGAGCACAAACCTCCTCCTCGTGCTTCCATGGTCAGCCATGGTTGTGTAAGGTTGTATAGGGTTGGTTTTGGTGTCATTCAAGTTGGTTCTTGGTGCATTGTCCCAATGGGTCTTCTTGTTGTTCATCAAGGTTGATTCCTCCTATCTTTTCCTTTTTCATTTTCCTTATTTTTGTTCTGTTTTTCCCTTTCACTTGGTCGAGCCTTGTTTCTAAGGTTTTACCCTCCCTTTGCTGCGTTTTCTTGTTTGACTTGTGCCCTCCTTTGTGTTCTTGTGATTACGAGTCTACAACGTCAAGAAGGTCGGGAAAACAGCGGCTAACCCCGCATCAGGGCGGCCCCCCTCCGGCATCGCAATTTCGTAGTATATTTTAAAAAAATAAAAAAAAATGTGAAAAAGAACACTAAAGTTGTCTAGCTTAGTTGGTAAAAAGGAGACAAGGAAGGAAAATGGATGCAAGAGGTCATGGGTTCAAAACTCGTTCCTTACCTTTTTCCACTAGTATTTTTTATTCCAACCAAAATTTTCCTATTATAAATGTCATATTTAAATCAAATTTTATATTTTTCTTTTAATATTTTCATAAGATTATTCATTATGTTACACGTACATTTTTAAATATTTTCTTTTGATATTTTTCTTTTGTTACACGTAACCTATTGAAACCTAATTATGATTCTTGAAACTTTGTGCATTTGAAACTTTATTATTGAAACTATATGTTACGCTCTTTTGTGGCCTATTAAAACCTATTGTATACTTATTGTAACCTACTAAAACCTTAATTACAAAGTTAGTTACAATACAAATTAGGTACAAGAATTAAATCGCCTACAATAGATTAGTTACAATAATGTGATTGTGTTAATTACAATAATATATATATACAAGAATTAAGGGCGGTTACACAAAGATAATTACAATACAAATTAGATATATTCAGCACCTGCATTAGATAATTACAAGATAATATTCTTATACATTTGTAACTATACAGATTGCACAAACTGGTTTTATCCCTTTACAATCCCTTGGTCGTAGGTATGTGAGACACGTTTGTTTAAAGAAATCTTCTAAACAATCTTATCTATATTTGTTTAATTTTTAATTTTTTTAAAAGATAAAAAATTTATTTCAAGGGTATATAAGTAAAATTTACACTAAAAATGTATAATTAATAAAAACAAAAACTAAAGAATATAATTACTATAAAAAAACTTGAAAAAGATACATTCCCTAAAATTTTCACTATTTCTTTTCTTTTTTTTTTTAAAAAAATTAACATGGTAATTACACGTTTTAGCATTTTCCATCTTGGGGTTTCTTCCGACCGCCCTTTTCTCCGCGCTGTTCTCCCTCTTGCTTGTCTCCCTCCTTCTCTATAGGATGTGATTTTTATCGCCCTTGTGGTCCGCTTGGGGTCATGTGGGTTCTCTCTTTGTTCGATTTAGGGCTCCTTCCGACCTAGAAGGGTGTGTCGTTTCTCCTTCCTATTGTAGAATTGATTTGGGTCTATTGTGGTGTGGTGGCTTCCGCCTTGTCCTCCTTGTCCGATCTGTGCTTCTGGGGCCTTTGCCGTTAGAGTGATCTTCTCCGTCCTACCCCTTTGGGTGTGGATGGTGGAATGGGAAAATATAAAAATAAAAATTATTTAGAATTCTTACTGGTTGGGGCGCTGGTGTATCTTCCTCTATCTTTCACCGTCGTCTGCCTGCCTCCGCCGATAGCTGCTTGCGCCTCTGTAGACGGGGTTCTCCTCCTTGGTGTGCTCTGTACTAGCTGATTATCCCTTGACGTGCAAGGTTTAATCTCCCCCCTTGCACGCCAAGTATCCATTAACTAAAAAAAATGCCCAAAAGGGCTTAAATTAAATCTCGTATGGGTTCAAAATTTCGTTCGAAAGACAATGCAATATGAAGCTCAATTTGAATTTAAGGAAGATGTAAATTAAGAAATATTTAGGTTGAAGATAACTAAGGACAATGCAATATGAAGCTCAATTTGACATAAACGAATTGACTAAAAGTAACAACCAATTCAGCAATCTGTAGGTTAAAAAGATTAATAAATTAGCAATCTAAATTTCATTTTCAAGTTATAGCAAATCTATATTATTGTTTCAGTTGTAGCAATTTGGGTTAAGTTTTAGCAATATGAATTTCAATTTATAATCAAGCATCTAAAATTTATTGAGCAATATATAAATTAAGCATTTAGTAATCTAAATTATAATATATGTAAATTCAATTTAGAATTTGGAAATTAAGTTATTTTAACATATACTTTCACATATTTATTGTAAAAAAGATGTGATTTCACATACCTTTCATCCAAAGAAATTTCCTTTGACGGTGAAGAATATCATCTGTCAAGAGACGCCATGTTTGTTCCCAAATGAATTCTGGCCTGGACAAAGTACCAGTTACAACAACATGGCAAAAAGTCTCTGCAAGGAGGATGGATGACCTGAAAAGCTGGCTTCTTCGATGGCATGTATGTATTTCTTTTCATCGTCTAGTAAACCCAATGCATAACACGCTTCTTTGAAAGAATTGTATAATACTCCGTCAACAGTTCGAATATCCTCATAGCATGTAGGACCTCGAACTCAATTTAATAAGATACGTAGATAGTAAATCTCTTTGGCGACAGGAGTGACATGGAACATCCTTCCAATGGCAAAACCACGCTTTCTAGGAGTCCATTCATATTGTTGTGGTTTCTAGACAAACATCGTAGGGAACTCAACATAAGTTAACCCTCTGGCTTCCTCATATTTCTTGTTATATTCCATCCAGGTCAAAAACATGGTTGGTTTACCTACAACTTTCTTGACCATAGATTAGATTGGTTGAGCATCACGAAATACAACATTCTGTTGATCCCTCATATGGAAATTCAGCCGCTCAACAGAGGGTACCCTGTAGTGGATAGGAAACTCAAAGATGCGCCAAAGTGCTTCAATTGGATAGAGATATCTGAAAAAAGGAAGTGGTTTTATAATGGGATAATGTCAAACTAAATGTAGACAAGGCTTAAATAGCAATCGAAAAAATTGTATATTTTTTTAAAAAAAAGCTCACGTAGTATATAAGGTTGATAATGAGCGATTAACAATAAAACATAGAGATGTATATATCATTCGTTCTAAATAATCTATCGACATTTATAAATTATATAGCAGAATACACGTACATACAAAATGGGTAAGATTGTAAAAAAAAGTAACAATTTATAAGGTAGTATTTAGATAGAGGATGGACGTAAATAGCATATAAAAAGGTAACCAACAGTAATATAAAAGTGGTATGATACATTAATGGAAAAGAAAATATTACCTGGCATCGGTGAAATTTTTTATTTCATCAACATCTTGTCCTTCTTGGTCATCATTAGAAATGGTGGCCATGATTCGGTCATCTCATCCCTTACTTATGTATTTGAACAAATATTTAATTGACCTTGACTGGTTGCACCATTCAACGTTGATGTGTGCTTGATATTTGAGCAGGAGATATGGATTGTAAGGAACCACAAATTTACTGTCAAACTCGTGCTGGCCCTTCTTAACCGTTAAATCGGTGTTCAATCTCTTGTATAAGACATATCCATCCTCATCAAATATTGTTGTTCATTCAACATAACCTTTGGGAAAAAATTTGGAGCAAGACCCTTGCTGCATGCAGACGGCATTTGTCTTGGATTGACTGCAAGGGCCATGAGTCATGAAACTCTTCACTGCGGCATACAAAGCTGGCTGGTGGATCGGATCTGGAATTTCTGTAGAGATGACTCTATCAATGTCATCTATGGTAGACAGCTTGTCATCTCTATGCAACCACATAACAATATGAGAATGGAGCAGTCACATTTTTGAAACTTTATAGTATATACAACTGCAAAAATAGAAACGTTGCAAGTAACAAAAGTCAGCGGTGAGAAACCCACACAGTGACATAACACAATCAAAGAAAACTGTAATAAAAATTAAAACACCAAAAAATAGGTTTTGTATTTGATCGAAAATAGTTTAATTCTTGAATTAGTGGAAAGAACACATAGTCAGAATTGTTCCAACTCCAAATTACATAAATATCATGACGCTGCTCTATTTTCACATGGGATATAAAATACCATAAAAGTACAAAATCAATTCCATGATTCCATAACAAATAAAGAAATAAGGATAATCATAAATTTTGATAACAAAAAATATACCTAAATTCAATTGCATTTGACAAATATAGGAACTACAGAAAGTTCACTTATCAATGTGTCAGTTTAACAAATCTTAGTTTCAGTTTCGATCAGCAAGCTATAATTTCAGTTCAGCAAAAATATGATTGATTTATAATGTAATTTCAATTCAGCAATCTGAAAGTTGTTGAGCAATAAAGAAATTTAGCATAAAAGAAATAGAACTAAAGTTACTGATACAATCTCAGTTGTTGAGCAAATGACAGATTCAGCACATTTGAATCCATATCCAAACAACAAATGACAGATTTAGTGAATTTTTGAAGCTGTCACAAACTTAGCACATTTTTAGCACATTTTTAAATCTGTAGACAACAATTTGTCATAAATTCAGCCCACTTTAAGAATCTGTAAACAACAATTTTTTTGTTAAAATCTGTAAACAGAAATTTGCCACAAATTCGGCATACTGTAAAATCTGTAAAACAACATTTGTTTAACACAAATCTATTTCTGCTGGTCGTCTGCTACTTTGATCAAAATTTGGGGGCTGTTGAGTTGGAAAAAAATTTCAGATCGTGGGGCTGATTTAGTAATGGCTTGAGGGCTATTTTGAGGCAATTTCATATGCTGCTTCTCGTAAAGGTATTGTTCGGGACTGAATTTTATTTGGCTTCAACTTCCAACTTTAGTGCTGCTTGTAAGTTTAGTTTTGAATCTGCTCATGGGTGTTTTATGCTGGTTTTTATGCAAAATGGGAAGGTGCTGATTTTTTCAGCAATTTATCTCTAGTTTAGGAGTTGTCTACTGGCCAATGCTTGTAATTTAAAGCTTATTCTATCGACAAGGAATAAAGAGGAGTTGAAGATAGTCAAAAGCCAACTTGAGAGCCTAGGCTTTATAGAAAATGATAACAAAAACTTAAAAATAAAAGGCTAGAATGGTACATAAAAGTGGTAATATAAACTTAAAAATGATATAAGGATGCTACATTCTTTAAGTTGCATATTTAGCATAAAATATGTAGCCCTCCTTCCATGGGAGACCAAAAACATTAGTAGGTTGTTTTCAAGCTCATGTTGCTTTTAGTTTTAGACCTGCTACAGTAAACCCATATGATTGTGTATCTTGACACTTGGAAAGGGTTACTTTTAACATTCTAAAAATCTTATACCAATCAAAGACACTATAAATCTGATTTCAGCAATAAGTAGGTTGAAGAGATTTAAAGAAAATGCAAATTGTCTTTCATTGCTGATGGATAGTTTAAATACAAAATGAACTTTCAAATTGGCAGACTAAACAATTAGGGGGAGAGGACCACATACTTGATTGACAGCGGCCGAAGATATTGTTGCATCTCAAGTCCTTAATGACTTCATGTAGCTTGATACTGAAGAGTCTACATGAGAAATCAAATATTTCCTCGATTCGAACACCAAGGACATCAGATAAACGGACAATTTTCGGTCACCTTGAATTGCAAGTGAAGGTAATTAACAAATCCGGATGAACATAAAACTTGCAAAGTGCCATGACATCTTAATAGTTTTGCATCATATACCTAGGTCCACCAGTAAAGGATGACAATAGAAGAATACGCTTGCCAACAGAAGCAGGTTCACTGTTTCCATTCGAAGCTGCCACAGTCAGGTTCATATAAGTATTGGAACGTACATCATCTTGATGAAATCGAAAGTATAAGAGACGGGAAGACTCAATCATGGTGTAAGCATCGACCACTAACTGTTGGAATAATTTCTAAGCGAACAAATAAAGTGCATGCTCTGTCAGCCGGTGTTAGAATCTATAAGCAAAAAACTCACTCAAAGTCAACTTAGTTCTCTTGCTGGTGCCATCAATATCACGATTCTCAATCTCGATTGTGTAACCATCTTCAGCATACGGAAATAGCAAAGGATACTGAAGAGGAAGATAAGAAGGATGTAGCTCTGTTATACGTTGCAGTTGACCATTTTGTGTCTCAATAACAATGTCTCTTCCACCATTTTTAGAATCGGTGTCGTCAAAAATAATAGCTGCAACGTCCGATGTAGTTGGAAGGTTGTACCTCCTTCCATCACGACCCCTCCTGCTGAGTAGCTTAAGCTTCATAGTTTGAGAAAGGTCATTTACCAACCTATCCCTGACCATCCTAAATGATTGAGCGAGTGGGTTATGCTCATCTGGCATACACTTTAGATCACCCACAAGAGATTCATCAAATTCTTCAGATTCACTTTGCCTGCGAGCATTAAAATAATAGTTGTTGATCGAGTTGAGACACTCAGAAAGTTAAAGTTGTAAACGAAAAAATCAAGTTCTAACTTGGTAGCTCGAATGCGATTTGATTCCTCGTTAGGTGTATCGTATATATACAATTGAGAGAACTTAGGGGAATCTCCATCAACGGGCATAAGACTTTCGATCCTACGAACGTTCTGACGTTGTATGCGATAGACGTTGAATGCAAACATATTGTTGTAGCTCCGAATATACTCGAAAAAATTGCTACTCCTTGGATCAACACCTGAGAATAGCTCTCTCAATAGAATGGGCAGTTCAATGACCTTTGGTAACTCAACCTTCCCTTTAGAACAACATAAAATGAACTTTGGTTTGGTAAGATTGTGGGACTTGTCAGTTCGTTCCTCGTACCATATAATCGCATTACAATAATCACAAGTCCAAGTGGGAAGCCCGATATCATAATACCCTACCAATCGATTATAAACAAATGACACTATTAGTACAATAAGGAGGCTAAACAACAATAATAATGTATAATATATCAAAGAAACAATCATATAACGTGGCAAGCAAATAGAAATTCATATATATAACAATCTGTAAGCATATATCATAATATATTAGACATATGTCTTCGTTAACGTCGAGATATAACATATTTTGGTGTCGTAGAAAACCAAGATTAATTATGCGTATTACCATCAAGAACATCGGTGGTAGGGTTTTTCATCTGATCTGGGTAACCTGTTATAGGCGTCTTATAATCAACTACAAAGGAAATAACATGTAATTAAGTCAAATAGATACATGGATTGAGAATATATAGACATATATATAGTAAAAGATTAAAGAGAAAAATCAAAGCAAATGGATTATTTGTATACCAGTAGATGCAAATGTCCTCGGTGTGGTAACAGAAGAAGACTTGGCTGGTGCAACGGTTTGAGTAGCTGTGAACAGTATATCGATGGAAAAAAAAACATGAATCAATTTGCGAGTACCAAGAACCCAATATAGTAGAGATGTGAATGTAGCATAGAATGTAATGGATAAATAAACTTAAAACAACCAGTCAACTAAAAAGAGAATGAGTCATTTGTCTGAAAACATAATTTCTCACAAACTGTAAAGTCCGTTTGTTTTTTATGCAATATATAAAATCAGCATTTTACAATTGAAGTTTCAATGTATGTAAATACAGTATAAACTCTGTAAATTCAGCTAATTATTAACGCACAAATTGGTGAGTTCAGGAAATCAGAACATCATTTTCAACAATCTATAAATTCAGCAATCGGTAGGTTGAAGATAACTAAAGGAAATGCAATATGAAGCTCAATTTGACATAACCAACAACCCTATGAAAGTATGAGGAGTTGTTGACAGAAGTGTAAATTAGAAGCTCAACCAACATTACAATTTTTGGAACAAGAGCTATTGATAATTGTACAACAGAAGCTTTTCAAGTGAAGCCTAAAACACGGTAGAGAGCACATAAACCTTTCAATATAGCAACAAACTTGGTGCAAAAAATACATCTAAAAATGTGTTGTAACATATAGACATGATCTAAAAATTTATTAAATGGATTAGATGCAAGTTTATAAAATGTACTTACTAGTTTGTGTACTTTAGAGAGAAAGTTAGAACTGATAACACCACATATGCACGTTTATGATAACATGAATTGAAATCTAGATAAAGCAATGGGAATACTGGAAGGAAGGTCATGGCTAGGAGGGTTATGTCGTTGTGATGAATTTGTGGGAGTGCGCACTAAAGGAGGTTGATCCCGTGCTTGACGCTTTGATGCCATAGACAGTCGTCGGTTCATTATGAGCTCCTTCGGTGTGAGATGTTCGAGAGAGTCCTCTGGTCAACCTTGAATGTTGCCTAAGGAATAAACCCCACATAAATATATTGTTACATGGATCAGAAGATAACACGTAGGAAAGCACAAAAAATGCAAGAAAAAAACAACCAAAAGAAAAAAGCTTAATAAATATGAATGAATAATAGTGTTTACCACGTAGAGGTGTAATCCGACAATTTGTGGGGGTATGCACAGGTGAATTAAGGCAAACTGGACGAAAGAAATATAGTAAGAATGAACAATTGAAAAAGTAATAAGGTATCGTAAAAGAAGGTCGGAATGAGAAAAATAATTTATATTACCATTAGAGATGTCCCTCATAGGAGTCATCAGATGCTTAGAAAAAGTCGGGGTTGATGCACTACAATCTACTCAAAGCAAGCAGTAAAAGTTAAAATGAATATTAATGAACAATTAACAAACTGAGATAGTAGCCTTGGATGAATAAAAGGAAAACAACTGAGTGAAAATGTCTGGGAATAAAAGTACGTTACTCGGAAAGAAAGGAAGATACCGGGAGGAAGCACACGCATGGGAGGTTTAGGTCGTTTTGTTGAAGTTGGGGTAGTGCACACCGAAGTATGTTGATATTATCTTTATTTTTAATTTTTTTTTGAATTAATCCCATTGGTTAAATAAAAAGAAATTGCCTAAAATAGAAAAATTATGTATTTGGAACTACATTTTTTTATATAAAAAATGCTTTTGAATTCATCCTATTGTTTAAAAAATAGATGGAAATGTTATTGTGTAATTAATATAGAATAAAATAATATTGTATAGTTATATAACTCTATTTTTTTAAAAAAGTTTTGAATTAATCCCATTGGTTAAATAAAAAGGAATTGCCTAGATATTTAAAAAATAGATTGAAATGATATTGTGTAATTAATATAGAATGAAATAATATTGTATAGTTAATATATAGATAGATATAGATATAAACTTATCAAATAGATATCCAATTAAATATACATTGTTGACAAAAATAGGTTATATGAATATATCAAATAAATATTGCAAAAAAAGCTATTTCTAAATTATACAATTATAAATATATATAAAATAGATGTTGCCAAAAATATCAGTGCGCGAGGAGGCGACACGTGGCACAAATGCTTTGCTTTTAATTAATATATAGATTGGTTAAATAAAAAGGAATTGCCTAAAATAGAAAAAATATGTATTTGAAACTATATTTTTTTTATATAAAAAATGCTTTTGAATTCATCATATTGTTTAAAAAATAGATGGAAATGTTATTGTGTAATTAATATAGAATGAAATAATATTTTATAGTTAATATTAACTCTATTTTTTAAAAAAGTTTTGAATTAATCCCATTGGTTAAATAAAAAGGAATTGCCTAGATAGATTGTTTAAAAAAATAGATTGAAATAATATTGTGTAATTAATATAGAATGAAATGATATTGAAATGATATTGTGTAATTAATATAGAATGAAAAAATAGGTTATATGAATATATATAAAATATATATAATTATAAATATATATAAAATAGATGTTGCCAAAAATATCAGTGCGCGAGGAGGCGACACGTGACACAAATGCTTTGCTTTTAATTAATATACTAGTACGATCCCCGCGCCATGGCGCAATTTTTTTTATAAATAATATTTAGATATAGATTAATCATAGACATTAAATTTAATACAATATTTTGAACTAAACCCATTGATTAGTAAATGTGTTAAAAATAATCAAAAAAATACAATTGGGTTAAAGAGATAAAGAGAAAAATAAATAATAAATAGTGAAAGATAAAAGATTTGAATTAATCCCATTGATTAAAAATGTAATATCAAATAATATTGGGTAATTAATATTAGAAAATTTTCCACAAAAAATAATATTAGAAAATATAGTTTCCATAATTAATGATATTATGTAAATAATTTTCCAAAAATAAGTTTGAACATGGAGAGGACATGTGGCATAAATGCTTCTCTTTTAATATAATATATAGATATATAGATGGTTAAAAATGTAATATCAAATAATATTAGGTAATTAATATTAGAAAATTTTCACAAAAAATAATATTAGAAAACATAGTTTCCATAATAAATGATATTATGTAAATAATTTTCCAAAAATAAGTTTGAACATGGAGAGGATATGTGGCATAAATGCTTCTCTTTTAATATATATATATATATATATATATATATATATATATATATATATATATATATATATATATATATATAGATGGAGATATGGAGATTACAATCTATCACTGAAATATGGAAAGAATAAGCATATAAAAATTTGAGAAGAAAAAAAATAAGGAAACAACATATGTATGGGTTGGGGTGAAAGAATCTATATACATATACTAAAACCAATGCATTTTTGCCTACGTGGCGGCGCGTGAGTGCATCTGCATACGTGGCAGCGCGTGAGTGCATCTCGCAAAAGTTTCTCCCGTCAAAAAGGAAATCTAATAAAAATAATTATTTTATTTTATCATTAACTCATATAATTGGAAAGATGGAATATCTTATAAAAGAGTAAATATTATATAAGGAAAAAAATATTAGTTGTAGAAATATACTATATATTTAACAAAAAATAATATTAAAATATTAAAAAAACAGTTATCTAATAAATGACATGAGATTCAATTAATTGTAGATTAGAAGAAAAAAATTACCTTATAAATGTGAATTCTATATATATTTTGAGAGAATCTAAATAAAAAATTATTTAGATTTTTTATAATTTGTCAAATTAATTTTATTTATATCTATATTAATTGTATTAATGTATTCTCCGTACAAGGGACGAGACCTACACTAGTAAGCATATAAAACATAATATGAAGGTGTAATACATAATTGTATGATACGTAGGTTGCAACTGGATTTGCAAACAAAATGGAACAATAATCTTCATCGAGACACGCAACCGAACTATTAGGTGTGGAAAATACAGAATGGTGGGCTGCAAGTTTTCATTTAATCGCTTTTTGTTGTTAATTGTTATACATGTTTTCACTCAATTAATTGGAAGTAAGTAATTAAGCAAAAGAAGTAATAAGCTAACTCTTAGCAGATGGATCAATCAGTAATTCGGGAGGTCGACATTTGTAATTTGAATATCGAGCTAGATTGGTCAAATTAGCTTTAAAAGTAATAAAAGTGATATAATATTTATTGAGTTTATAAGTTAATACATTGTAAAATTAATCAGCTAACAACAAATATAATAGAAGATTTCAAATTAACGGTAAACTGTCGGATATTTAGTCTGCAACTGTAATTGCTCTCTGATCCATATGCTAAGAGGTGCAAATGTATATGGTAGGAACTGAAATTTAAGACACTGATTGAAGAGAAAGAGAAAACATACCGAGATATTGTCTAAATATTTATATATTTTATTCAACCAACAACCAAACTCAAAAGGATGAAATAAACTAAACGAAATATGAGTTCAAAAGAAGTATCGAATCAAACATCGAGGGGAAACATAATATTAATGATAATACGGTAACAAAGATCATTCCCTAAATCAGTCAAGAAGGTCGACAAAAGGAACATCAAGAGGCATCAGCTGGTTCAATCTTCACCTTGACCTTTTTCTGCCTCGTTGTTGATATTTGACAGTCCTCAGCATCGTCCCCACTATCGATGTCAACGTAGTTGCGTCGTTTGGCAGGAGTAGACATGGTGAGTGTACCGGAAGAACAAACATCTGAATGTGAATCCTAAGTGTAAAAAATAGTGAGAAGTTGTTAGTTTAGTTTACCTTATTATATTAACATGATACATGTTAATATAATATAGATCGGTTGATGTAGATTTGGAAAAAAGTTGGAAAATCCGCAGGTATATATTTAATACAACGGCGAAATACAGTTATGCAAATACATTACTTGCAAGGAAGGGGTAGATGAGTTGCACTGGTCAATCATGGAAGAATTGTCAGACATGCTCCAAATGGTGTGTGTTTTATCCTGATGAGCGAAAGAACCCTTCACTTTGACTCAAAACAAAAACTTCTTATTCAGAAGGACGTTAAAATCTTCGGGGAATGCATCCACATCACCAACCTAAAAGTTTTGAATTATGGTTATGAGGGCGGACAACGGAAGTTGAATTGTGGGTAATGTAAGGTAATGTAATAGATAGTATAAGTATAGTGATGAAAAGATAGTACCTTAGGTTGTTTCTCTCTCAAGGCGGTAACCGAACAACGAAGAAACTTTTGGACATCCTTGTCGAACATCATCAAGGAGGCAGTACCCATTTCATCTTCAACCTTTATTTGCAAAGAGAACCTATATAAAACAGTTAAACACATGTTAAGAATTGGAGATGATGTTAGGAGTATAAAAAAGTGTGTATCGCAATGGAAGAACGTAAGAAGTAAATACCTCTGTACCGGATATAGAACAGGTTGGTCACATGTGTCACAATAGGAACTCGTTCCAGCCATACCAACACTCGACTTGCACTTAATGCAAGCATTATAGAACCATTTCTTGAGTTTTTTGAAATCAACCACTCTGGCAACAAATGTGCAAAACCCATCCTATAGCGAAACATCAAAGGCAGAAACAGAATAAAAACGTGGAAGGTGGAAAATGCAGCATATGAGCAGGTAAAACATATATTATCTAATCCAATCAACCAACAACACTATGAAATTTACAACCAACAACCGTATGAAATTTACAACCAATTTAATGCTGCAGATTCACAAACACAACCAACAAACTGTAACGGCCCGGATATAAATATCCGGGATACGTTTCGAAGGTCGGATACCTTCGTTCGGATGTTGCAATTCAGGTACGGGTCGAGGTTTCAAACCTCTAATCAGTCGAAGTTTCATAAATTCAGTTTAACGAAAATAAAGCGGAAATATGATTTAGATACAAAAGCCACGGCAGAGCCGGGTCAAAACCAAGACAAAGTGGGCGATTACCATTTGCCAAGTTAGAATATATTAGCCAGATTCTTCAATTCGCCAAAAGATTTCCCCGTCACAGAAGCATGGAGCAACAAGAGCGGTACCTAACACTATCCATGAAGTCAGGCCTGGTGATCGCCTGCGGGTCCTCTGACCGCGCTGAGACCACATAACATGCCTATACCTAAATAAAAGATGACTAATGCGGTACAAGATTTAAATCACACTATCATGCCCCTAGTATTTATATAATATGCAAAAAAGAACTGTAAAGGGCCCAAGACAATGCCAAGTGGCATATCCCTCTCCTACCTCTGCACCCCTTCCCGTTAGTGCAGAGACTGGCCAGTTCGGGCTATAGCATAGCACTCTCTTCGTGGTGGTGCACTCACCACGGTATCATCATATCATATCATATCTGATCATCATATCATATCTCATCATCATATCATAAAATAAATAAAACATGCCCGATGGTACTGGGCTAATCGTATCATATCGAATCATCTCATCTCTTGCCCGATAGTGCTGGGCTATCATATCATGCTCATATCGACTCGATAGACTCAGGGCACCCGATGGGGCTGGGCTACCCTATGACCCTAGCAAAGACTCTAGGACTATCACAGATAACGGCCGTTCTGTTTCAAACACACAAAGTAAACACATGCTCAGTTCAATGCAATCCTAGCATGATACTACATGGCATGCTTTAATATGCAACAAAACTACACATTACATGACACATCAGGCAGGAGGTCCAGGTTACTGAGTAAGTCCCGTAGGATACTTACCTGTTGATGCAGAACAGCAAGATAACACAAGCAAGGGCCCAAATGCAAGTCCAAAGTAATCCAAAAGCAATACACACCTATCATCAAGTCATTTCCATAAGCTACCATACCAACGTTCATACACACGAACCCAAGTTCTCAACATTCTCAAAACCGACCGATAGTAAAACCATTTTTCCAAAATCTTAAATCCAAATTAAGTCAACTCATATTCAAAATAGTTCTCAAATCATACTTGGCCAAATTCCGACATTAAACATTTAAGCCTTAAAGTCAATTTCCCAAAATCATGTTATAAAATAATTCCGGCATGTTTCTTATTTCAAAACATTATATAAATAATTCTCAATATCAAAACATCAAAATAATTCTAAGCTCCCAAATAATACTTATAAATCAAAACCAACAACTCAATTAAAAATTTCCCACTCTCATATTTAAATCCTCATGAAATGCATCAATTAAATAATCCAATCAATATTATTTTAAAACAATAAACAATATATAAAGATTAATTTCCAGAATATTATAATTATAACCAAATCCCAAAATAATAATAATATTCAACTAATTTAACACTTGCTATCCATATAATCTCAAAACAAAACCATAAGTATATTTATAACTCGATATCAATTAATATTATTTTTAAAACCCTTTTAAAATATATATATATAAATTTTCAGAACAAATAAAGATATACATTTATTTTCCTAAAAATCAGCAATAACAACAAAATATAACATATATATATATAAAATAACATAACACTTTAACACTTATCATATATATGTATGTATAACATAGAAAGAAAGAAAAAAAAAGAAAGAGGCCCGGATCCAAGAGCTAAGGCCCAACCCGGTAGAAATGAAGAGAACCCAGCCCCAAACGAATCAACCCAGCCCAGAACCCCATGACCCGGATCCGGCCCGCAACCCATACCCGAATACCCAGCTCCTATTGTAAGTGAACCGGCCAAGATAAAAAAAAAAGAGATTGGACCGGACCAAAAGAAAGAAAAAATGGAGGACCGAACCCGCCCCTTTCACCCAGTTCAATAGAACAGGGCCTGAACTCACGATGAGGTGCAGCAGAAGCGAAGGGGGAAAGGGACCCCGGCCGACTGCCAATCTCCCAGCCAGGCTCGTACGAACTGGACTCCCCCCCGACCTCAAGGGCACACAACGACACAGAATCAACCAAGAAGGAAGGAGAAAGGAAAGCTCACCAAGGTTCGAAGTGCTTCGTCTGAAAAACTGGATTCGCCCGATTCGGCCTTGGTGGTGGCGGAGGGAGCGCCGAGGTGCCTGGGTCGGTCGAGAAAGGTTATAAAAGTTCGTCTTTTGGAGTTTCTGATCAAAGGAGGAAGAGGTAGCTTACCCGGGGTGCTCGATCGGGAAAAGCAGGAAGAGGAGGAGGGAGGAAGAAGAAGACGTCGGTGCCTCAAGTGCGCCTGGCGGCTCGGCGGTTGTCCTGGGCTACTGCGGATGTCGGAGGTGATGGGGCTCGGCTGCTGGCCTTCAAGACAGAGCCCCGGTGTGGTTTTGGCCAGGCAACCGAGGATGAAAGGGAAGGAGGTAGGAGGTGGAATGGTGGTGCTGAGGCTGTGCAGGCGGCTGCCAAGGGAGGAGGAAGACGGTTCCTCGGATCTGGGCTTCCTGAAGGGGAGGCAATGGATGAGAGAGAGAGGGTGGGTTTCCTTTGGTGAGTGGATGAAGGGGAAAGTGTGGGCAGAGGTGTGGGCTTAAATGAATGAGGACAAGGGGAGCTGTTACCTTGTTCAGAATTGGGAAGAAGACAAAGAAGAGGGAGGGAGGTAGGAGGCAGGGGACAGCACACAGGGACCCGAGAGAGAGAGAGAGAGAGAGAGAAAAGATAAAGAAAAGGGAAAATGAAAATAAAAGAAATTGGTCCACTAAAGAAATTAAATTAGCGGAATAGACTCGAAACCCGCTCGCCCGATCGAATCCCGACTAAATCAAATTTAATTAAAATTTAATTCAATTTCAAGAAAATCGAAAATTAAATAAATTTCAATCAATACTCGGAGTTCAAATTAATTAATTTTTTTTATTAATGCTCGATCTCGAAAGCGAAAATCAAAATCCATTTCTAAAACTCAATTCACAACTATATAGAAGTTCGTTTCCGAAGGATTAATAAAATTCAGTTGCTCGAGGATGGAAATTTCAAAATTTCTAAAATCTTAATTTTAAAGTCGAACATAATTTAATATCTTAAGAAAATAATATTTTAAATTTTCTGGTCTTTACACAAACCTATGAAATTATGAGGAGTTGTTGACAGAATTGAGAATTTGAAGCCCAATATACATTAGAATTTTGGAACAGAAGCTATTGATAATTTTGAAACAAAAGAGTTTCACATATTTGTTATATGTTTGAACAACATAACACGTTAGTTTTGAACATTCTATTTCAGCCAGAAGTAAACAAAATAGATTACGTACAAGTAAATGAAGTAATGGAATAGGGGAAGAAACAAAAATACCTCAGATTTTGAATCAAGCATAAAGAGAGTGACTCTTTTAGAGTAGTTGAAATACTTTTGTCCAGATGAAAGGGAGGGCTGGCCAGAGATATGTGTTATGGTGCGCGAAGATGAATATCCGTCGGAAATTCCACTGCCAAGAACCCATTAAAATAAAAGGATGAATGATATACTTGTATATGTACGAAAAGGAATATAAGCAGGCAAAAAAGGATAATGAAATCAATAACGAAAATGAAAATTGAAAAGCTAAAAGTTATGCAATAATAGTTGGCAATCAATGGCAACCTCTTGAACTCTTCAATGGCGGGATGTTGTTGATCTATGATGATTCTCGAGCCCCACAATGCATTCGACACATATACAGTTCCTGACAGTTACATTAGGACCAAATTGCGAGTTAAACAAAGAAGAGAAATTCAATAAAAGGCAACCGTCTGATGTGAAAAGGAATTTTGAATGTGAAAAAGTAAAGGAAATGGGATATTGACCTTCATAGAGTGTAAGCTTCGCAAACTGCAATATCACTATAATCATAGATTCACTCGAGGGAGTTACGCGAGTGTTCAACTCAAGGGCGTAGCCATCCCACAGAGTTACTGGCAAGATCTCATGCCTAAAGAAAAAACCAACACGGAAGAAGCTATAAATGCAAACATTTAAGTAAAATAACAGTAATATGTAGCATATAAATATGAAATTTACGCACTCAGTATCTTCCAACTTAATTTCCATTTTGTTGGAGAGCGACTGGTCAACTTTTACAGTTTTGATCAAATCGGTGCACTCAGTGAGAACACCAATAACATCTACGAAACAATGATGCAGAGGAGTGTTACAAACTATGAAGTTAAGGACAGAGAATAAATGGATAACCATAAATTATAACTATAAAATGAACTAAAAATGAATTATATTGTGGGGAAAAGTTAAGATACATTACCAAATAAACAATCAAATGGGATGGATTTGGTCAAAATAGCCTTGAAATCTTGAAAAGTCAAACCATGAATGGGAACCGTAAGGGGGAATCACAAGGCTTGATGACAGTAGAGTTAGTTTGGGATGAGGAGTGAACTTGAAATTAGCCTTGTTTGCCGCAAGGGTGAAGTTGGAAATGGTAAGTGTCGCAAATTCCTTGACGTGTTGGGCACTATTCGATATCAAGTTAGAGCTGATTGTTGCTTCGATTCGATGTCCCTATAATACAGTAAACCAAACAAAGATGTTGGTATAAACAAATGAGTTGTGGAAAATTATCAATGATAAAGAAATCAAATTAAGTAAAGGAACACCACATACCTCTTCGTCAACACAAATCAATTGAATTGGTGGTTTAAATCGATTCCCAGGATATGGAGGCTTAGAAAACACCCGAAGTAGAAACACTTTTATGGTGGATGCTTTAGAAATGTCATTGAGGCTAGTGGATTGAACAATTGAACTCGCCATGTCTTCCAAGTATGAAAATGAACGATGAGTGGAAGTGTGAGGAAATGAGTTTAACAAGAACATATATATAATAAAGTAGGGAAAAAGAATAATCCAAAATAAAAAGATTGTGTACAACATGAAATAGGAAGGAAAATCGTTTAGGAAAGAACATCAGAAAATGAATATCAGAAGAGGTCAAATTCAACAACTGAAAATCGGTGAGGGAATAAAAATCTTAGTTATATGGTGAGGTAAAATTCAGTTAGGAAAGAATATCATAATGAAAGATATGAAAGTATATAGGAATGAATAAAAAAAATAACTAAAGATTAATTAGAGTAGGCAAGAATCGTAGATTTGATATTGATTGTAGGGACATCCACTGAGTTACAGAAATCAATTTAAAATAAAAATTAGAGGGGCTGAATTTTAGAATAAAGAATAATTATGAAATGTACCCCTATATTAATAATCAATGAAGGAGGAGCACCCGCTGGGATGCCTAAATCAGCTCCCAGGAGACATTTTTCCACCCAAGACACCAGAAACATGGAATCTATTAAGCAATTAGTAAGAGTAACTTAGAAGCAACAATTAGACAATGACAAAAATGCTGCCTTAACTCTAAGTATCAACACCAACACAATATGAGACAACTCAATAAAGTTACACAAATCAAAAGGGAAAAATTCAAAAATGCCTCTTGTAGTGATTTGACATCTGAAAATTCTAAGCAAAAGAAGCATAATAAGATGAATGAAAAAGATATCCCAAAAATCTTAAACCCAAAGCATATGGATATGATCAAGCTGAACAAACACTATCTAGATGCATTTGTCCCTCACACTTTTTTGTATGTAAGATAATTAGTCATCCCTAAATTTTATCTTACTCTATACTTTCTGAAAACAATATCAATCTTTGTTGAATAAAAAAAATTATGCATTTTATCCTAGATTGTAATGGACGCCGTTGTTCACCTATTATTAGGATAATTATGTTACTTTGATGTAAGCTTTAATGTCACACACATTGGGGTGACTTAAAGAGCTCTATCACCTTATATTTGAAACTGTGGGACACTTGTGTCCTATATTTCAAGTTCTCAAGCATTAGACAGATTGGAACAAAAATCGCTAATAGTCAATGGTGCTAAACTTGCAGGACATAAGAAAGAAGATCTTAAACTTATAGGAAAAATGAATGAAGAACAGATTAAGGAAGATCTTAAACTTAGACAGTGGGTACATGACCGATGCAACATCGACTCCAATTTCATCAACAACTTGTGCTCAGAATTAAGAAAGATGTTGAAATGAGAAAGACATAGAGGCTGATTTACAAATCCAAAATCAATATCAGATTTACAGAGGTTGAATTTTAGAAACAGAATTAAGGAAGACAAAGAAAATAGGGACAAATCTTATTTCTAGGACATTAATGAAGCAAGGACTCAGAGTAGTCATTAGCCTCGGCGATTTCCAAAGCCTCGGCGATTTCCAGTCAAGCGCGATTCAATGTGTGATTGGATAAAGACGGCGAGCGAAATCAGCGAAAAGGCAAAGAAGAGGGAATCGGCAGAGGTAAGGGGATCAAATTTCGATATCAGATTTGCAGATCTTGAATTTTAAAAACAGAAAAATAGGGACAAACTTTATTTATAGGACATTGATGAAGCCAGGACTCAGAGTAGTCATTAGCATCAGCGATTTCCATATCCAAACATCGGCGATTTCCATAGCCTCGACGATTTCCAGTCGATCGATTCGGTGTGTGATTGGACAAAGACGATGAGCGAAATCAGCGAAAAGGCCAAGAAGAGGGAACCAACGAGGCAAGGGATCCAAATTCAATTTAGGAGAAGAGGATGCGTCTGGGAGAGAGGAGGGAGAAAGAACGGGAGAAGGAGGTTTGTGGGAGAAGGACGGGGCGTTTAACCTTAGCCGAGGAGGAACAATGTGGCTGAAACCGGCAGAGGCATGGGCAGTGGCGGCCGCAGGATCCTCCGAAAGGTGGGGCAAAATTTCTAGTGTGTACTGAGATATTGACTTTGAATAAACTCCTTTACCTAAGCTACGACTTTCAACTTAGCAATGGATTGTAGAAAAGTAGACTTACATTTGCTTGATTGCTATGGTAGTGGTTTCTCGTCATTCATTGGAAATTCAGGCATTTGTCATATTTAGGGGTGTAAACTTATCGAAATTCAATCATGCTAAATTTAAGGCTTTTGCATATTATCTAGGATTGTAAACTCATCAACTTTATAATATCTTTTGGTTCCCAAAGACATGTAGGGTACGAAAATATAAATATTGCATAAAGCTTCACAAATTCAAATAATAAATTTCATTATCAAAATCACATATACACAATAATTAAAACACAAATTTATTCTCAAAATCACAAACTCTAATGAAAATTTCACAAAATTTATTCTCATAATCAAATCCTAATTTCACCAATTTTATGGCGTTTAATTAGTTTATAGCTAGATAATTTGTATATAATAGGGAGCTCGGGAAGTAGGAATATAATTAAATAAGGGGGTAGAAACATAGAGAGCGGGTGCAAGTTGAACAAAGAAAAAAAAACTTGTTTGAGGGAGGTGAAAATTTTTTTTTTTAAAAAGGCTAATTTCACCAATTTTATGGGGCTTAATTAGTTATAGCTAGATAATTTGTATCTAATAGGGAGGTCGTGAAGTGAGAATATAATTAAATAAGTGGGTAGAAACATAGAGAGAGGGGTGCAAGTTGAACAAAGAGTAAAAAAGTTTTTTTGGGGAGGTGAATTTTTTTTTAAAAAAGGAAGCTAGTAGGAATTGAACCCCCAACCTTTGGTTTCACTTTACTTTTCTTCCTTCCCACAAACCAACTAAACAAAGTAGATTAATTGATTCTATATTCATCATAGTTTTACTTATTACAACACTGCCATATATATAAATAATTTTTATTTTTTTTCCAAAGTCCGGGAACTCGTTGGTCGAAGGGTGGGGCGGCTGCCTACGCCCGCCCCACCCTAGGGCCATCCTTGGGCATGGGGAAGAGTAGGGAACCGGATGAGGCAAGGAGTGTGGGAAGAATTAACCCTAACCATTCTTTAGTGGAAATTGTGGGGAAAAAAAATGAAAATTAAAAGAAAAAAATATGATTGGACGAAAAGGAGTGAAAAGTGGGGAGGCTACCACATCAGCGGAAAGTATTCAGAATTAAGTAATTATATAGATATAGATATAGATGGTTAGTTAATGGATAAAAAAATAAAAGGGAAAAAATGGAAATGTATGAAAGAGATGAAGATAAAAAGAAAAAGAAATAATAAGAGAAAATTGTGATTGGTTAAAAAAACCTTAAATTAAGAAGATGTTGACACCTCATCAAAAAGTTTTCTAAATTAAGATATTATATAGATAGATTATTATTATAATATATAAAGATTTAAATATAGATTAATAGTAGACATTAAAATGTAAATGTATGAAAGAGATGAAAATAAAAAAGAAAAAGAAATAATAAGAGAAAATTGTGATTGGTTAAAAAAACTTAAATTAAAAAGGTGTTGACGCCTCATCATAAAGTCTTATAAATTAAAATTTTATATAGATATAGGTAGATTATTATTATTATTATATATAAAGATTTAAATATAGATTAATAGTAGACATTAGATTTAATTCAATACGTTGAATTAAACCCAATGGTTAGTAATGGGTAAAAAATAAAAGGAAAAAATGTAAATGTATGAAAGAGATGAAAATAAAAAGAAAAAGAAATAATAAGAGAAAATTGTGATTTGTTAAAAAAAACCTTAAATTATAGAGGTGTTGACACCTCATCAAAAAATCCTCTAAATTAAGATATTTTATAGATAAAAATAATAAATTATTTTTTTAAAACTGAATATTTATAAGTAATATATATTCAATATTTTTTTAAAAATTAATTAAAAAATATTATTTTACATAACTTTTAGCTCTTTAAAATGAAAAAATTTGGTGAAATGTACATTTAGAATGTTTAATTAAGTAAATGTCCATTTTTATTTAGCAATTAAGAAAGTGTCCATAATATTTTCATAATACCCACAATACCCTTATTATATTTTACCCCTTCCCCCTCCCATACCCTTGTTATAATTAAAACCCTCATTCTTTGGCCACCATTGCTCACGTCTCTTCTTCCCCGGCTCTCAAGCGCCATGACTTCATCGTCCCTCTCATGACCCTCTTCGCCTATCGATCGATCAAATTCGTCGGTATCGATTGATTAAATCTAACCTAGAACGATCGATTGGTGGTCGGAATTGTTTCCGTTGCCGCCGAAGATGGAGATGCGACCATATTCAGTCCGAGTTCGAGGATGAGGCCAAAAATGGGCGATTCGGATGGAGACCGAGCATATTCAGAAGGTATGTTTTTGTTGCTTCATCAATTGCTGGAAATGATAGATCTTTTTTTAGTGAAATTGGGTAATATGTTTTAGTGTTGCTGCTTGAAATTGGGCAATATGTTTCTAATGTTATATTTGGTGATGTATATAGTTTTCTATGGAATTGAAAGGGTTTTGAGTATTTTTGATTCAGTAGGAGATGTGGAATTGACTTCGTTGGTTGAGCTTCGGAGCACTCGGCGGAGAGTGGTGAACGAGGCGGCAACGGAGTCGACACTCGCTAGCTGATGGAGAGGTTAGTCGTGGACTGTTGACCTCCGTAGCAGAGACAAATGGTGTCCCTGTGTTACCGTATTGCAACTTGAGTGATGTAATCATTAAGATTGATGATCAGGATCCGGGTCGATGATGGAGAGTTGCAAAGGCTTGTGAATTTATCATTGCTGTATTTTGCTGCCTAGTTCTTATTGATGGTGGGATTTGTCTTGGTGCAGTTTATATTTGTTTGTGCATTTGATTTGGACTTGAAAATTTATTTGAAACTTAGATTTTTTTAAAAAATACTTTGTGAATGAAAATCTAACAAATTACTTGATGTGGTTGTTGTGGGAGTGGTGTGCATTGTCCTGTGTGGCTTGCTTGAGTTATATCTTTTGTGCTCCAGACTCTTGGTTTGGTCTAGGGCTATTTTCTTCGTAACTCCCGACCATAGATTGGTGCCACTATTATGTCATTGGTGACAATATATTACTTACAAGAGGTTGATGACAATAGTGTGGTGACATTGTTTTTGTAGTTGATGACAATAAGTTCGAGAAAATAATATGGTGCCAGTGTTCCGTAGTTGGTGACAGTTTTATATAGTTAGGGAAAATAGGTGGTGATAAGTTTTTAATAGTTGGTGACAATATTCTTTAGTTGGTGATAATAGGCATATTTAAGTGTTTACTAGTTGGTGAAAATAATTTTATACCAGTGTTTGGTAATTGGTAATAATAGGTGGTTATAGTGTTATAATTTGTGATAAATTGTTGGTGACAATGATTTTTAGTTTGTGAAAATTGATATTGACTATAGTTGGTGACAGTTTTCACTAGTTCGTGATAATATTTGGTGATAGTGTTATGTTATTGGTGACAACAGTTGGTGACAATGTATTCCATAAAAAATAATGTCAAAACAAATTGCCACCAAAATAAAAAATAAATTATCGAAAAAACCGTTACCAACAATTGTCACCAGAAAAAATGTCACCATCAACTGTTACCAGAAAAAACTGTCACCAACAACTGTCATCAGAAAAATTGTCACCAACAACTGTCATCAAAACTGAATGTTGACCAGAATGGTCAATGTTGATCGGTCAAGGTCAAAATTAAAATGGTCAAAGAGAAAATGAGATAAAGGGAAGGAAGGGTAAAATTGTCAATTATGGACATTTACTTAATTTGTATAAAAAGTAGACATTTACTTAATTATGTTCATTTTTTTGGACAATCACTAAATTAAACCCTTTAAAATCGGTCTTGAAAAATAAATAATCTTACCTTTTAAATCCGATAGAGATATTTATATAATTTTCTAAAATAACCCATATAGCTGATCGGAGGTAGTAATAAAACTATACTCCGTAATAAAATCGAGTAGTACCCTCATGCATCATTGAATTAATTAGAACTGGTGTTTCATGATGCATGATAAACTTGACTTTAAACTACACCGATAAACAAAATAGAGAAAACTAGAGAGAATATATATATAGGATAGATCATGTGTAAGCAAGTGTTACTGTATAATTTATGAGCAAATCTAGAGCGTCGGATTAAGAAGATCAAACGGATGAGATTAAAAGTAACTTGTGAACAGTAACATTATTCGTAGGTACGAAGTGATTATTCGTATGTACATACATATGAATAATCTTTTGTTACTTACAAATAATTACATTTGTTCATACATACGAATAATTACGTTATTATACACGAATAATCGCTTGGTACCTGCGAATAATTTCTCTGCTCACAAATTACACCGTAAGAGTTGCTTACACGGGATCCAACCTCTATATGTATGTACATACGAATGGATCCCGTGTAAGCAACTCTTACGGTGTAATTTGTGAGCAGAGAAATTATTCGCAGGTACCAAGCGATTATTCGTGTATAATAACGTAATTATTCGTATGTATGAACAAATGTAATTATTTGTAAGTAACAAAAGATTATTCATATGTATGTACATACGAATAATCACTTCGTACCTACGAATAATGTTACTGTTCACAAGTTACTTTTAATCTCATCCGTTTGATCTTCTTAATCCGACGCTCTAAATTTGCTCACAAATATTATTCGGTGAGTTCACAAGTTACTATATATATATAGGGTGTGGTTCAGGTGTGCACAAATATTATTCGGTGAAATGTGAAACATTATTCGGTGAAATTTGAAGCATTATTCGGTGAAATGTGAAACATTATACCGATTACTGTTATGTTTTTTTTCCCGTTCAGTTTAGATGCAAACGTCCCAATTCCACTGAATAATTTGTAACATTCTACCGAATAATGTTTAGTTTTTTTATTCATCAATTTCAAATAAAAGAAACCTCAAATCCCTAAACAATACTTATATTTTATACGAAATGTTTCAAATTTCACCAAATAATGTTTCACATTCCCCTAAACAATACTCACATTTCACCGAATAATGCTTCAAATTTCACCGAATAATGTTTCACATTTCACTGAATAATATTTGTGCACAGTGCACACCCTAAGGCTTGTGCACAAATGATCCATACACTATATATATATATATATATATATTATCGCATGTGTATACTAATTGTTAGAGTTATGGGTTAAGCCGTTAGGGTGGTTGACTTGGGTATTAATAACATTCTGATCGAATGCGATTGTTTGGTCGTCATAAAGGTTTTGCTGGGGGATTGGTCTTGCCCTTGAAACATTGAGCTGCTGATGACCGATACTTCTTCGTTCCTTCACTTCTTTTCTAATGTTGTTATTCGTCATATTTTAGGGGTTCGAATGCTGTGGCTGACAGGATTGCACGTTTGGCTTATAGAATCCCTGCCAATGATAGCTTCGCTGCTGATCTAGAACTCTATGTTCTCGTCCAGTTGAACACGCTAGGAAAGAAGCCCGGTCGTCGACAGCTTTCCTAATCCTTATTATGTTAAAAAAAAAGGTTATATTTCCATAAGCCTACATGTAAACACAAGACAATATAGTTGATTGGGTTTGTTGGGTTGACTTGTTGTTTTATTTAGCCCAAATCCACTAAGGTACTAACTGACTCGGGTCAAACATCCAAGTCTATTGGGTTTGTTGGGTTGACTTGTTGTTTTATTTAGCCCAGGTATTTGTTTACTCAGAAGCCCAATCCCCCGTCAAAGCTTCGCATAAGCTGTGTATAAGAGCATTCACATCACTAAATCACGGGGCCCGGACCCTTATCTTGTTTTTTATTTGTCACATCAGTTTAAGGTCTCATTTCATCTTTTTATTATTTGCACTTTCATTGGACAACTCGACTCTTGGACTCTTAAGTTACTTTTTACTATTTACCCTTTTCAGCTACTCAATTGTTATTGTTATTGTTATTGTTATTATTATTGTTATTGTTATTATTATTATTATTATTATTATTATTATTATTATTATTATTATTATTAAAGTTTTTACATGAAATTAGATCGGAGTCGGCTAACAAGCCGAGCTCCACATCCCTTTTGAATACTAAACGCAATCCTAGTCAAAGTGTAACAAAAATCTCTACTATATCAAGATACCCCCTTAGCGACTCCACAAACCCGCTTGAGAAGTCTCAGAGCATCATCCTCTAAATCACCAATAGTGGAAAAGAAAAACGGCAGAAAGTGATAACCTTTAGCCTTACAAACATCCTCGTACTTCTTCCTTTTGTTATCAATAGTCACTCTAGCTGCTTTACCCGGAATGAAATTGGAAAGACCAGCCGAACTGAAGATAGAAGTTCCTGTAATGTCCACACAAGTGTCTTTGCCCTAGAACCAGTTGTAGAACATAATATCGGTTGGCTGAAGCTCCCCTCCTTTGTCATCAACCATACAAGTAAACGCCTCTTTATTCCGGCCTTCAAGCACTCATCATACAAAGCATCACGCACCACATTATGCCGATGCTTAACACCAATATCTACAACGCAAGCAAGTGCGTGATATCCCCACACATCAAAAATGCCTTTCTCACAAGTAGGGCATTTGGAAACCGCATTAAACAACTCAATTCCCATACGGTATTTAATAACTGAGTGAAAGATAACGGGATTCATAACCTGACCAAGGCCGGGAATATGAGCAGCCTTCAGATTCGCAATAAGAGCTTCTTCCCTCCCAGTAAGAGCAAAGTTCACCTTGAGATGCTTGTCCATATTTTTGTAGTAGCAGCTAGCCATTTTCTTCATTAGGCAGGGGTTGGCTGTAATACACTCATATCCAAGACATCCTTATCGATAACACTAAACCAACTGGAGACCGCTATATCGAAAGAGGACCCATCACCAGTCACTCCAGCACTCCTCAGAATACGATCCTGCAAACCGCGGGACTAGATCCTCGAAGCGAGAAAAGCATAATGCAGCGTGTCTGTAGCGGTGTAGACCCCAAGACCACCATAATCTAGGGGCATAGTAGACAGATGCCACTATAAAGGGCCAAAGTCTAATCCTCCAAGCGTAACTATCTGTTCCACTGAAGACCTCAAAGAATCATCAAAAACATGGTGGGCATCTTTAAAACCTGGGGGAGGGGTTGTCCGCATCGCAAAGTACAGACGAGAGACTCTTGAGCAGGCTCGCAGGAGCAATAACTCACATTGAGGATCTTCCAACTTCTTGATGGCTTCCATCAGGGCATTAGTTTTCAAAACTCTCCTCATCATCACTTCATTGCAGAAGGAAAGATATAAGTTAACAACTCCCCCAAGGAGCTTAACTCCCCCCACCGGGCGTGAAATATGCTTGGGGAACACCCTGACCCCTCTACATCGTGGGTCCTCACTCGGCCATAATATTTCTGTTTTATCAACATTGAGGTAAAGTCTTAAGTTCGGGCCATCCTCTTAGACAATGGCAAGCGCCTTGCTAACCATCAAAGTGTCTCTAATCAGTGTTCCATTATCAAGGTACCAAGCATTAAGCTTCAACTCGCAACTATCTTTGACCTTACGAATCAACGGGTGCAGTGTAAGCGAGAAAAGTAGAGGTCCAAGAGGGCTACCTTGCTGAACTCCCTAACACGAATATAGGACATGATCACCCTAATATAAGCGAGCGGGACGTGCATAGCAAAACTCGAACCAATAGGATATGAAAGGGCACATACGACGCACCTCCTTAATCATAGCACAACGATCAACAAGATTAAAGGCATTTTTGAAATCAACCAGAAGCATAGACATGTTATTATATATCATACCCTTGAGCTTCTACTAATATGTTGATCGCATGCAGCACTGCTTCTCCGCCTCATGAAACACCCACTGCAAATTGCATATCCTCCAAATACGGCCCAAAGGTTTTACCAACTAAAGAGACAATCACTTTGGACACCAAACATCTCCAAATCGACCCAACAACTATGGATCGAACCCCTCCACCCAGTTTAAGAAGAGGCGCGAGAGGAGAACTCACGAAAAATTCACTCAAGGAGGCAGGACAACGACTACTAGGAAATAAGTTAATCACACTCATAATAGAGTCAACTACCTCCTCCGCGAAAGCCACTACCACACCGCTAAGAGCGTCCAACAGATGCTGGGTGCGAAGCCCATCTTTCCCACATGAAGTGCCTTTCGAAAAACTTCTAATTCTGTCTAAAACAAAATTCCTGGAAACCTGTAAGGCATCACAACCAATAGGCTCAGGAGGTAAATAAGGCGCCGGAGAGACCGGATGTTTGTCAGCAAGCTCTTTTAGGGTTTCATCCGTCTGAGGAGTAACACCCGAAGACATGAGAATACGAAAGGCTGTAGAGAAATGACCATCACCCACCTTTCTCTTGCATAGCTTAGCGGACTGCTCCTCGTAACTCCTCTTACTATCACTAATAGAGAGATCAAAATTAGTGGACAACAAATCAGACACCAGAAGATGAATACCCCCAGGCTCCTTCCACAACCGAATAGCCTTTGAAATATTATCAACTTGTAAACTTCTCTTCTCCCCTAAACGATTTTCAGCACAAGTTTTGGGCTTGTACCTATGAAGGATAGAAAGTGGCATAATGAAGAGATACACCCACACTGCTATGTTGGTCGGATCAGAGGTAATGCTATCAAGGGCATCTTTGAAAACTCCAGCAAAGACCAATATACACTTCCAAGGGATACTCTTAACCGTGTGAACTTTAACGCTAAACACTCTTTCTAACAAAGTGACATTAAAGGGGACACACTGGTCATTCGAAAGGGCTATATCAACTGAAGGCCCACCAATATCAATACCAGGATGAGACAATCCGTGAACAAAGAAGGCAATTGTTCCGTCCTTAGACAAAGGAGCTTCGACAATGTCTCCGTTATGAAAGCAATTCTTTTCCACCGTGTGAGTAACACAACAATGTCCATAAATCCAAAGGCCGAGTTGCTTAAGAACCGCCTCAAACTTGCAAAAGATATCAAGGTTGGACCCGATGAGCGCTTTGAAGCCAAACAATGCATCGTCACTAAGATGAATATCACGTAAGTGTCTAATAAAGTAGGCCGAGGTGAGCCCCTTGCCACTACCATCTCGACATCCATCACTCCCAACGAAGGGGCAGTGAACCCTTGATAGCATCTAGTTTTATACATTATTCATGTACATTTAGGTTAGTTTCATGCATCATTTTAGAGTAGTTTTATTGTCTTTTTGTGTGGTTTCTGTATTATTTATGATTCAGAGATCTACACAAGCTTTGTTCGTGTTTTGTAGGTTTTGGTCGGTGATTTGGGCTAAATTGCATGCATCTAATGGAAGGGGATTGAAAGACAAGCAAAAGAGATGGTTCATGGAGCAAGCATATCAAGCAGAACACTCATAGGAGCTCAAGGTGGTGTAGCACAACTCGCGGGATCAAGGAGTTTGTGCAATTTTTAGCTACTGCAAGCTGTCACGACTCGTGGGAGGTCTGTCACGAGTCATGACAAGTGAACTCGTGTGTTTTCTAGCCTACTGCAGGTTGTCACGACCCGTGACAGACTCTTCACGAGTCGTGACAGTGCCCAGTTACGCCTAGACCTTTCAACTTTCGGTTTTTCTTTTATTTTGTGGGGATTAATTTAAAATATTGGGGGGAGTTACGTGACCAGAGGAGAGAGCCGAACTGGGTGGAGATTGTAGTAGAGCTTTTGAGAACTTTGGAGACTAGAGAGATTTTGGAGAAGAAATCTTGTTAGATTTATCAAATTCCGGTAAATTCCGTTTCCATCTCTATCATTCTATGTTTATCTTGCTGAATTTGATTGAATCAAGCATGTAGTTTTCCATGAGTAGCTAGATTTCTTGTTCTAGGGTTGGGATTGTCCCGACGATGTGGAAATAGGCTTGTTTTTAGTATCTCTCGAATGATTGCTGAATTATATTGTGGTTTAATCATGTTGTGCTTATTCTGATTGATGCGAGTCGATTAGATCCGGTTTAGGGTTTGAAATCGAGAGACGAGAAACCTAAATTGGAATTTGGATGGTGATTTGAGACCGAAAGGCGATTAGGATCCATCGGAACTACACGATTAAACTCGAAGTTTATTGATCGAAAGTGAAACTAAACTTCTTAAGGATTCTTTGGTTATCATAGATGTTTTGGGCAATTTTGATATTATTCGAACCCGAAAGGCGATGTTAGTATGATTATTGCCTAAAACTCTACGAACTTAAAGGGCCTGAATCGGTTGCTTGAGCCCGAAAGGTGAATTGCTAACCGATTTAGGCACATTTGCGCTAAACCCGAAAGGGGATGCGTGATTACCTTAGATAACCTACCTCCACAATATGATTTCGGAATCACTCGAGTAAGAAAATATTTTATGCCTATTGATGATGCATTGTTGGTAAATCCTTAATCCTAGAACACCTTCCCTATATATATTTCTCAACACTTAATCGATTTTTCCTAGTTACTTTATACACAAACACACTCAATTCTGCTTGTTTATTCTGAACTTGGTCGAACTAGCTCAAAATTACAATCGATACTCCTCCGGTCCTTGTTATACCACACTCGATATACTACAACTGAACCCCATACACTTGTGGGTGTAGGTTTTAGCCTATCAACCCTCACCGGTGGCACACCTCCCGCACCTCTCATGGTGGAAGTCAGTAAACCGAAGCAAACCCCAAACCAACAAACAAGAGCACAACGAACAAGCAACAAGCACAACATTCTGAGTAACAAGCAACAAGTGTTGTCCGAATAGAGCAGCCTCGATCAACAAGCACAATAACCAAGACACCCGTTGTCCGATCATACCAGTAAACAAACCTGAATCCCCAATAAATTAAACAACACAATCGCTGGAAACAACGTGTTGCGTGAACAACAACCAAACGCTAGAAACAAGTGCCCAGCCGACCCTGAGATGATTGAAAATCAACCAGAACCCGACCCTGAGGCGACTACACAACAACTAGACCCCGAGACAGTCGCTGAGAAAAAGAAATCAAACTTGAAGAGAAGCGACAGTCGCCGAGATGCAGCCTCGGAGAGACTAGTGACAGTAGCCGAGATGCGAGAACACCCACCTAAAGAAGGAGATGACGACTCTGGGCACCGAAACGAGTCGGAGAAGATGCCACCCCTAATCTTCCCTGATCGCCTGCCCTAGTAGAACCCTTATTATTATTATTATTATTATTATTATTATTATTATTATTATTATTATTATTATTATTATTATTATTATTATTATTATTATTATGCCCCAAGGGTATAAGATAATAGCACTAATTTGGAAATATTTTTTAAAATTTTAATGATATTATCGTTTTTAAAAATTAGATTCCTAGGGTCGCTTATATTTTTGGTAGAGAATCTTTTCCAATTTAGGGTCTTATCCTATGCCCTTAGAGCATAGGATAGAAAGACTGTTATTATTTATTCATTTATTTATTTATTTATTTATCATTTATTATTATTACTTTTTCTTATTGAATTGTGAAATGGGAAAAAATAAACAAAATGTCAAGTCAAACCTATATTTGAACTCGAGCTCATACTCGACTTATTTAGTAAATGAACGAGCTTGAGCGAGTTTTTTTCCCAAGTATTATGCAAATTTACTTGCTCATGACATTGTAACTTAAAAGAAAGTTTGTAAATTTCACAGAATTTGTGCTATTTGAGTTTCAATCAAGCCGACCTGAATTTTGAATCGAGCATAAAAATGTGCATGTATAATTATGCACCCCTCTATGAAATTTTTATGGCTCCGCCATTGGTTATCCTAATGGTGTTAAGGGTTATAAACGTCTTGCAATTCAACCTAGTTGTTATAAGGTGGTTTTTTAGTAGCGATGTTGTCTTTAAAGAGAATGATTTTCATTTTAAAACTACACTAACCCACTCTACATCTGAGGATGATAGCAAGTTTGCAAGTGCAGGTGAGGGCTCTACTCCTCATTTCTATGACCCATCAGAGCCAAGACAAGGCTTCTCACAGGGGTCAGACACTCACCATAACTCTTTTGTCGGAGGGAATGAACTCATGATACTGAAGAAGACCAAACTCATCAATTGTGCGAAGAAAGTAATACAATATCTTCTTGCTCTACATCTTCTCCCTCCCCCTCTCATTCTTCTAACATTTCATTTTTATAGCTACTTTTGTTTCTAGTACATCTACTTCTACTGTGCCCCTTATTGATATTCAGTATGTTGATATTCTAGGCCTAATAGGCATAATGTATGTGACTATCAACTAACTAGGGACAAAGAGCCTAGGATTAAGATTCCTAGTAAGAAGTATACCGATTATATTGTTAAGTTTGCCTTTCTTGTGTCTGATGTGATTAAGAACTATGTTCCTAACACTTTTGAACAAACTTAAAAATGTGCTAATGCTATGACATGGATAGCTGCTATACAAGAAGAGAAAGATTTTATGATGCTTAACGAAACTCTGGTGCTGGATGTAAACTCTAAAAATGCTAGGTGAACTGATTGTAAATGGCTATATAAGTTGAAGTAAAGTGTAAATCCTAATGGCCACCTAGATTTAAAGCTAGATTAGTTGCTTAAGGGTTACCCAAAGGGAAGGGGAAGATTATAGTGAAATTTTTGCTCCTGTTGTCAAGTATAAAACCTTAAGATTGCTTTTAACCATGACTGCAATGTATGATCTTGAGTTAGAACATATAGATGTTAATATTTCTTTTCTAAATGGTGTGCTAAATGAAACCATTTATGTGAAGCAACCAAAAGGGTTTACAGACAACTCTAAATCTAGCCATTTTTTTTATTAAGTAAGAATGTGAGATCAGGCAAGCCTGATTCTCGAGAGGCCGACAAATCGGAAGGCGAAAACCGCCTAAACATACAATAAGAATAGAAAAAGGCGTTATGAAACAAGTAAAACACACTCTCCAACAAGAATGATCAAAGAAGAACTCTTCCCAATAGTTACGGACGACGGCGAAGAATAAAGCCAAGCACCAGCGAATAGTAGCACCGCGGACCCGCGGTACAGTAGGAATCTATCTCCTGTGGGAAGTGCAGACGAAACTCCAAGGAAGCTCTTTCCCAGATACGGGGTTGCCGGCCCTGAACGCACCACCTCAACTCCAGCCAGTCCCGACTATAGACCTCACGTCCCCAACCAAGCAGAAGACCTCCTAAAAAAGCCGAAAGTAGAGCCATACACTACTCGTGCAAAAACACCAAAAGATATAGCTAAGGGGTAATTAATCAAGCCCTAACGGATTTAGTCAAATCCTTTTGGGATTTAGTTCAAGCCCTTGCATGATTTTGTTAGACCCTTTCGAGCTTTCGGGATTTTTTTTGGGTGGATTATGAAAAGTATGTATAGTTAAATAAATATATACAAAGCAATATATATAAGTATAACCCCCTTTTAAAAGCCCTTAAAGGGAAAATGATTTCACAAAAAATCACCTAGACAATAAACTAGAAAATTTGACTCTTGCAGGAAAGACTTATAGGTTTTAAAAGGAGTAGCTATGACAGGCTTTTGCAAGATGTAAATAATGAGATTTGAACCCTTGACCTCTTGCAAGAGTTACCTCTCCCTTACCACTAGGGCAAGCCTTCATTGGCTTGGGTGAGCCTGTCTGGTGGCTTGCCACTTGGCTTACCCGATTCGCGTCCTTTGCAGGCTAGGGCTCGGACCCGTGGGGGATTAGTCGACCACCTCGGAACCCCCACGTCACAAAAAAAAGGAGTAGCTATGACACTATCAGTAGGGTAAGAGGCAAAGATCTCTTGTTTATGCTTCTATATAGGGGTCGACATAAACCCCGCAAATCCCATCCCGTCTCGCATCCTGTCTTGATATTGGTGGGAATTGAAAAAAAAATTTAATCTCGTCCCGCACAAAATACGCAGGACGGGACACGGAACCAAGGGCTCTCGTCCCACAAATATATATATATATATATATATATATATATATATATATATAGGGATTGACTTCGGTGAAAACCTCAAATTGTGGTAAAAACCCGTGAGGACTACTTTATATCTTGGTTTTTTTGAAACCCGTGCTAAAAACCTCAATCAAACAGTGACTTTACAACTCGGTTCAACCTAAAAACCGTGCTAAAAACTCCAGTTTTAAAATAACACATGACTTTATAGTTCGGTCAAACCGAAAAAATCGTGCTAAAAAGCTAATGTTTTAAAATTACATAGTGACTTTATAGCTCGGTTTTATTCAAAACCGAGCTAAAATTTATGACTTTATAGATCGGTTCTATTCATAACCGGGCTATAAAGCAAGTGAACCAGGCTAAAAAGTCGGTCCTCACGGGTTTCTACCGCAATTTTGGTTTTCACCGGAGTGCATCCCTATATATATATATATATATATATATATATATATATATATATATATATATATATATATATAGACACAAATATATACATATATTTATATACATACATATATGTGTATGTATGTATGTATATACATACACATACACACATGTATATATGTATGTATGTATATATGTATGTATGTATGTATGTATGTATGTATGTATGTATGTATGTATGTATGTATGTATGTATGTATGTATGACTAAAAAAATACAGTAGGTATGGTAGTGCAAAGCAACAAAGTTTTGCTACTGGATTTTTTGTTTTGGTTTATTTGCTACTAGTGCATTGGAATGTTGATGTGGTATGAAAATGTTGAGCATTGATTATTGGATATTTGGATTATTTTGACCTTTTAATTTTACGAGGGACAAGTCCCGTCATGTCTCGCAAGGGATAGGACCCAGTGGGATTTAAAAAAAAATGGCCCGTCCTGATTATGTTCCGCTAAAAATACGCGAGACGAGACGCTGGATGATCCTAATCCTGTCTCGTCCCCGTCCCATACCTACCCCTACTTCTATATATGGATGATTTATTGCTCATCTGTAAAACCATAGATAGAATATCACGACTCAAGAGAGATATTAACAAACATTTTAACATGAAAGACTTAGAAAGTCTACTCAATTCCTATGTGTTCACTTGGGCAAGCAATTGTATTACATGGAAATCGCAACTCCAACCCTTAATATCCCTATCTTCTACTGAGACTGAGTATATAGCCGCTACGAAAGCTTGCAAGGAAGCCATTTAGTTGCAAGGAATCTTGAAAGAGATTGAGAAAAAAAAGTATACCTCTGTGATCAACATAGACATACCCTATATTTATATAGGGATCCCATGTACTACGAGAGAATAAAACATATAGTTTTTTGTTTCCATTTCATCAGAAATAAGGTGGACAAGTGTGGTATAGGTTAAGAAGATTGATGGCAACAAGATTGTCACTTACCCACTTAGTCACTTACAAACCTTAATTTGTAAAACATCAAACATATACTATTGGAGGGGTAACTATTTGCGGTCTTAACCCAAAATTGGGTTTTAAAAAAGCACATAATCAAACCCAAACTCAAAGTACTTGATGAATATGAATCAATGGATATTAAATCTCAATTTGAGATCATGTATCCCTGATTGATCTTCATTACAAGCAGAAATCAAGAACCGATGTTGAAGTAGTTACCTGTTGGAACAGAGAGCAAGAGAGAGCATAAGAAAGTAGTTTTGGGAGCTTCTCCCACAAGCAATCTTATTTTCTTACTGAGTATGTACAAGGGTGCTGTATATATAGTGGAGCCTATACATAATCTGACGTCACTCCACTTTATTTCCTATTTAACAAAACAAACACTAGAAACTATTCTAGCTTATATACTCTACACCCCCCCCCCCCCCCTCAAGGTGGGCGGGTATGATGAAACACCAAGCCCATCTTGCAAGCCAAAATGAGATGCTGCTGCACACCAAGAGCCTTCGTGAGGAGATCAACAATCTGCAAATGAGAAGCCACATGAACTGTCGCCAACAACCCTTCCTGCACCAAATCACGAACATAATGGCAATCGATGCGGAGATGCTTAGTCCGCTCATGAAAGACGGGGTTAGCGGCAAGGTGTTGCGCTGATTTGTTGTCACAGCAAAGAGGAATTGGAAGGGAAGGCTGTACCTTGAGATTCGCCAGTAACCCCGTAAGCCAAACGACTTCAGCACCAGTCATAGACATGCTACGATACTCTGCCTCCGTGGAAGACTTCGACACCATCTTTTGTTTCTTTGTCTTCCACGAGACTAAAGAGTCTCCCAAGAATACACAATAGCCGGTGAGGGATTTAGCAGAAAAGGGACAACTTCCCCAATCGGCGTCCGAATAGGCCCGATGATTCAAAGAGGAATTGCTGGGGTAAAATAAAGAGCAGTTGACGGTACCCTTAAGGTAACGAAGAAGATACCGCACAACATTCATATGTGGAACTCTGGGTGAAGACATGAATTGAGAAAGCTGTTGGACAACGTATGAGATATCGGGACGGGTCATTGTTAAGAAAAGGAGGAGGCCGACTAACCGACGATACGATTCTGGGTCAGAAATCTCCTCCCCTTTGTCAATGCTAAGGTGCAAATTACATTGCATAGGAAAGGATGTAGGCTTGCAATCTGTGAACCCGGAATCCTGGAGTAAATGAAGAGCATATTTCCGTTGATTGAGCAACAAACCTCCAGGAGAACGAGCAATCTCCATGCCTAGAAAAAAAACGAGCCAACCCCAAGTCCTTGATGGTGAAAGACTGATCAAGAGAAGTCTTGAGGGAAGCAATTTCACACTCATCATCCCCAGTGAGTAAGATGTCGTCAACATAAATCAATGCAATTGCCATACCTGATGACGACAACTTAGTGAACAACGAGTAGTCATGAGAAGACTGAGAAAAACCTCGAGCAGTGAGGTGTTTGGTGAGTTCGACATTCCACTGTCGACTCGCTTGTTTGAGGCCATATAGCGAACGTCGGAGTCGACAAATTAAACCAGGTCGAGCTTTAGGATAACCAAGGGGTGGAGTCATGTACACTTCCTCATCCAAGAACCCGTGGAGAAATGCGTTGTTGATATCCAATTGATGAAGATTCCAACCCCGAAACAAAGCTAGAGCCAACAATGTGCGAACCGTAGCAAATTTGGCTACGGGAGAGAACGTGTGTTTGTAGTCGCGATCCTTCACTTGGTTGCACCCTTTCGCAACCAAGTGATCACCATTCTGTCGATATTTGACTTTATATACCCATTTAGAGCCTATTGCAGAATGGCCTGGAGGTAAAGGGACCAAGTCCCAAGTGTGATTCGACTCTAAAGCATCGAGCTCTTTGCCCATGGCTGCAACCCAAGCTGGATTACTCTTAGCTTGATGAAACGTGGACGGTTCATGAACAGCCAGTACATTGCATAACGAATTCACAAAATGCTCAGAGTAATGACCAAGATCAGACCAACTGAGAACCGAAAAAGCATGAGATAAAGAATCAGTAGGAGAAGCTAATCGAGAACGACGAGGAGGTCGAGCCCCCAAAAAATCATTGAATTTAGAAGGACGAACAATCTGCCTTGGAGCATGATCAGGAACTGTGTGAACATCAGCAAATTCCGGTGGACTAGCTGCAGTAGAACTAACAACAGTAGGTTCAGAAACCAACTGATCCTCAAAATCCATATGATTATTAATCGATGGAACTGTAGGAGCTGGATGAACATCGGCAAGGGTAGCCCCAACTCGATCAGTAGGTGACCCGTTCTCACCCAAAGATGATGAAGGAAGAGTAAAAGGAACAGGACAAGTATGAACATCATCTCCAAAACTCACAAAAGGTAACTGAACAGAAGGAGAAGAACAAGGAACAGGCGAGTCTTTGAAAGGGAAAACCGACTCATGAAAGGTGACATGCCGACTAACAAGAATTTTCTTGTCTTCAATGTCATAGATTTTAAAGGCCTTTTGACCAGCTGGGTACCCCAGAAAAACGCAACGCCTAGACGTGGGATCAAACTTATGTCTGTGAGACCGAGGTACCAAAGCAAAGCAAAGACAACCCATCACTCTCAAGGTTGTATAATCAGGGGTTTTGAGAAATAAGGACTCATAAGGAGATTTCCAATGCAACACAGATGAAGGCATAACGTTGATAAGGTAAGTTGCGGTAAGAACACACTCACCCCAAAAGGAGATAGGCAGACCAGCATTCAATCGCAGTGCTCTGGCAGTTTCGATAAGGTGGCGATGTTTGCGCTCCACCCTACCGTTTTGTTCAGGAATGTAAGGGGCAGATCGTTGGTGGATTACCCCTTTATCTAGTAAGAAATCTTGGAGGGTGTGATTGACAAATTCCGAGCCATTGTCGGTACGAATCTTCTTAATCACCACACCAAACTGAGTGTGCACAAACTTGAAAAAACTAACAACCATAGCAGCAACTTGATCCTTACCTCGAAGGAGAAATGTCCAGGTACTCCGAGTGCAATCATCTAAGATAGTGAGGAAGTATCGTCCTCCACACAAAGATGGAGTAGCAAACGGCCCCCACAAATCTAAATGCACCAGATCAAAAGGGTTCAAAGCAATCGAATTACTAACAGAAAACGGTAGCTTATGCTGTTTGGAAATATCACAAATTTCACAAGAGAAACCTTGCAAATCAGCAGCTGAACAACCCTACAAATGTAACATCTTAGAGGCAGATAAATGCCCCAAACGAGCATGAAGTAAATGTAAATGAGCAACATCCATTGCCCTAACAAAAGAGTTTAACTGTTTATCAGATTTATTCAAAGACCGAGGTGACGACATCTCAACTTGGTGTATATTCTGGTGGTTGGGAACGCAGCGAAACCCATCAAAGTGATATAGTCCTCCATGACGCCGGCCAGAAGAGATGACATCTTTAGTTGAAATGGCATGTAATTCACAATGAGATTGATAGAATAAGAACACGAAGCCTCCTGAATCAAGCAACTTAGAAACCGACAGAAGATGATGATGGAAAGTTGGCATGAACAGAACATCACGAAGGGTAATGTGTTTTGTAAGGATAACAGTACCAGCCACTGTCACGGTCTGAACAACACCATCAGGAAATCCAATATGAATTGGTGTAGCCAAATGGTGAAATTCAACAAATAACCCAATATCATAAGTGATATGATCAGTCGCACCCGAGTCTATTATCCAACTGATTTTAGAACAGGCCATAGATGTATTAGAAGATGCAACTAAATTACCTGCGAAATTGATAGCTCCATAGCTACCATCAGCCGAGCCCATAATGCCCTTGTCGCGAACCTTTCTAGTGGCATCGGCAATCAGAGCATTAATCATGTGTTCATCTGGGACTGGATTAGCAGGGCCAGTGGTCTGAGATTCAGCATCCATGATAAGAGGATGATCGGATTGAGCACCCTCAACCTAGGCAACAAACTTGCCACCAACACCAGCAGTGGAAGGTTTCCCATTACCATTGCCCTGTGCCTTCAATTCCTTGTACCAGTCCGGAATCCCAACAAGTTTGAAGCAAGTCTCTCGAACATGCCCTCGCTCTTTACAATAAGTGCACAATCTGTCTAGTTTAGCTCTCTTAAAATCAGCCTTATAATCAGTCTGCTTCCCAGAGCTTTGGCCTTTCTCAAACTTAGAATTACCAAACCTCCCTGCAGTCATAATCTCATGGTTGATGCCTTGCTTAGCAGTGATATCCTTCTGACGCTCCACCTGAGTAACCATCTGAAACGCCTTGTTAACAGATGGGAGAGGTTCAAGAGCCAGAATATGGTTTCTAATATTCTCAAACTGATCATTAAGACCCATCAAGAAGTGCATAAGTTTGGTTGTCGCTTCACGCTCGAGCATTTTCTTGAGTAAGAGACACGAACAGTTCTTCATAACGCCACAGGTACATGTAGGTGTCCCTTGCAAAGTCTGTAATTCGTCCCACACACGCTTCCTCTTACCAAAGTAAGTAGAAACAGACAAATTGTCTTGCTTGATGTCATGTATCTCACGTTGCAGCTGGTAGATAAGAGGAGCGTTTGACTCCGCAAACCGTTCCAATATTTCATCCCATAAATCCTTCGCAGAAGACACATACATAAAGTTCTCACTTATGTCTGGCTTCATGGAATTAAGTATCCAACAAATGACCATAAAGTCACACCGAATCCATCTTTCCAAATCATCCGAACCTTCCTCAGGACGGACACAAACTCCATTAATGAACCCCAACTTCATTTTCGCGCCCAAAGCCATACGAATACCCCGACTCCAGCTGTTGAAATTAGCTCCAGTAAACTGTACAGCGACCAATTGCATCCCGGGATGATCGGAATTAGTCAAATGCAAGGGATCATTGGAACTTGTCATGACAGCCAAATTCCGGTCACCACGACCAGGCGTTTCTCCATCCAAGTCATTCATATTAGATCCTGATCTCTCAGACATGATGAATCAACAAGCGAAACTCAAAACCTACTTATCTATCAAGAAAAGCAGAAGCAAATCGGAATCAATAAACGAACACCAGTAAACAAATCAGAAACTGAACGATTGCAACCAAGAATCATCCAAACAACGACAGCAGACGCACACAACATCAGCTACCGCACACAGAGTACAAAAGCGCACATAATCGGCACGAAATGAACATGCAGCAACAGAAACTCAGCAAATCAGAACGACGATCCCGATCTTGTCAAAAACGCAAGCACAATCGGAAGTACAAATGATAATCAGAAAGACAAACGACAATCGGAAACATATACCAGCGCAATCGCAGCCAGAGAGCATCAACTAGAACCAGAAACACAATCGCATATCCAGAAATCAGCGGAACGAAGAATCGCAAAACGCAGACAGCGGAAACTGAATTTCTAAAAAAAACGCAGAAAAGAAACCACAAATCGCAGCTCTTAGCTGGATTAGGGCTCTGATACCATATTAAAACTCAATCTGAGATCATGTATCCCTGATTGATCTTCATTACAAGCAGAAATCAAGAACCGATGTTGAAGTAGTTACCCGTTGGAACAGAGAGCAAGAGAGAGCACAAGAAAGTAGTTTTGGGAGCTTCTCCCACAAACAATCTTATTTTCTTACTGAGTATGTACAAGGGTGTTGTATATATAGTGGAGCCTATACATAATCTGACGTCACTCCACTTTATTTCCTATTTAACAAAACAAACACTAGAAACTATTCTAGCTTATATACTCTACAATGGAAAAGGGTGATGTTGTATCCGACAATGGCATCTCCGGTGTTGAAGTCAACCCAATGGGTATGAGCGAGTGCGTATCCCTTCGCAATGCGAAACAACCCCGTGCCCCCACCACCGCCAACTCCCTGTCCGTGTGCGCCGCCGGGTTCCTCCCATTTATACTAATGGTGCTGCCGTTGTACGTCCCCTCGGTGAAGCCGAAGCTCATCGCCATTATAAACGACAGCTCGTCCTGGGACGCCGACCCGTACAGACCCTGAGCCCGCCCGATCAGCTTGGAGGCGGGGTTGGGCCCCACGGTCAGCTTGTCGTCGGCCATGAAGAGAGTCCCGAAGCTGGTGATGGAGTTGGTGGAGTTGGCACCGCGGGCTATCGGGAGAGCAGAGGGAGTCTCGCCGCTTTGGATGTCGTGGAAGTAGAACTCGAGAGTGGTTTTGTACACTTTGCTTGTATCGACTGTCTTTGCCCACTCTTTCGCCCCGGCGACGCTAACAACAACGGCCAGCTGCAGGAAGAGGTGAAACACGGTCATTTTTGACATAGCTTTCGATATACGTACAGGAACTTAGACTTGAGTTTTTATATGAATGATTTTGGGGAAGAGTTTGAATTTTACTTCTTTAACAAACCATTGCCCTAGATACCCTTTATATAGGAGTTAAATATAACGAAAGACGAATTGGTATATTAAAATATTTTCAAGAGACAAATTAATATATTTAAAGTCGTTAGGGACAGATCGGTAATATTTAAAGGGTTGAAGGGCCAAATAACACTATTTCCCTCGTTTTTTTGGGTGGAATATTTCCCTCGTTAAAGCTTGGTATATATATTTAAAATTCTTTTATTAAGAATTTAAAACCGAACCAAGTGTCCTATGAAGCAATTGACGATGAAGACTATTGAATACTTTCAGTAAACCCTCTTCCATGGTTGCAACAACAATTTATGGGGAATTGTCTTATATATTAAACCAGCAAGTGACATCTAGCAACAACAAAAATTCATGGGGAACTGTCTTGTTAAAGAAGACCCGTCGGTCCGCTACCGAGATTGCTACCTCTGACTATATTCCGACATGGCAACCTCGGTGGTGGCGAGGACCTCGCCGCGAGGTAGTCACGTCATCGGTCTCTGATAAGCTCAGGACAAGCGGAGGAGAAGAAAGAGGCGACCGTTTGAGGAGGTAAAGCAAGAGTCGCGACGCCGAAATCGGATCCGATAGTGGTGAAGGAAAAGCTTTGCTTCCGACGGCGGTCGCTCTCCAGTCACCCCTTCCTCCATTGATGCAGGCTCTTCATCCCGAAAGTCTGCAATCGTCATTCACTTCACATGAAGCTTGGGTTCGGTAATCGGTTTAGAATTCTTAATAATCCGGTTCACAAATGAAAGTCATAACCAAACTTCAAGGAAAGAAATAAGGTTTTTTTTTTGTCTATTCCACGTTTTAAATATATGAATTTGTCCCTAACAACTTTAAATATATCAATTTATCCAAATAGGGTATTTTAATATACCAATTCGTCTTTTTGGCCATTTTATAACCGAATTGACTTTATAATGCAACCCATAATTGGAAATTGTTTAAAACATATATATAATTTTTGAAAAAAAATTATTGAAAATTTATAACATAAATGTTTTTGTGTCACGTATATATATAAGGTCACATTCTGGGCCGAAGCCAGAAAGTTTAGAGGAAAAGGGGAATGGGAGGGCACCATATATAGTAATAGACAATAGATCGAGAAAAAAGTGATAAAACATACAACCTGTTCGATAATACAAACTAGTTAGAGCTGGCAAAATCTAACCCGACCTAAGAAACCCGACCTACTCACCCGAACCCGAACCCGATCGAAACCCGATAATCTAGAGTTATCCGTAACCCGAGACTGAACCCGACCCGACTCGAAACAGATCCGAACACAAATCAACCCGACCCGACTCAAACCCGACTCGACTCTCGACCCGACCCGACTTGAAATGGTTGATTAACATCAATATTTTAATATTTGAATGTTAAATGTTTTTTATTTTAACATGAATTTATGATTTTACTTCCAGGCTAAATTGGAAGCTATTAGCCTCGAATTTAGCCACATACTCCCTCCGTCTCAAAATTTAAGTCGTTTGACTTTTTGACACGCTTTTTAATGTGTTAAAACTCTATGAAATATTAAATTTTTTTTAAAATTTTTTTAAATAATTTCAAACTTATTATTTATAAGTTCTTAATTATTTTAAAATTTTTGAAAAAAAATAATATTTCATAGAGTTTTGAACACATTAAAAAGCGTGCAAAAAAGTCAAACACGGAGGGAGTATTTGTTTTGAGAGTATTTTCGAGACAAGTTCTTTCGAGGCTAAATAGGATTAATATTTGGCTTTCAAATAATTCAAAGGTAAATTCGAGGGTAAATAGCATTAAATATAACCTCAAATTTTTTCGAGTGTAACCAAATTAGCCTCAAAGTAAAGAATTGTTAATTTTGTGGCTAAACTTGAGAGTAATCTTAATAGCCTCAAATTTTTTTTGCCTATTATATCATTTTTTAATTAACCTCAACTTACCCTCAAATTTGCATATTCATAATTCATGGGATTTCAGAAACTATTTTATAAACAAATTTAAACGTGTGTTATCATTTAATTATCCATAATATTAAAATAAATACAATAATCTACAACACAAGACAAATAACATTACATATCTAACAAAACCAAACAAAGACAAGGCGATATATTATTCTCAAATTTTATATTCCACTAAAATATCTAAACTTGCATCAATCAAAATTAAAGGCTGCTCATTTTTAAATTAATACAAGTGAAATATACTACCTCCATTGCAAAATATAAGGCCTTTTACTATTTGACACGTTTTTTAATGAGCTAAAAACTCTATGAAATATTAAATTTTTTATTAAATTTTTTTGCATACTATTATACATATTGTTAATATATACTCCCTCCGTTCGGCAAAACTTGTCATTTTAGGGTGTTATTTTTATTCAAAAAAATTTGTCATTGTAGTTATTTTGCCCTTCAATTTACAAAAATGCCCTTAATATGACTGATAGTTTGTTAGTTGTAGTTTTCGATAAAGTAAAAAAAGAGGGTAATAATTGAGGGTAAATTATTACATTTGTTAATTGCCTTAAAACTTGTGAAATAAGCTAAAATGATCGCTGGCACCATGCTCTCGGTCATCCATCTGAGTCCACTTTAAAGTTGCTTCATTCTAGATTTAATTTAGGTGTTTCTTCTTTTCACCAGATGTGTACCTCTTGCCATGTTAACAAGAGTCATAAACTACCGTTCGGTCTTTCTAGTATCATTTCTACTTTTCCTTTAGAAATAATATATTCAGATGTTTGGACCTCTCCAATTGTTTCTTATGATGGCTTCAAATATTATGTGATTTTTGTTGACCATTATACCAAATATATTTGGCTCTACCCTCTTAAGAAAAAAAATCTGAAACAGCTCAAGTTTTCATTCGATTCAAAGCTTTGGTCGAAAACTACTTTCGCCATAAAATCAAAGTCTTTTACTCAGACAATGGGGGTGAGTTTGTAGCCCTTGCTGATTTTTTTGTGTCCAATGGGATCACCCATCTAACGTCTCCTCCCCATACCCCTGAACATAATGGATACTCAGAACGTCGTCATCGACATCTTGTTGAAACTGGCCTGTCTCTTTTAACCCACGCACATCTCCCTCTTGAGTTATGGTCTCATGCCCTCACCACGGCAGCCTATCTCATAAATCGATTGCCCATGCCAACCTTGTCCAATGAGTCTCCGTTTGTCAAGCTCTTTGGTTACAACCCCAATTATAACAAACTCAAAGGTTTCGGTTGTTTATGCTTCCCGTGGCTTCGTCCATATACCTCCCATAAACTTGATCCCAAGTCCATTCCATGTGTATTTGTGGGTTACTCTCCCACACAAAGTGCCTATCTCTGTCTTGACCCGATCACTAGTCGTCTATATACATCTCGTCATGTTCGGTTTGTAGAGCACATATTTCCCTACCCTCTCCTACTATCTAACTCGACCATTCCCCATACTACTCCTGAGGACTGGTGCTCAGTCTCCATTCCTTTACTTTCAACAGCTCAACAACCTCCCGATCCTCCCTCTCCAGCAGCAACCCCACACCCACCCTCACCGCTTCCGCCTCCCACCCCAACTTCTGACTCTCCTCATCAGCCCCAACAACCCACTAGAGTTATTGTAACTCGCTCACATCACAATATTACCAAGCCCATCCAACGCCTCAATTTAAATACTCAACTCACTTCCACTCCAAGTGAACCCAAAAACATCACCCAAGCCCTTAAAGATCCCGATTGGAGAGCTGCTATGGAACAAGAATATAAGGCTCTCTCTAGCAATCACACATGGCATCTCGTACCTCCAGATTCCTCACAAAACTTGGTTGGTTGCAAGTGGGTCTTTCGTGTCAAATTCAAAGCTGATGGCTCGCTTGATAAGTACAAAGCATGACAAATTTTCCCGAACGGAGGGAGTATAATACTATGTAAAAAAATTTAATAAAAAAATTAATATTTTATAGGGTTTATCTGTGCAAAGAAACAAAGTTTTGCTACGTACTGGATTTTTTTCCTGGTTTATTTGCTACTAGTGCATTGGAATGTTGATGTGGTATGAAAATGTTGAGGGTTAATTATTGGATATTTGGATTATTTTGACCTTTTAATTTCACGAGGGACAAGTCCCGTCATGTCACATAAGGGATAGGACCCGGTGGGATTTAAAAAAAAAGAGAAAAAAGACCCGTCCCGATTATGTCACGCTAAAAATACGCGGGAGGCCGGGGATGCTGGATGACCCTAATCCCGTCTCGTTCGGTTCCATATCTACCCGTACTTCTATATGTGGATGATTTATTGCTCATATGTAAAACCATAGATAGAATATCACGACTCAAGAGAGATCTTAAAAAACATTTTAACATGAAAGACTTAGAAAGTCTACTCAATTCCTATTAATTTGTTCACTTGGGAAAGCTATTGTATCTCATGAAAATTGCAACTCCAACCCTTAATACCCCTATCTTCTACTGAGACTGAGTATATAGCCGCTACGAAAGCTTGCAAGGAAGCCATTTAATTGCAAGGAATTTTGAAAGAGATTGAGAAAAAAGAAGTATACCTCTGTGATCAACATAGACATGCCCTATATTTATATAGGGATCCCATGTACCACGAGAGAATAAAACAAATCGTTTTTTGTTTCCATTTCATCAGAAATAAGGTGGACAAGAGTGTGGTATAGATTAAGAAGATTGATGGCAATAATACTGTCACTTACCCACTTAGTCACTTACAAACCTTCATTTGTAAAACATCAAACATGCATATACTATTGGAGGGGTAACTATTTGCGGTTTTGGGTATATAGTATATGGTAACAAAGTGGAGCACATAATCAAACCCAAACTCAAAGTAGTTGATGAATGAATCAATGGAAAAGGGTGATGTTGTAGCCTACAATGGCATCTCCGGTGTTGAAGTCAACCCAATGGGTATGAGCGAGTGCGTATCCCTTCGCCATGCGAAACAACCCCGTACCCCCCACCACCGCCAGCTCCCTGTCCGTGTGCGTCGCCGGGTTCCTCCCATTTATGCTAATAGTGCTCCCATTGTACGTCCCCTCGGTGAAGCCGAAGCTCATGGCCATTATAAACGACACCTCGTCCTGGGACGCTGCCCCGTACAGACCCTGAGCCCGCCCGATCAGCTTGGAGGCGGGGTCGGGCCCCACAGTCAGCTTGTCGTCGGCCATGAAGAGAGTCCCAAAGCCGCTTTATATAGGAGTGAAATGTCAACCATGTTCCTTCATCCAACGGGTAACGTCTCCAATGGCCAATTATTTAAATTATCACGTTAGTTTTATTACCGAATTGACTTTATAAAGCAACGGCCATTGTTTAAAACTTGAAAAAAAATTATTGAAAATTTATAACATAAATATTTCTGTATCATATATATATATATATATATATATATATATATATATATATATATATATATATATATATATATATATATATATATATATATATATATGATATATATATATATGTGGAATAACTTTCCAATGCATTCACTCCATACAATGCATTTATGAAACCAATTTTGAACCATTGGATTGAATTTTGATGAATGGATAAGATGGATGATTGATATTAATATTTATAAATATTTATTTAATTTAAAAAATATATTTACTAATAATTTATTGTCTTAAATAAAAAATAAAAATATTTTTCTCTCTCCTCAAATCTTCCACGTTAAAGTTATGTGAATAATTTGGTATGTTCATATGAATATCCATATTCATTTCCATTTGAATATGAATATAGGTATATTCACATATTTAAATAAATATTCATTTGAATATCCCTATTCATTTTATTGAATATATGTATATATTCCTTGGCATTCTGCGGGATCTGGCGTAGTTGCTCTTGGGCTTGTCGGCGGGCTTGGGCCTCTTGTTCATATCGAGCGGCCATTCTTTGATGTGCATGTGTGTTGATTGCGCTCGGTGTTGAACTCCTCAACTTGTTTTCAAAGCCTCTCGAGCTCTTGTTGCATGGTTTCCTCGTTCGCTATGATCCATTTAGCTCTCTCTTGTAGACGAAGGAAGCGTTCCGAATCGTCTAAAGCATCAAATTCGGGTGTGCGATCAGCGCGTCACATACACCTTCAAAGCAACACAAGGTAGAAAGATTAGTAAGACTAGACAGGGCGCGATTGATAGCCTCCCCGACAACGGCGCCAAAATTTGTTAGGAGGAAAACTATATATGTAAATAATATATATATATATATATATATATATATATATATATATATATATATATATAAGGTTGGGTTCAGGTGAGAAGAGATGAACCGGTGAGAAGAAAAGAAGTGATTTGATTGGTCTAGGTGAATAAAATAATCCAGAATATAGTTAAATCTCGCGGCATATCTCACAGCAAAATTCCGAATTTTTTCACCCCTGTCCGTCCCCCACTCGCACCGCCGTCCCCATTTCGCGTGTATCACACGCGCTAAATAAAACAAAAACGGCCGCTGCCCAGTATTTAACAGGGTCACGTTCAATTGCCATACAATGTTTAATACCACTACACCAAACAAACTTCCTTGTGCAATCTCAGTATTTAATAACTTTTATTTGTTTTTTTAAGCTAAAAAATTACTAAACGATTTGATTCACCAACGAGCTTTATAAATTAAATATTAATATTTTAACAATTAGTAAATTGTTTTTTTTGAACCATTACTATTTCATTCATGAACAAGTATAATTAGTAAATTATTTTCTTTTAATATTTTCTTTATTTATTTTAAAATAAAATGGTTTATGAATGAATACTATTAATTCGTGAACCACTTCTATTTATATGTGCTGAACCACTTGGTTTAAAACTCTAAACGACTTGGTATTAAAACCCTAAGCCACTTAATATAAAAAATCATGAACCACTTGGTATTAAAAAACATGAACCACTTGGTATTTAGTCACTGAACCACTCTCTATTTAGTCACTGAACCAATCTCTATTTAGTCACCGAACCACTCTTTATTTAGTACTGAACCAATCTCTATTTAGTCACTGAATCAATCTCTATTTAGTCACTAAACCAATCTCTATTTAGTCACTGAACCAATCTCTATTTAGTCACTGAACCACTCTCTATCTAGTCACTAAACTAGTCTCTATTTAGTCACTGAACCACTCTCTATTTAATCACTGAACCAATCTCTATTTAGTCACCGAACCACTCTTTATTTAGTACTGAACCACTCTCTATTTAGTCACTGAACCAATCTCTATTTAGTCACTGAACCAATCTCTATTTAGTCATTGAACCACTCTCTATTTAGTCACTGAACCACTCTTTATTTAGTCACTGAACCAATCTCTATTTAGTCACTGAACCACTCTCTATTTAGTCACTGAACCAATCTCTATTTAGTCACTGAACCAATCACTATTTAGTCACTGAACCAATCACTATTTAGTCACTGAACCACTCTCTATTTAGTCATCGAACCACTCTTTATTTATGTAAAGGCACGGATTTTTCAACCCTAATTTTACCAGAAAAAGAAAATTTAAAATTTAATTAAATCGGATTTAAAAACCCGTTTAATAGATTTCGACCTGAATTTAAATATTTGACGAGCGGTTCCGTCTTTTCGCCTCGAAAATTTAAAATAAATTCGGATGGTGATATCTCTTTTAAGTTTTAAAAATCTAATTGATCGAAAAAACGAGAGTCGGGGAAACTAACATTCGGGGATTAATTTCAGGGTTCGAAATTCGCGTATTCGGGATTTAATTCCGGGTATTTGGTTTAACCAAACCCACACGCCACAATCTTACCTGCTCCCCCGTCATTTTATTTGATCACCATCACCATCACACTTCTTCAGACCATCCCACGCCATCCCCGCCATCACCCTCGTCATTCACCATCCCCATCACCTACCTCCCCTTCACCTTCCTCCACCACCAGACGCCACCACTGGACCACCACTGGACCACCACCATCACAACCAGAGCCGCCAGGGGCTGCCAGCGCCACCACCGGAACCGCCACCAGCAGCCGGAACAGCCTAGAAGTTCCCCAGCGCCACCACCGAGCCTCCGAAGTCCATTGCCCGTTCGATCGCGAAGCTAACTTTCGGTAAGCGTTTCTCGTCCGTTTTCGACCGGATTTGTTCCCGAGCTTCACCATCGTGCTCACCTCTGTCCGGTGTAGGTCCGACAAGCCATCGCGAGCCACCGAAGACGCCCATAACTCCGGTCGAGAGCTCCGAAGTCGCGAAAAACCCATCTCGGTGAGCTCCGAATTTATCCTCGTTTTGATTCGTTTTTTTTAGTCTTTTTCAATGTCTAGGCTAGTCGGGAGTGAGCGTGGGCTGAGTGTGGGTCGATCGGGTGAGGTCGAGAGCTCCGACGATCATCGGAGCTCGGTCGGCTTGAGCGGGAGCGCGAGAGCGCGAGAGCGTGGTCGAGCTGCGTGAGTGCGAGGAGCGGACGGGCGTGGGCTGGACCGGGCATGGGAGGTGCGAGCAAGGTCGAGCTGGGCGAGCTCCGGCGCGGAGAGGCGGTGCAGGCGGCAGGCCGGCGTCGAGCTCGGGCTGGACATGGCGCGGGCGCGATTCGAAAGGTTGAAGAAGTAGTAGCCGTTAGGCTTGTGGGCCCCCTGCCACTTATACATATATATAGTTATATATTATATATATATTATATATGTTATGTTAGGTGTATAGATATATTATATTATTATATATATTATATTGTTATATTAGTATACTATATTAAATCGGTTCGGTTTGGTTTGGTTCGGTTTGGTTTGGTTCGGTTGGGTTTGGTTCGATCGAGTTAATCGGTTATTTATTAATTGGTTGCGGTCTTTAAAATACTATAATATTATTCGAGGATTTAAATATAAAATATATTATTTGGACTTGATGATTCGATCGCCTGATTAACGGTATGATTGAATTGACTAATAGAATGATATTGTGGTGATTATTAGATGAGATTAAATATTAGACTTTGATGATGTTATATATATATATATATTATATGATAAGAGATTATTATTATAATGAAAATATACAATTATATGCTAAGTAAGAGTATGAGGTGATAGCATGCAAATTGGCTAAGTACGAATTGGAATTGTCTTACGATGATGAATTGGAGAATTATATGGAATATGGTATGAGTTGTGAGATGATGGATTACGAGATAAAGTTAAGATGATGAAAATGATGATGTGACGGTTATTGTGTTAAGTTGTGTAGTTGTGTGTGTGATACTTTCATGCTTTGTGTGCCTTAGAGATAGACTCATTCATGTGCTTATACTTATTAGGTGACCATCTGTGACGTGTCGGATTTCATATTGCCTGGTTGATTGCCTTTTGCTGTTCTGCTTACCAGGTAAGTCTCTTTGGAGCTTACTCAGATTGATAGAGAGATATTCCCTGCTTTATGTGCATGATATACTAGGTGCTTGCATTCATGATCAGCATGCCATGTAGTATCATGCTAGGTTGCATTGACCGTTGAGCATTCTATTTCTTTATGCGTATGTAAACAGAACGGCCGTTATCTGTGAAGTAATTAGAGTCTTTGCTAGGGTCATAGGATGGCCCAGTCCATCGGGTACCATCCTGAGTCGATCGAGTCATGGAACTTCCTTTACTTATATTATGAGCTGCCTGCGGGCTTTATTGATTTTGGATACGGGTTGAGTCTGCGGACCGCCCGATGATAAAGGAATGCATTCATGAACTGGCCAGTCTCCGCCCTATCGGAAGGGGGTGGAGGTAGGAGAGGGACATACCATTTGGTATTCTTTGCTGGGGCCCTATCTATTATTAAGCACTTGATCTTAGGGACATGCTAGTGTGTTAATATTATGCCTTGCATCTAGAAGCATCTTTATAAGGTATAGCGTATATGTGTGCTTAGAGCCGGGATGCAGCAGGTGGGCATCATTCTGATCCCGCTCACCATTACCATTTTTAGGTTTTATTTATGTTCATCCCATTGGTGCTGTTTACATATTGCGCGGGTCATTTTGTTCGGCGGAGAGCGAGCGCTAGAGTTATCTACTTCACCAAACTCTGACCATGGTTTTGGATTTATACTTTTAGACTCCGTTTTGACCCGGCTCTGCCGTGGCACCCTATTGTATTACACTTGATTTCGCTATTTGCATGACTACTGGTTTTCCACGCATAGACTTACGATAGGTACAGGGGACTTCCCCGGGGATTTCAACGATACGTTTCGAATTTGGGTATGAAATCCCACTTTGGAAACATGAGATTAGGCTTTCAAACCTTCAACCTATACTCGGGGCGCACGATCCCAACGAGGGTTTTCATCCCTCGAAACGTAACCCAGGAATTATAATCCCGGGCCGTTACAAAGGTGGTATCAGAGCTTGGGTTGCGTGATTCGAGTAAAATGGGTTGAAGTATGATTTGTAAAACCGCCCAATGTTTTAAAAGATTTTTAAGAGTTTTAAAAAGGGCAAAATGAATTTAATATGGCTAATTTGATGAACAAAGCTTAATAAACTTGACTCAAAATAAGGAAAATCCAAAAAAAAAAAAAAAAAAAAAAAAAAAAAAAAAAGGGGGAAATCGAGTGGGTAGAAAGGCGGTAGACCATCCTATTGGATGTAGACTTGGGAACGGGTAGGCAAAACTTAGCTTTGTACTTTACAGGGGGCCTGGAAGACTCCAAGGAGTTTGCACCGTGGTGGTTGGAGTAGCGGGGTTAGAATGTAGAGGCCGAGAGGATAGTTACCCCTCCGGTCAGTTACCCCTCGAAGGGCAGCTTCTAGATAGCTTCTGTGATTTCATAAATGGGGCCTGAGGGCGGTCTCCCTCGAAGGAGATCTGATTAATTTCTGTTGAATGCTTCTGTGCTGTGTGTTAAGCCCCGCCCTTCTATTACAGCCACTATGGCCGATACACGAGGTGGACGGATCGGGCGTGGGGGCCCAGTGCGTAGAGGTAGAGGACGACCCCGTCGTAGGGCAGCCACTGTTACGACCGACGATGACACTCCGACACCTGAGGGCGACGAGACTCAGGTTCCCATTCAGCAGACCACTCCGAGGCAGATGGACCGAGCTGCGATCTTGGAGGTCTTACGAGAGTTTCTTGGGGAGTCACAGTCTGCAGCACCCAGGGCCCAGATCCCGATCGAGCCGCCTACAGCACCTGAGCCCGCTCGAGCTGTTCCTATGGCCGTTGCGCGACCCGAGAAGCGCATCGACTGGGTGAAGGTCATGGGGCAGTGTAGGCCGCCGCAGTTCTCAGGAGGCGCGGGAGAGGATATAGAGATGTGGTTCCGCCAGCTAGATGGGATCTTCGACCATATCGATGTGCCAGCTACAGAGCGACAGAGGCTAGCAGCAGGACATCTACGAGGGGACGCCTTTGATCGTTGGTCTGTGTACAAGACGGACCAGGCTGAGTGGAGTTACGATGCTTTCCGGACTTTGATGCTGAAGGAGTATAGTCCCCCGGGGACCCAGATTGCTCGCGAGGTGGCATTTTATCGTGGGACCTACAACCCGTCTCTCTCTGTTGTTGATGTCGTCCGCCAGTTCAAGAAGGAGTTGGTTTACTGCGCACACCTGTGTCCCACTGACGAGAGTCGCATTCGACTGTTGTCGATGAGGTTGTCACCAGCAGTACTACTGCATGCTTCTAGTCTGGGCGCAGTATCGTTCGACCGTTTCCTGGAGGTGGTTCTTCTATACGATCAGCAGCGTATCCTCTCTGCGACTGCATATGCTTCATCCCGCCCTGAGGGGAAGAGGCCTAGACCTGCTGAGACTAGATGGGAGACGAGACCTAGAGGAGGGTACCGAGGAGGATTCGGAGGAGTATCGAGGATTCCACCAGCACCGTCTGTTCCGAGTAGGGAGGTTCGAGTTAGGAGTATTACTTGTCACGGCTGCTACGAGGAGGGTCATTATGTTGCTGCATGTCCGATGAGAGATACTAGGTGTTATTCATGTGGACTTTTAGGGCATAGATCTCGCTACTGCCCCCAGAGCGGAGGGACTCCATCTGCACCCGCTCTCCGACTTCCAGAGGCTCCCAGACCCCCACAGCTGACTTACCCCCAGGGTCAGGGGAGAGGTTCTGCTCCTAGTAGAGGCCGCGGAGGATTGAGAGGCGGCAGAGGTTCTGGCCGCGGAGGTAGAGGATCGACTTCAGCTGGGCCATCTGGTTCGAGTTGTGGCAGAGGACAGACTTCCGGAGGCCGTGGTTCCGCATTGCCCCCACCGCCCCGCGTGTTTCAGATGCGAGTTGATGATCATTCCGCTCCGACTGCAGCAGGTACCATCTCTCTCTATGGTGTGTGTCTGCGTATGCTGTTTGATACTGGTGCTACACACTGCTTTATAGCAGAGACGTGCGTTGCTAGGCTGAGTCTTAGCTGCATGAGTGGTCCATCCCTCCTAGTAGGCATGCCAGATGGATCTAGGGTTAGGACTAGTCGAGAGATCCTAGGATGCCCTGTTCGCATAGGAGAGCGTGAATGGCCAGCAGACCTGATTGTGATGCCACTGAAGACGGACGACCTTATTCTCGGCATGGACTTCATGGGACGATATGGAGCGATCGTCAACCTTCGGACGAGGACTGTGACGCTTTTGGCTGATGACGGGACCGAGCACCAAGTTTGGGGGAGTGACCCCAAACGGAACGGGGCGCTTATCAGCGCAGTTCGAGCAGCCAGACTTTTGGATCAGGGATGCATGGGGTACTGGTGCTATGCTTTAGAGGTGGATCGTGAGCAGCCTAGCATGACCGATGTACCTATAGTGCGGGAGTTCGCGGACGTGTTTCCCGACGAGCTGCCAGGACTTCCTCCGCAGAGAGAGATCGACTTCGCCATAGAGTTAGAGCCAGGCACGAGGCCGATTTCACGAGTACCGTACCGGATGGCGCCGACCGAGATGGCAGAGTTGAAGGCTCAGTTGGAGGAGTTGGCCGAGAAGGGCTACATCAGACCTAGTGCGTCACCGTGGGGAGCACCGGTTCTCTTCGTTAAGAAGAAGGACGGATCGTTGAGATTGTGCATTGATTATCGGGAGTTGAACCGGGCGACGGTGAAGAACCGATATCCTCTTCCTCGGATTGATGACTTGTTGGATCAGCTTCAGGGAGCAGTGGTGTTCTCTAAGATCGATTTGAGATCCGGTTATCACCAGCTTCGAGTGAAGCCGGAGGATGTACCGAAGACCGCCTTCCGGACTCGTTATGGACATTATGAGTTCGTAGTCATGCCATTTGGGCTGACCAATGCACCTGCAGCCTTTATGGAGCTCATGAACCGAGTGTTCATCGATTATTTGGATCGATTCGTCGTTGTCTTTATCGACGATATTCTGGTGTACTCGAGGAGTAGGGAGGAGCACGAGGAGCACCTGAGGATCGTGCTAGAGACGCTAAGGAAGCACCAGCTGTATGGCAAGTACAGCAAGTGTGATTTTTGGATCTCTGAGGTGACCTTCTTGGGTCATGTGATCTCAGCAGAAGGTGTCGCCGTGGATCCGGCAAAGATAGAGGCTATAGTAGCTTGGGAGGTGCCCAAGAACGTCAGGGATATCCGCTCCTTCCTTGGCTTAGCGAGTTACTACCGGAGATTCGTTCAGGGATTCTCGAGTATCGCACGATCGATGACACAGCTGCTGCGGAAGGACGTTCCTTTTGAGTGGGGCGTGGAGTGCCAGGCCAGTTTCGAGCTTCTAAAGGAGAAGCTGACCACTGCACCAGTTCTAGCTTTGCCAGATGGGACCGAGGATTTCGTTGTCTACACTGATGCATCCAGAGCCGGTTTGGGGTGCGTACTTCATCAGAGGGATCGAGTCATCGCCTATGCTTCACGACAGTTGAAGCCTGGAGAGTTGTCTTACCCCACCCACGACCTAGAGCTAGCAGCTGTAGTTCATGCTCTGAAGATCTGGAGGCACTATCTGTATGGCACGTCGTGCAAGGTGATGACGGATCACAAGAGCCTGAAGTACATCTTCACACAGAAGGAGCTGAACATGAGACAGAGGCGCTGGTTGGAGTTGCTCAAGGACTACGATCTGGAGATTGTGTATCACCCTGGGAAGGCCAACGTGGTCGCAGATGCGCTCAGCAGGAAGACTCATCAGGAGGTGACGGTCGCTAGGCTCACCACTCAGGAGCGACTACAGTCAGATTTGAGATCGAGTGGTATCGAGGTTTGGATTCAGCGAGAGAGTGGACAGCTGACCTTCTTAGAGGTACAGTCAGATCTGTTGGAGGAGATTCACAGAGCCCAGACAGATTGCCCAGAGATTGTGGCACTTAGAGAGCGGATGGCTCAGGGACGGGCCGGGGAGTTGTCAGAGAGGGAGGACGGGATGCTGACCTTTCAGGATCGCGTTGTGGTACCCTCTACTCAGGATCTTAGACAGAGGATCATGCGAGAGGCGCACACCACTCCTTATTCTGTCCATCCCGGGACGAATAAGATGTACCAGGATTTGAGGAGGTCTTACTGGTGGCAGAGGATGAGAGCAGACATCACTGACTTCGTAGCTAGATGCCAGATTTGTCAGCAGGTTCGAATTGAGCACCAGCGGCCAGGAGGACTTGTCAGGTCACTTCCAGTCCCTAAGTGGAAGTGGACGGACATCTCTATGGATTTCATCACCGGACTGAGGCGAGATGTTAGAGGGTTCGATGCCATCTGGGTTGTGGTCGATAGATTGACCAAGTCAGCACACTTTATCGCCATACAGGAGACATGGCCGGTATCTAGACTAGCTGAGGAGTTCATTCGACAGATTGTTCGTCTGCATGGAGTGCCAGAGAGGATTGTTTCTGACAGAGATGGCCGCTTTACTTCACGATTTTGGCAGCATGTGCACGAGGCCCTAGGGACTAGATTACAGTTCAGTACTTCCTTCCATCCGCAGACAGATGGACAGAGCGAGAGGACTATACAGACATTGGAGGATATCCTCCGATCTTGTGTGCTAGAGTGGGGCGATAGGTGGGTGAAATACCTACCGCTGGTCGAGTTCTCGTACAACAACAGCTATCATTCCTCGATCGAGATGGCTCCTTATGAGGCGTTGTACGGGAGGCGCTGCAAGTCGCCAGTTTGTTGGGATGAACCCGCAGATACAGTCACGTCCTTGCCAGAGCTAGTCCGAGAGACAGTGGATCAGGTTGGCCGCATCAGAGAGCACATGAGGATCGCTCAGGACCGCCAGAAGAAGTATGCTGACCGACGGAGGACAGAGATCGTCTTCGATGTGGGAGCTCATGTTTGGCTGAGAGTGTCACCCACCAGGGGAGTCCGACGATTTGGCATCAAGGGCAAGCTGAGCCCTAGGTATATCGGACCCTTTGAGATCCTAGAGCGTGTAGGTGAGGTGGCCTATAGATTAGCCCTACCCCCGTCTTTAGCTGGAGTCCATGATGTATTCCACGTATCTCAGCTCCGTAGATATGTGCCTGATCCTAGCCATATCCTCGATCATTCTGACCTCCATGTTGAGCCCGACCATACCTTTATAGAGCACCCTATTAGGATCCTTGACCGTCGTGTCAAGAAGCTCAGGAACAGGGAGGTTCCTTTGCTCTTAGTTCAGTGGTCTAGGCGGGGTCCTGAGGAGGCTACCTGGGAGACCGAGGAGAGCACTCGGGCCAGTTATGGGGGAGTATTAGACGAGTTACTTGCATCGTATGTGGAGCCTAGCGTGGACATTTCCTTGACCTCGTGAGTTAGTTGGTGAGTATTGTCCGATCCTTGCTATGAGACGTGCCTTATCATTGTATGATTATGTGATTGTGCATATCTGATTGATAATTATGCACCATTTCTATGAGTATATGAGATGTTGATATCTTGATGTGCTATACCTGGAACTGAGAATGCTGAAATTGACTTTGAGGATGAACCTAGGAAGGTGATATGGGACTAGCCCTTAGAGGTGGATGTTAGTTGATTGGGAAGTTGGGGATGTCTTGTTTAACGTCGAAAATAAAGAATTTTGAACGGTGATTTAAAGGAACTCAGATTTTTAAAGTAAGTTATTACAATCCGAGTTTTCATTATGACGCCCCACGAAGTGGATACAAGCATGTATGGGGGCACCTGTGGATCGCTTGCTAAGACCTAGCGGAGACGTCATGATGCTTTTTGAGTTATGGTATGCCCGAGAAGTCGGAGTGGGGATGTGGTAGAGGCCTCTACCACATTCTCGCCCGAGTGATTGGGAATATTATGATCATTGCGACGATATTGTGAGACCTTATGGGGGCACTTATGAGGTACTTACGAGATCAATGACGTGATCTTTGGACTCACCAATTTCAAACTTCATCCCCTGTTTTAAAATGATTTTTGTCTCGGGGACGAGACTTGTTTTTAGAGGTGGATGATGTAAAGGCACGGATTTTTCAACCCTAATTTTACCAGAAAAAGAAAATTTAAAATTTAATTAAATCGGATTTAAAAACCCGTTTAATAGATTTCGACCTGAATTTAAATATTTGACGAGCGGTTCCGTCTTTTCGCCTCGAAAATTTAAAATAAATTCGGATGGTGATATCTCTTTTAAGTTTTAAAAATCTAATTGATCGAAAAAACGAGAGTCGGGGAAACTAACATTCGGGGATTAATTTCAGGGTTCGAAATTCGCGTATTCGGGATTTAATTCCGGGTATTTGGTTTAACCAAACCCACACGCCACAATCTTACCTGCTCCCCCGTCATTTTATTTGATCACCATCACCATCACACTTCTTCAGACCATCCCACGCCATCCCCGCCATCACCCTCGTCATTCACCATCCCCATCACCTACCTCCCCTTCACCTTCCTCCACCACCAGACGCCACCACTGGACCACCACTGGACCACCACCATCACAACCAGAGCCGCCAGGGGCTGCCAGCGCCACCACCGGAACCGCCACCAGCAGCCGGAACAGCCTAGAAGTTCCCCAGCGCCACCACCGAGCCTCCGAAGTCCATTGCCCGTTCGATCGCGAAGCTAACTTTCGGTAAGCGTTTCTCGTCCGTTTTCGACCGGATTTGTTCCCGAGCTTCACCATCGTGCTCACCTCTGTCCGGTGTAGGTCCGACAAGCCATCGCGAGCCACCGAAGACGCCCATAACTCCGGTCGAGAGCTCCGAAGTCGCGGAAAACCCATCTCGGTGAGCTCCGAATTTATCCTCGTTTTGATTCGTTTTTTTTTAGTCTTTTTCAATGTCTAGGCTAGTCGGGAGTGAGCGTGGGCTGAGTGTGGGTCGATCGGGTGAGGTCGAGAGCTCCGACGATCATCGGAGCTCGGTCGGCTTGAGCGGGAGCGCGAGAGCGCGAGAGCGTGGTCGAGCTGCGTGAGTGCGAGGAGCGGACGGGCGTGGGCTGGACCGGGCATGGGAGGTGCGAGCAAGGTCGAGCTGGGCGAGCTCCGGCGCGGAGAGGCGGTGCAGGCGGCAGGCCGGCGTCGAGCTCGGGCTGGACATGGCGCGGGCGCGATTCGAAAGGTTGAAGAAGTAGTAGCCGTTAGGCTTGTGGGCCCCCTGCCACTTATACATATATATAGTTATATATTATATATATATATTATATATGTTATGTTAGGTGTATAGATATATTATATTATTATATATATTATATTGTTATATTAGTATACTATATTAAATCGGTTCGGTTTGGTTTGGTTCGGTTTGGTTTGGTTCGGTTGGGTTTGGTTCGATCGAGTTAATCGGTTATTTATTAATTGGTTGCGGTCTTTAAAATACTATAATATTATTCGAGGATTTAAATATAAAATATATTATTTGGACTTGATGATTCGATCGCCTGATTAACGGTATGATTGAATTGACTAATAGAATGATATTGTGGTGATTATTAGATGAGATTAAATATTAGACTTTGATGATGTTATATATATATATATTATATGATAAGAGATTATTATTATAATGAAAATATACAATTATATGCTAAGTAAGAGTATGAGGTGATAGCATGCAAATTGGCTAAGTACGAATTGGAATTGTCTTACGATGATGAATTGGAGAATTATATGGAATATGGTATGAGTTGTGAGATGATGGATTACGAGATAAAGTTAAGATGATGAAAATGATGATGTGACGGTTATTGTGTTAAGTTGTGTAGTTGTGTGTGTGATACTTTCATGCTTTGTGTGCCTTAGAGATAGACTCATTCATGTGCTTATACTTATTAGGTGACCATCTGTGACGTGTCGGATTTCATATTGCCTGGTTGATTGCCTTTTGCTGTTCTGCTTACCAGGTAAGTCTCTTTGGAGCTTACTCAGATTGATAGAGAGATATTCCCTGCTTTATGTGCATGATATACTAGGTGCTTGCATTCATGATCAGCATGCCATGTAGTATCATGCTAGGTTGCATTGACCGTTGAGCATTCTATTTCTTTATGCGTATGTAAACAGAACGGCCGTTATCTGTGAAGTAATTAGAGTCTTTGCTAGGGTCATAGGATGGCCCAGTCCATCGGGTACCATCCTGAGTCGATCGAGTCATGGAACTTCCTTTACTTATATTATGAGCTGCCTGCGGGCTTTATTGATTTTGGATACGGGTTGAGTCTGCGGACCGCCCGATGATAAAGGAATGCATTCATGAACTGGCCAGTCTCCGCCCTATCGGAAGGGGGTGGAGGTAGGAGAGGGACATACCATTTGGTATTCTTTGCTGGGGCCCTATCTATTATTAAGCACTTGATCTTAGGGACATGCTAGTGTGTTAATATTATGCCTTGCATCTAGAAGCATCTTTATAAGGTATAGCGTATATGTGTGCTTAGAGCCGGGATGCAGCAGGTGGGCATCATTCTGATCCCGCTCACCATTACCATTTTTAGGTATTATTTATGTTCATCCCATTGGTGCTGTTTACATATTGCGCGGGTCATTTTGTTCGGCGGAGAGCGAGCGCTAGAGTTATCTACTTCACCAAACTCTGACCATGGTTTTGGATTTATACTTTTAGACTCCGTTTTGACCCGGCTCTGCCGTGGCACCCTATTGTATTACACTTGATTTCGCTATTTGCATGACTACTGGTTTTCCACGCATAGACTTACGATAGGTACAGGGGACTTCCCCGGGGATTTCAACGATACGTTTCGAATTTGGGTATGAAATCCCACTTTGGAAACATTAGATTAGGCTTTCAAACCTTCAACCTATACTCGGGGCGCACGATCCCAACGAGGGTTTTCATCCCTCGAAACGTAACCCAGGAATTATAATCCCGGGCCGTTACAATTTAGTACTAAACCAATCTCTATTTAGTCATTGAACCACTCTCTATTTAGTCACTGAAACACTCTCTATTTAATGTTTATTTTTAATTATTTATTTGTTTTATTTATTTATTTAATGAGCTAATACTATTTATTTGATGAATCACTACTCTTTATTTGATGAACCACTACTATTTAATAATTGTAAAATTTTCACTCTTCTTTTATTTTCTTTTAATACTACAGTACTATTTAATAATTGTAAAAATTTTATTCTTCTTTATTTTCTTTTAATGTTTATTTTTTAATTATTTATTTATTTTTATTTATTTATTTATTTATTTATTTAATGAACTAATAATATTTATTTGATGAATCACTACTCTTTATTTGATGAACCAATACTATTTAATAATTGTAAAATTTTCACTCTTCTTTTATTTTCTTTTAATATTTATTTTTTAATTATTTATTTATTGATTTTTAAAATAAAATGATTCATGAACTAATACTTAAAAAAGCCCTAAACCACTTGGTATTAAACGCCTGAACCACTTCGTATGAAACCCCTGAACCACTTAGTATTAAAGCCCTGAACCAATTGGTATAAAACTCTGAACCACTTGGTATAAAAACCCTGAACCACTTAGTATAAAACCATGAACCACTTGGTATTAAAACCTTGAATCACTTAGTATAAAAACCCTGAACCACTTAGTATAAAACCATGAACCACTTTATGTAAAATTTTCATTCTTCTTTTATTTTCTTTCAATGTTTAATTTTAATTACTTATTTGTTTTTAATTATTTATTTCATGAACCAATGTTATTTATTCCATGAACCACTATTATTTAATAATTGCAAAATTTTCATTCTTCTTTATTTTATTTTAATGTTTATTTTTTAATTATTTAATTATTTATTTTATTTATTTAATGAGCTAATACTATTTATTTGATGAATCACTACTCTTTATTTGATGAACAACTACTATTTAATAATTGTAAAATTTTCACTCTTCTTTTATTTTCTTTTCACTCATCATTTATTTTCTTTTATTTATTTGATGAACCACTCTCTATTTAATTACTGAACCAATCTCTATTTAGTCGCTGAACCACTCTTTATTTACTCACTGAACCACTCTATTTAGTCACTGAACCACTCTTTATTTAGTCACTGAACCAATCTCTATTTAGTCACCGAACCACTCTTTATTTAATACTGAACCAATCTCTATTTAGTCACTGAACCACTCTCTATTTAGTCACTGAACCAATCTCTATTTAGTCACTGAACCACTCTCTATTTAGTCACTGAACCAATCTCTATTTAGTCACTGAACTACTCTATATTTAGTTACTGAACCAATCTCTATTTAGTCACTGAACCACTCTCTATTTAGTCACTAAACCACTTGGTATTACACCCTGAACCACTAGGTATAAAACCCTAAACCACTTGGTATTAAAACCATGAACCACTTGGTATAAAAACACTGAACCACTTAGTATAAAAGTCCTGAACCACTTGATATAAAAGTGCTGAACCACTTAGTATAGAAGTAGATTTTTTCTTGATAAACATGAAGGTTTCATGTTAATTGTAGCAAGTATTTGTGTAGCTCCCATAGAAATGTAAACAAAAACATAACCATGAGCTTAATTCTAAATCATTATTTATTTTTGTCGATCATGATTCATGACAACTTGAGCCCTCATTTGATATTTGATATCTTTTTCGATCTTTAGTTATTAAACATCAGCCTCGATATCAATATATTAGCTTTGATTTTGATATCTAATTAGTATTTGGTCTATTAGGATCAAGTAATATTTTCATATACTAATTCAATCATTTTTAGCTCATTTTAGGAAGTAGTTTATGATCCATTAGCTTTTCAAATTTCAATCAGGTCAACACTAAAATTCAATAAGCAGTAACAGATAATAGTAAACAATTCAACAAAATCATTTCTCATGTAACTGCAAAAGGGGGAAATAATGAACTCCCATTCCAGATCGAAGAGAAAATGAACGGTTCAATCACAATAACAAAAGAACCCTAGAAATTGATAGTAGGATTCACCGATTCAGGAGGAAGTCAAAATCATATATGAGTTTGATAACATCAAATCCAACCACATCTTCGAGGTCGCGATTCTACCTCGACATCAAAATCAACCGATCAGAGGCAGAGCCGTACGAATCCGGTGGAGACAACCGCGACACCCCTCCTCGCCCTCAAGAGCCTCATCTCTCTCCACCACCTCCTACCCTTCCTCCCCCACCCGAACGCCGGTGGCCCGGTGCCAACAGCTCGTCGACCTCTCTGACTTCTGCGAGCAATCCGGTGGAGAGAGATGCTAGTGGTGAGCGTGGGTTCCGATCGAATCGTACAAATTCGAGTGGGCCGGGTGTTGCACGATTTGCAGACGGATCGGGGGAGGCGGTGGATCCCGGCGCCGGAGAAGTGCTCGCCGTCAAAGTCGTAGCACCAGGAGCAAAGAGTCGAGCGAGCATCGCGAGCGACGGCGGTTTGGGTGAGACCAGTATCCATGGGAGGAGGAATTTGTAAATTAAATCTGATTATTAAACACAAAAGCGCGTGAGAGATATTTTTTAATTAAAAATTAGATATGTTTTCAGCCAATGAGATCGCTTCTTTCCTTCTCACCGGATCTAGTACTTCCACCTGAACCCTACCCTATATATATATATATATATATAGAGGTTGGGTCATGTGTTAACAACTCTTACGGTGTTAAATGTTAACAAATCAATATTCAGAAAAATTTATCAAATATTCATCACAGTCACTCAATTATTCATCAAAGCTTTTGTTAAAATTAATCAAATATTCATCACAGTCACTCAAATATTCATCACAGTCACTCAATCATTCATAATTTCCCAAATATTCATCAATATTCGACAACATTTAAGAAATATTCATCACAGTAACACAATTACGAGATTGGGGGTGGTTACATGCGCAAGGGTTTGAGTTTTTTAGGTGATAATTTTTTTTAATTGGCAATAATTATTAATTGAAATGAATCTCTTAAATGTTGTCGAAAAACTTTGATGAATAATTGAGTGACTGTGATGAATATTTGATAAATTTTGCGGAATATTGATTTGTTATCATTTAACACCGTAAGAGTTGTTAACATTTGATCCGTATTATATATATATATATATATATATATATATATATATATATATATATATATATATATATATATATATATATATATATATATATATATATGTGTGTGTGTGTGTGTAGGGTGTGGTTCAGGTGTACACACCAGGTGTACTTTGTACACAAATCTGGGCCATTGATACAAATGAAATTGATGAACAAGATTAAAAGTGATTTTTTTTAATTTTTGCTTTAAATCTTGTGGGACCCGCTACAAACCCCCACTTACTCCCTCCTGTATGCGCGTGTTGTGTATGTCCACCCACTCTCCTTTTTCACTTTACGTAAATATGAAGAATTTTTTTTAAATGTAAGTGGGGCCCAATTAACTATTATATAATTTTTTTTTCGTTTGGGAGATTTTTAAATGTGAGTGGGCCCAATTAGCAATATTATATAAAAAAATCAATCCTTTCCGATGCCCATTTGGGAGTTTTTTTTAAATGTGCAGAGCCAAATCAGTTTTATTTTAATAAATATAGAGACGTGAGTTTCTTTTATCTGATTTCGTTCGTTTTAAAATTTTGGCAATTCTACTGAATAATGTTTCACATGTTACCGAATAATGTTATATTTTCTTTTCCATCAATTTCAGATCAAAATTTACCAATTTCACTAAATAATTTATCATGTACTACCGAATAATGTTTTTTTTGTCCATCAATTTCAGATAAAAGAACCTCCAAATCGCTAAATAATACTTACGATTTATACGAATAATGTTTCAGATAAAAGAACCTCCAAATCGCTAAATAATACTTACGATTTATACGAATAATGTTTTATATCACCGAATAATGTTTTAGATTTCATCTTTTATCATATTAACGAGGATAATTGTTACCGTCACATATACCTATTCAAATATTCATAAATTCTACCGAATAATGTACCGAAGTTAATTGAATAATCACGAAATTTGTACTAAACATCTCATAGTTGATGTGTTGAGATTCCAAAAAAATTTAGCTCTTATAAACGAATAATCATTAGAAATCAACCGAATAATGCTTGCATTCCACTGAATAATATTTCATGTGTACACAGATAAAAGTAATCATCTCAAAATTTACTTACATAATTTGCTATATTCTAGAGAATAATAAGCAGATTTACATTGAAATTACACCGAATGATGCTTGTATTCCACTGAATGGAGAATTGCACGTGTTGTTGGTACTCGCTTGTGGTCTCTTTACGTCTAGTAAAGATTAAAAATTAACAATTTCCTAAATAATTATTAGAGATTCACCGAATAATGATTGTATTTCACTGAATAATCGTTAGAGATTCACCGATGATGCTTGTATTCACCGAACAATACCCCATTTTTGAAAGAGTCTTGGCCTTCATCTTCGCTTTTGCCATCAGACAACAATTACGACTGAGACAATATCTTCAACCAAAGGGGCAATTAGAGTGATTAAGAAATTGAAGGACCAAAAGAACCCACCTTTTATTAGAATAAAATTCAACATCCAGACATCGAATAGAGAGCAAGAATTAAATTGAAACCAAACCGAGAGCAAGAATCAAATTGAAACCAAATAGAGAGCAAAAAACCGTCCTAAAAAGGAAAATAAGCATTCATTCGGGTTTTTTTTTTATGAAAATCTGACACTCGCGCCGAACCCTTCAACCAAAGTATCAAACTCATCGAGGAAGTTTTCAAAGTTTCGCTTTCAATAAGGTATCTTATTTTCTCAGTAATTAGCATTAATTCAACCATGATTTCTCTCAATTTTCCTTGAAAAAGTATGAAATACCAATTTGATTTGCATATCATTAGTTGAAATCAGGGCTCAGCCATGGACGGCAAAAAATCAGGGGGCAGACCTTCGCCAAGACACAAATTAATTAGGCTAGTTCACGGATCTTACCAAATCGACATTCGAGCGGCGCCTCCTCTTCGCCGGCCTTTGCCTCTCGCCTCGCCGCCGGCCTTCACCTGCTCGCCTCTTTGCCGACCTTCGCCTCTGACCGCCTCCGATTGTGATGACGCTCCGCCCTCGCACTCATTGAATCGACAACCTTTGTTTCCCTCCCACCGATCGGATGTCGCTCTCTTCAGCAATAGCCCAGCAACCCTTCTCAAAATCCCCTGGATCACTCTACGGCTCCTCAAAGTTATAAAAGAAGACAAATTAATTAGGTTTTTATTCCTCTCCTCCGCACGCGCTACACGCAAAAGAGGATGAGTTTGAGATTATTTTCCACATTTTTTTTAAAAAACCACCCATGACACGTGGCACTCTCCCATCCCTCCGTTTCATATAGATTAAAGGTTCAGATTTGTGTACAAAGTACACCTTAAGGCTTGTGTACAAATGATCCATACTCTCTCTCTCTCTCTATATATATATATATATATATATATATATATATATATATATATATATATATGGGTGCGCTCCGGTGAAAACCCAAATTGCGGTAAAAACCTGTGAGGACCGGTTTTTTAGCCCGGTTCACTAGCTTTATAGCCCGGTTTTGAATAGAACCGATCTATAAAGTCAAATATTTTAACCCGGTTCTGAATAAAACCGAGCTATAAAGTCACTAATGTAATTTTAAAACATGAGTTTTCAGCACGGTTTTTAGGTTTAATCGAGATATAAAGTCATGTGTTATTTTAAAACTGGAGTTTTTAGCACGATTTTTAGGTTGAACTGAGTTGTAAAGTCACTGTGTAATTGAGGTTTTTAGCACGGGTTTCAAATAAACCAAGCTATAAAGTAGTCCTCACGGTTTTTACCACAATTTGAGGTTTTCACCGGAGTCAATCCCTATATATATATATATGTATATATATATATGTATGTATATATATATATACATACATACATATATAAACCAACTCCTTCCCTAGCAAATAAATTCAAGACTCCCTCCCGATGTAGCAGTAGGGAATCAGGATCGATCCTCGAGGAGGCGAGTAAGCGGTTTCCTGAATAGTCATTGAAGTTCCTACGCTGTGTCGACCAGAAGCCTCGATATCGAGTTAAGAGGTCGATATCGACAGGGGCTGTCGATTCCTAGTGCTTTGCGTCGATATGTGAAATCTGCAAAGAAGACAGAGGCACTTGATATCGACTAGGTATGTCAATGTCGAGTAGATCAGTGCTTTCCAGTCGGCTCAGAAGACCGTCGACTTACTTTCCTTCGACGCATTGCACTCGATATCGAGTTAGGGGGTCGATCTCGAGTTGGTTCACAGATAGTTACATTAACGAAAACGAAAACAGAACATAATAAAGAAATAAATAAAAAGACAATATTTTTGTGGGTTTTCCTTAATAAACTAAAAAGCTCCTAAGGTAGGGATTCACCACGACAATAACCATGCATGTATTATTACTTTAATCACATAAAAGATCATGCTTTTAACATCACCAATTAGGAATATAGAGGTTGAAGGTTTGATAATGTATAACAAAGTAGAATAAAGATACTCTAGAAGGGGGGGTTGAATAGAGTATGCCAACTTTTCGCTGACAATCTCAAGACTTTTGAAACGCTTTCCAAACCTTTGGGAGTAAACTCAATTCTTTCGATTAGGATACCTGAAGCACAACAAAGTTATACAATTCAAAACAAGTGCGGAAATAATGGTAAAGCAATAAGTAAAGAATACGATGAATTGCTAACGAGGTTCGGCTCCTTTAAGGCTTAGTCCCCGCCTAGGGTTCTTCCACAACCCTAGGATTCAACAGGCTTTATTGATTCACAAAACTTAGGATCTTAATAGCTCACCGAGAAGCCTCTCTCCTATACAATTGCAATCTAGTCAACTCTCGTTCCCTTGGAGTCCTAGACCAATCTAGAAGAGCCCCACCTCTCTCAGCTATCTAGTACAATCCTCTTACACTCGTGAATCAATAACCTAGTGCACACTTCCTGAGTTATAAACTCTCGAGTATAACACTCTCTCAGAATATATCCTATAAGCTCACTGTGTAACTCTCAAATGCTTTGAAACAAAAGATAAGACTCTTAACACCTAGCAGAGAGTACACGTAGAAGAAAGATTGATTTGAGGGCTGAGTGTGCGTTGTAAATCAATGTACGTCAGAGTTCAACTCTCTTTTTTTTTCTTTCTTTTTCATCTCCTTTTATACTTGATCAAATCGGCGTCATTTGAAACAAGAATCTTCACCCAACGGCTACTTGAGATCATGGCTTAGGAAGGATCTTCGCAATTTTCTATTTTGGGAAACTGCGAAGCCACCATCCACCTGATTTGATCTTCATATCTTTCAACTTTTAGGAAGGAGATTTCTTCGAAATCTTTGCTGTATGGTTAGTATAACATATGTATAATAATATTTGAAAACCATACATAGATAATATATATAAGATAATAACTAAAATACAGGTTTTGAATTTCATCAATACAGCTTTGGCTTCAAGACCTTTGACACAAGCTTTGTGTCAAAGCCTTTGAAACCATTTCCGATTTTCATCGAGGGAGTGGAGTTATCAATCTCCCCCTTGATGAAAGACAAAACCTGTGCATCCCTGTAACTTAGTCAAGAAAATATATCATATAAAAAATCGGACTAAGTACCTGCAGGGGTTAGACAAATGTTGGATCATATAAGTTCAAAACCAATGATAAACGCATCCAACAAAATAAGGCAAAATAAGGTCTTCCAAGACCCTTTACTTCAAAGCGGTTTAAAGTCTAACCAAGTTTAAAGTCTAACCAATCTCCCCCTTTTTGTCTTTCAACAAAGGGAGGAGTATGACAACAGTCACCAAAAGTTTTGAAAACAGGGCCAGCTGTGTTAGAGAGTTAGATCAAGGGTTAGGATAGGGGTTCAGGGTTCATCGTCTTGAGAACCATCCTTGATCAGCATCTTCAACTCATTTAACAGCTTGGCCATCTCTCGCATCTCAATCATCAACTCGTGGCGCAACTCCTTGACGTCCAGGCGAACTTCCTCCAAACCCAACTCCAGATTCTCCATGCATTCATCGATGGCAGAGCTAGTGGGAAGAGCTTTTGAAGAAGAAGAGGTAAGGCTCCAAGTCCCTTGAGGGGTCTGAGTTATGCAGATCTTCTCAAAGCTCTTGGAGTCAAATTTTCCCGTATGATGTTGTTGTTCTTCATTTTCAAAATCAATTTTAGAAGCTTTGAAGACACGGGTCAAGAGGTTTGCGAATAGGAGGGGAGTTCCTTTCTGGGTTTTCGGGTGTGAGCAATAGATCCTAAAATGGTATTGGCCAGATCAAGATCATGGCCATGCAATATGCGGTACAGGAGGACCATAGCATTGTTAGTGAGGAGGGAGCCAGAGTTTATTCGGGGTAAAAGACATCTCACAATAATGTTAAAGATGATTTTGGCTTCAAGTGTGAGGGACGAGTGGGTGAGTTGTTTGGTGGTGCTGCTTGATGCTTCGGGTGTAACGACCTGGATATAGATACCCGGGTTACGTTTCGAAGGTTGGATACCTTCGTTCGGATCTTGCAATTTGAGTACAGGTCGTGGTTTTAAAACTCAAGGTTAGTATTTTAAAGTGGGGATTTCGGACCCCAAAATAGCCTGAGGGCCACGCGGAATCTTCGAGCTGTCCTAAGTCTAAGTCGTGGAAATACGTTTGCAAACTAAAGAAAAGCAGAAGTAGAGTACAACTTGCCACGGTAAGGCCGGGTCAAAACCAAAACACATAATACTGAAATTGTAAAGCCGAGTTAGCGGGGTTAGACAGATTCTTTGCAAGCGCCCGGGGTTTCTCACGCCATAGAGACAAAGAGCAATTATACCTAAAAAAATGTGGTGCGAGCGGGATCAGATCGAGACCCCAACGCACCCTGTCCCGCAAGCAAACATACACATACGCTAATATAAAGATGATGTAGGTACGGAAATGAAATCACACTAACATGATCCTAATTTACAGTATGTGGAGGAAAAACTGTAAAGGCGCCCAAAGAATGCCAAATAGCATATCCCTCTCCTACCTCTGCACCCCTTTCCGTTAGTGCAGAGACTGGCCAGTTTGATGCTGTAGCATATCATATCTCATCATCATATCATATCTCATCATCATATCATGTCTCATCATCATTTCATATATCATCATATCATATATCATGCTCATGCTCGATGGTGCTGGGTCATCATATCATAAGTCATACTCATGCCCGATGGTACTGGGCTATCTCATCATCACATCATATCGACTCGATAGACTCAGGGCACCCGATGGGGCTGGGCTACCCTATGACCCTAGCAAAGACTCTAGGACTATCACAGATAACGGCCGTTCTGTTTCAATCACACAAAGTAACTGAATGCTCATTCATAAGTGCAATCCTAGCATGATACTACATGGCATGCTTTAATGCTTATGCAACACCTAGTATGTCATATATTCACAAGCAGGTATACTCTTTTGAGCCTGAGTAAGCCCATAAAGGAACTTACCTGAGTAAGCCGAACAGCAAAAGATACGGTAGAAGCAGAATCCAAGGAATCAACAACCACCTAATATATAAGCGAATAAGGCGCCATAAGATATTATTCTACTATTTAACACATGAAAACTTCCACAAGCTAATCACAAAAGAAAATAACCAGATTCTGAGAAAGTATCCGAATACCCAAATCTAGGTCAACCCGGTCAAAGTTGCTATGATAGAATTTTCTAACACATCGCTTTCCAACAAAATTCTCAAAAGAATATTTCCAAAACATAGAAACTTCTTTTAAAACAATTACTTATAATATAATGTTAATTAAAGTAATACCTCCCATTTTATAATTAAATCCTTTTAAGGTTCTCAACTAAAACATATTAAATTCATTTTATAATATAATACTTCCCAACTTTATTTTCTTAAAACTCAGATTTATAATAATAATGATAATACATATAATAATAATAATAACAATAAGTAATAAAAGAATAAATGTGTAACTATAGACATATACATATATATACTCTACATAAGTTAACAAAACCAAAGGACCCAAATCTTAGTCGGCCCAATCCGAAGAATCCGAAAGTAACAGCCCACCCACAAGAGCCCAGAACCCGGATCCAAGTAAGGCAAATGGAAGGGGATCCAGATCCGGGTGTGTAAGTATGGGCAAGGGAAGAGAAGGTTAAGGGGGGTCCGGGTTTACTACCCGTTTCCATTTTAAACCCGGCCCAGACCCGAGACAACAGGCCCAAAGCCACATCTCCTTGTCTTCAACCTCCAGCCGAAGCAGAGGAGCGACGGAAGAGGAGGGAGGGGATGCACTAGCCTCCGGCGGCCGGTTGGCCTCCAATCCTCCACCCTGGAGGTCGGAATAGGATTCCGACCACCAACGAATCGAAGGAAACAAAACGACAGAAGAAGAGGGAGAGGAGAAGATTAACGAGGTTTGAGTTTTAGCTCCGACGAGGTGCTCTGGGCGGCGTTTGGATGCAACAATAGAGGAAGAGGCTTGATCCGGCCTAGGACGACGGAAAAGGGGTTAAAAGGGTGACCTTCACGCAGATTCAAGCCGAAACACAAGGGAATCGAAGGTTTTACCTTTTCGAACCCAAACAGGGGAGGGGATGCGATTTGGAATTGGTGATGCATCGTCGGAGTCGAGGGTGGTCCGGATGAGTCTAAGACAGATTAGAAGTAAGCAAGGGCGTATCTTGAGGGTGTTTTAGAGCAAGAAAAGAGGGTCGAGATGCTTTACCGAGGTTTGAATCGAAACAGAGGGGAGGGCTTCTTCAGCGGTGTTGGTGGCTCCGGCGGCCTTCTGAGCCCTTCTGGACGCCGGAACGAGGAGATGGCAGTGCTTGCTCACTGATGGAGGGATGCTTGGGAGGGAAACGTGAAAAATGGAGGAAGAAAGGGGGTAGCTTGGGGGTGGATGGGATGCGGCAATGGGGATTCTCCGTGGGTTCTTCTTCCTGGGTTTGAGACAGAAGAGGAATGCGGGAGATGGGGTTCTGATGGTATGAGGGTGGGGATGTGAGGATGAGGGATGTGGGTTTATATAAAAGATGAGGGTGTGGGTGCAAGGCAAGGTGAGAAGGGTGTGCAGCTGACAGAGGTGGTGGGTGCAGGCGAGGAGGGAGTGCAACAGAGGAGGGAGGGGGACCAATGTAGCAGCTGGGAGGGAGAGAGAGAGAGAAAATTAAATAAAACAATATAAAAAAATATATATATATATATATAAGACGGAAGGGTCCCACTCGCCTTAAAATTCGAATTTCCGACGCTCGATTCCCAATTTCTTCTCATAGAGCGGAAACCCGACGCTAAGAATTTAAGTTGAATTAAAATTATTGCGAATAAAATAGTCATTTTTTAATTAATTTTATATAAAATAATAATATAGAATATAGAATATATTTGGTCTTTACATCGGAAGCAGGTATTTGGCACGGGAAAGAGTAACACACTGGTCTTTTGTGGGGGTTTGAGGGGAGGGTGGACTTGGTTTGGGAAGACCAAGAAGTTCAGCGAAGTCAAGGGAGTTGAACATGATTCTAACCCCTTTGACGACTGACTCCAGAGTCCAGCCTTCATCGATGTGCTTGGCTTTGAGATTTATGTAGAAGAGACGGGTGATTTGGAGGTAGTACTCAAATTCAAAGTTCAGCAGGGTCCATGCAGGGGTTTGTTTGAGAAGGGAGATGCAGGGTAGGTTCAAAGCTTCTAAAAAATTAAAATCGATAAAATCAGAACAACAAATCCTACAAGTTTTGAACTCGTCTACCCATTTGCCAGCCATCTCAACATTCTCAAACCAGGAGGAGGGTAAGGATTGGTTTACCTGGATAAGTGCAGGGGGATTGACGGCAGGCTCAGCGTTCTTTCTTCGGGCTTTTGTTGGAGCGGTCGACTTGACGGGTGCTTCAAATCTTTTGAGAGTGGCTTTCCTGGAGCGCTTGGGAGGTAGAGACGTCTTGGCTTTAGCGGCCTTGCGCTTCTTCGGGGACGGGGGAGGAGGAGGAGGAGTAGGAGAGGGAACAGGTTCCGGCTCCTCTTCCTCTTCTTGCTTAGACCCCGAGCCCTCAGCAGACTCCTCAGCCTCATCTAACTCGGCCTCCTCGTCATCATCAACCTCGTCGTCCTCCTCAGCTTCCTCTTCCTCTGGTTCCTCTCCTACGGGAACCTCCTTCTCCGCTTCTCTCTTGGCCTCTTCCTCGGCCTTTTTCTTTTTCTAGGCCTCTTTCTCGGCCTATTTTTCAGCATCTCTCTCTAGAACCTCCTCAAGATCTTCCTCTTCCTCCTCTTCCTTAGCAATGACCTTTTTCTTTCCCTTAAGCTTCCTACTGAGGGGCGTCTTTTTCAGGCGCTTCATGGACTGTTTGATTTCGGCAAGGGTTCTCTCAGGGACGGTGCTCGGGACAGTGGTCTCAGGGTAGGTTCGGGTTGAGGGGAAGTCACGAGGGGGATCTGACGACCTTTGCGGGTAGCGCCAAGTCTTTTGGGAGTGGAAGTTTTCTTGGATTTGGGTGCCATGGATACGAACGGTAAAAAATTTCAGAGAAAGGATGAAGAAGATGGTTTAAAGGTCAGAGAGAATAGAGAGAATCGATGGGCTCTGAAGATGTGAATAGTGGGGGTAAAGATTGTGTGGTTTAAAAAGGGAGCGGGTGAGGTAAGTTGATGGGACAAGGTGGTAGTTTCCAAGGTAATAACTCTAACTCATCATATCACTTCCATATTTTCAAAATCGGTTTTACCAAAACAATTTCAAAATTTAAACAAAGAGTCATTTGAATTTTAATGATTAAGGCAAGATGTTTATCCGATTTTAAAAAATTTTCCACAAATAAAAATATAATCGGATAACATGCAATAAAAAAAGATTTTCCTGAAGGTAACAATGAAGTAAAGATATTTAAACTTCCTTTTTTAAAAAAATATTTGATCAAATATCTAAAAAGATACCAACCAAATATATGATCCGTTATATGTGCTCTACTGTTCAGTTCACAACCTTTGAAATGAGGTTCAAAGGTCTTGACACTGAGTAGAAGATTTCTTTCGTAAAGGGAAAGCTCCCCCTACGAAAGTGCATCCCTGTTAAGCATTCCGATTTCACGTCTAATGAAGGTGAACCTGTCCTCTGCCAATGGCTTAGTAAAAATGTCAGCCCATTGATAATCAGTTGATATAAATGATATTGACACATCACCTTTTTCCACATGGTCTCTAATGAAATGATGCCTCACATCAATATGTTTGGTCCTTGAATGTTGAACGGGATTCTTTGTAATGGAGATGGCACTTGTGTTGTCACACTTAATGGGAATGTTTTTGAGGTCGATGCCGAGATCTCTCATTTGTTGAGAAATCCAAAGGATTTGGGAGCAACATGCTCCAGCGGCTATGTATTCGGCTTCGACAGTGGAAAGAGCAACTGAGTTTTGTTTCTTTGAGTGCCAACTGATCAAGGATGCCCCTAAGAATTGGCAACATCCCGACGTGCTCTTCCTATCCACCTTATAGCCTGCAAAGTCTGCATCAGAATACCCAATTAGTGTGAAATCTCTTTGCTTCGGGTACCACAAGTCAAGCTCCTTGGTGCCATTTAGATATCGAAAGATCCTCTTCACAGCCACGAGGTGAGATTCTTTAGGGTCAGCTTGAAACCTAGCACACATGCAAACACTAAGCATGATGTCAGGTCTACTAGCAGTAAGATATAATAAAGATCCAATCATCCCTCGATACTCTTTTTGATTGACACTCTTCCCGGTCTTGTCTTGATCTAAGGACAAGGTTGAGCTCGTGGGTGTCTTGGCTGCTTTGGATTGATCCATCTTAAACTTCTTCAAGAGATCCTTAGTATACTTTCTTTGGTTGACAAAGATCCCTCTCTTAGATTGATGAACTTGCAACCCCAAAAAGAAGTTGAGTTCTCCCATTAAGCTCATCTCAAATTCACTGCACATTATATCGGAAAATTCCTTGCACAAAGATGTGTTAGTAGCACCAAACAATATATCATCAACATATATTTGGATAACCAATATGTCCTTTCCTTTGGTCTTGATGAAAAGAGTCTTGTCGATCAACCCCCTTTTAAAATCATTTTCTAAAAGATATTTTGACAAGCGCTCATACCAAGCTCTTGGGGCTTGTTTCAAACCATATAGCGCTTTGTCTAGTTTGTAAACATGATTAGGAAATTCCAAACTTTTAAAACCTGGGGGTTGAGCCACATAAACTTCTTCTTCTAAGAAACCATTAAGAAATGCACACTTGACATCCATTTGATATAGTTTTATGCCCATAAAAGATGCAAATGCTAATAAAATGCGAATGGCTTCAAGCCTAGCTACGGGAGCAAAAGTCTCCTCATAGTCTATACCTTCCTCTTGATTGTAGCCTTGAGCAACAAGCCTTGCTTTGTTCCTCACGACCTTACCATTCTCATCTAGCTTGTTCCGAAATACCCAACGTGTGCCAATGACTGATTGATGCTTTGGCCTAGGCTTCAAGGTACAGACTTTGTTGCTTTCAAATTCGTTAAGCTCACTTTGCATAGCAATGATCCAGTCTGGCTCTTGAAGGGACTCATTCACCTTCTTTGGTTCTACAAGTGAAACAAAAGCGTGAAAAGCACAGAGATTTTTAAGTTTAGAACGAGTTTGAACACTAGATGTAGGGTCAGAGATGATATCCTGTAATGGGTGTGACGAGGAGTATTTGAACTTTCTCTTGCTAGTCTCAGCTCCCTGGTTCGTCACATCAACAGGATTTGTTTGAGGTCCATCTGACTCCATGGTTACATTATGCTCAGTTACTGCAGTATCTGACGTCTCAATAGCTTTGGACTGAGCTTCAAGACCTTGAGCCAACTCCTCAGTGTTAAGAATCTGATCCTGCATGTTCCTCTTCTCTGTGTTCTTAGTAGCAATATCATCACCATCCTCATTCTCTGTATGGCTGTTAAGATCTAAATCTGCAACACTTTCACTTAAAGAACCGTCATTGCATTCATCAAATATAACATGAATACTTTCCTCAACCATCTTGGTCCTTTTGTTGAAGATTCTATATGCTTTGCTACTTGTGGAGTAGCCAAGAAATATACCTTCATCACTACGCGCATCAAATTTCCCAAGGTTATCTTTTCCATTGTTATGAACAAAACAAGTACAGCTAAAGGGTTTGAAATACGATATAAGGGGTTTGCGGCCTTTGAAAAGTTCATAAGGAGTTTTCTTTAAGATGGAACGAATAAGACAACGATTCAAAATATAGTTAGTTGTGTTAACAGCTTCAGCCCAATAGGTTTTAGGTAGTGCATTTTCTAAAAGCATAGTCCTGGCCATGTCCTCTAGGGTGCGGTTCTTTTGTTCCACAACCCCATTCTGTTGAGGTGTCCTAGGAGTAGAAAAATTATGGGAGATGCCATATTTAGCACAAAACAAATCAAACTGAAGTTGATCAAACTCCCTACCATGATCACTTCGAATTGACACTATGGGCTCGTTTCTTAAAGTTTGCAACTCCTTACAAAGTTTTAAAAACTCAAATAAAGCCTCTGATTTTTCTTTTAAAAATGCAACCCAAGTATATCTCGAAAAATCATCAACAACAACAAGCATGTACTTTTAACCATTAGGAGATTTGACTCGCATAGGACCACATAAATCCATATGTAAAAGTTCAAGGGGTCTAGAAGTACTTACAACCTTTTTGGGTTTGAAAGAGTTGCGTGTTTGTTTACCTCGTGTGCATGCTTTGCACATCTCAATACCTTTGAAGTCCATCTCAGGTAGTCCTCTTACAAGCCCTTTGGACACAAGCTTTTGTAGTGTATGTGGGCTTACATGACCGCCGAGTCTCCTGTGCCAGAGCTTTGGATCGTCCGTCAAAGCCTTTAGGCAGGTTAAGCTTCCTTGTGCCACTTGCTCAGCATTCATGGCATAGATGTTGTTATAACGATAGGCAATTAGAACTATTTCACTTGTATCTTCTCTGCGCACTAAACATCTTTTCTTGTTAAATCCAACATCATTACCATTATCACATAGTTGAGAAACACTAAGCAAATTATACTTCAAACCATCAACAAGATAAACATTTTTAATACTGTGGTTAGGATCACTCCCAACATTACCGATACCAACGATGTCACACTTTCCTTTGTCACCAAGAGTGATTGTTCCAGTGGATTGCTTCTTTAGTTCATGAAAGAGAGACCTCTTCCCACTCATATGTCTAGAGCATCCACTATCAATAATCCATTTTTGTTCTTTCACCTTGGTGATCTCCTGCAAAACAAAAATCAACATTTGTGGCTAGACCAATAAGCAAATTTAGATCCTTTATTGGGATAAACCATATTTGGTAAAATAGTGCCTTTGGGGACCCAAACTTGCGTCATTCGTTCTTTTCTCAAGTGAACAGGAAATGTATTGCGAATAATATGAGGATCCTTTCTTCTATAGGGGCAGGTCTCTCTTACATGTCTCTTTCTTGCACAGTGGTGACATATAGGAGAGGTTCTGCTTCCTTTTGCCTTTACAAAAGTGGTAATGTGTTGCTTCTTTAAAAACCTCGGGTTGTAACCAATACCACTTCTGTTTAGAGAACTTTGTTGCTCACCCAACATCCTATCAAGAGTGCCCTTGGACTTGGTAAAACTTATGAGGGCTGTCTGTTGGTCTTGAATCTTCTTATTCAGGGAGATCTTCTCGCTCTCTAAGTCATGATGTTCACTTCTTAGAGACGAGAGATCTTGCTTGAGTTCAGATTTCTCTGAGTCAAGAGTCTTGACTTTAATGTCAAGACCCGAATAAGAGGTTTCAAGACTTTTGACCCTCATTGACAGTTCCTCAATAGTTCTTTCTTGGTCCACGGTTTTCTTAATAAGAGTGTTGGTTTGGGCAATAAGCTTCTCTTCATTGGCAATCATATTAGAAAGGAATTCCGATAGTACCTCTTTTGGACTTGCCATAAGTTCTCTTACAGTGACCTCAAGTTGCTCATCGTGGGATTCATCTCCTGAGGCCAGAGACAAATGTTGGCCTTCTCATCATCGGAGTCTGAGTCACCTGAGTCAGAATCACTCCAAGCTGCCACCATGGCTTTCTTTTTCCATCTATCACCTTTCTTGAACTGGCTCTTCTTCTTTTGAGGACAATCTTTCACTAGATGGTCTATTTCACCACATTCATCAAGGACCTCCAGTGGACAAAGTTGTTTCCCACAAAGAGCGGTGGTCTATTGGTAGACCTCCAGTGGACAAAGTTGTTTCCCACAAAGAGCGGCAGTGAGTAAGGCTCTGATACCAATTGAAGGTTCGATAATGTATAACAAAGTAGAATAAAGATACTCTAGAAGGGGGGGTTGAATAGAGTATGCCAACTTTTCGCTGACAATCTCAAGACTTTTGAAACGCTTTCCAAACCTTTGGGAGTAAACTCAATTCTTTCGATTGGGATACCTGAAGCACAACAAAGTTATACAATTCGAAACAAGTGCGGAAATAATGGTAAAGCAATAAGTAAAGAACACGATGAATTGTTAACGAGGTTCGGCTCCTTTAAGGCTTAGTCCCCGCCTAGGGTTCTTCCACAACCCTAGGATTCAACAGGCTTTATTGATTCACAAAACTTAGGATCCTAATAGCTCACCGAGAAGCCTCTCTCCTATACAATTGCAATCTAGTCAACTCTCGTTCCCTTGGAGTCCTAGACCAATCTAGAAGAGCCCCACCTCTCTCAGCTATCTAGTACAATCCTCTTACACTCGTGAATCAATAACCTAGTGCACACTTCCTGAGTTATAAACTCTCGAGTATAACACTCTCTCAGAATATATCCTATAAGCTCACTGTGTAACTCTCAAATGCTTTGAAACAGAAGATAAGACTCTTAACACCTAGTAGAGAGTACACGTAGAAGAAAGATTGACTTGAGGGCTGAGTGTGCGTTGTAAATCAATGTACGTCAGAGTTCAACTCTCTCTTTTTTTTCTTTATTCTTCATCTCCTTTTATACTTGATCAAATCGGCGCCATTTGAAACAAGAATCTTCACCCGCCTGATTTGATCTTCTATTTTGGGAAACTGCGAAGCCACCATCCACCTGATTTGATCATCTATCCTTTTTCTTTCTTCTTCATGGCTTAGGAAGGATCTTCGTAATCTTCTATTTTGGGAAACTGCGAAGCCACCATCCACCTGATTTGATCTTCATATCTTTCAGCTTTTACGAAGGAGATTTCTTCGAAATCTTTGCTGTATGGTTAGTATAACATATGTATAATAATATTTGGAAACCATACATATATAATATATATAAGATAATAACTAAAATACAGGTTTTGAATTTCTTCAATACAGTTTTGGCTTCAAGACCTTTGACACAAGCTTTGTGTCAAAGCCTTTGAAACCATTTCCGATTTTCATCAAGGGAGGGGAGTTATCCGAGGTTTTCGCATAAAAACCTAATTGTTTCTATCGTTTTCATAATTAGGGTTTAGTCAACTTTCCCATGCAAAACCTAATTACTATCCATATTCACATGTATAATTCACTTTCGCTTTATATAAGGTAAATAAGGAATGATCCTAAATTCTCATGAAGGATTGAGCGCGGGGTAGGAGATGAAATCGCATAATCAAATAAAAGACTCAAGCATACTTACATGGCTATTGCCGGGCTCACCTTGACCCTAGAAGTAGGACGACTAGTCATTCCTCATTGGGGAAAACATCATTGAATAAAGGAAAGAACTTTGCATTAAACTTGAAAAGGAAAATTTAATCGTACAACTACCGCTTCTCTCTATCTCTCTCTCCAATCTCGCTCTTCTCCTTCTCCTTCTCATTGGTTGATTGATTGTTTGTGACTTGAATTACTAAAGCCAGCCCCCTAGGGGTTTATTTATAGCCTCACAACCCTTGCTAGCCAAGGCTTGGAGTCCTAATCCTACTACGATTGGTATAAGGAAAGTTTATCTAAACTAAATTATATCCAAAAATAAAATAATAAAATAGGTAATATTCCCTAACATGCTTGGAATATATACCCCTAAGGATAGATGATCTTGGTAGATGATAGATATCTTCATGGCTAAGTAAATCTTCTAAAGATCCGGCTCAATTCGCGTCTCTTACGAGTGGACATGTCGATGTCGAGTCGACTTGATGGATTTTGGTCGACATTTTCTTTGTCTCGATCTGGCTCTTTTCCTTCAGTCGACCTTGGGTGCATCGGTCAATGTCAAGTTAGCTGGTCGAGATCGAGTTGTCATGTCGAGATCGAGTCCTTTCTGCTTGAGATCGAGCTCTTCTTTAGTGTCTTGTTTCTTCTTTCCAATGCTCCGTTTTCTGCGAAATCAAACCAAAACTTGTGTAGACCTCTATATCTTGCAAATAAATTCAAACTACACAAATTCATTACTTTTCCAACCCGAAAGTATAAAATATGCATAAAAATGGAATGAATGTAAGCATGAAACATGGTGAAATAAGCGCACATCGGGGCTGAGGGGTCATGTGACCCCCAGACCCCTGGCTCCGCCTCTAGTCACATCTAAGGTTGTTAGTGATCTTCACTCTTAAAAAATGTATATTAATAAAAAAGAAAAATGAATATTTAGTTAACCATAAACCATTAATGTAACCGAATGAAAAAAATGCTCTCTCCTAGAATTCCCTTCCTAGAAGAGAAAGCCTAGTACAAAGAAAGCCGCCACCACTGAACTCAATCTAAGCTTCCAAATCAAATCCGATCGCAACCCCATGACTAACGTCAAAACAAATCCAAAGCGAAAACAAATCTGAAAAGTTGAAACCCAAATCCTCTCACAAAAACAACAAGAGTCCTCAAATCCCCCAAAAGAAATTCAAAAAAAAAGCTAGGAAAGATTGGGAAGTCAAGAAGAGGGTTGGAGCCAAAGGAGGACAAAGAAAAGAAGGACATAAATCGAAAGAAGAAGAAGAATTGCAAGAAGAGGAAAAAGAACGTTGCGTGATGATACGTATTTTATGCAAGTTTTATAGAATAGATTAGGTCAATTCTATTGTAATATAACCACACTTTATAGTTAATTTAGAATAAGGCTTTTTTTTGGGAAAGTTTGTAGTCTACACTATTTCGGTTGATTTATACAGATTCGTAGATCCGAGGCGAAGAGTATGAGGAACGGAGCTAAGAAGTCCCAAAGAGCAAGGAACAATCTAAGGAAGGGTTAGAAGCCGAATCGAGAAGCTAATGAATGAGCCAAAACGAAGAAAATGGGAAATCTCCTCTTTTAGCTTTTGAACACTTTGAATCGGGGTCTGATACCTTCATGGAAGTTGTATTCCTCGAAAAGAGATTTCCAATGCATATTCATACGTGTCAATCAAATGAACGAGGACTCCAAAAAGTGCATTACAAATTCAGTTTGTGGATCTCTCGCTGCCGTAAATTGTCGTCGCTACTGCGAGATTTGGTGATGCCAATTACTGAAGACACCCTTTTTGTCACTGTTACAAGGGGAATTTCATAACTTCTTGTGCGCCGATGCTGAAAGGTGATTTAGCATCAGTTTAACCTAGGAAAGTTCTAACTTTTGTTTTGGAAACTCTATCTTTTCTAGGACATTTTTTACCTTTTAGGACTAGGTTTAGCATTATAAATAAAGGTCATTAGGTCTGATTTATGCATTCTCATTCATTCTTAACCTTTTATCATTCAAGCAAGAAGAGCACAACCCCGAAGAATTGTTGGAAGTTAGGTAAGCCATGCTTGGCTAAATTTTCATTGTTTTCTCTTATACTTTCGAGACTTGGTTGGTGGTTTGTAGGTTTCTAATAAAGTTATTATCACCAATATTGTTATGATTAGCCACCATGATAGTATCTTGCTATGATTTTATTATATCGAATTTGCGTAAAATCTATATTAGCATGCTTAGGATTGTGGATTCCGAGTTTGAAGCAAGACTAAGTAGAGGAAGTTTGACATGTCTCCTAAACATTGAAATAGATGTTATTCATATGCATGTATTCTTAGAACTTTGTATTATCTTTATGTTAAATCTCTACCATGTTTTGATTGCATAAAGGTGTAAGGGGTTAATTGTACTCGTTGCGCTTTAACCTATTGATAATGCATATTTTGTACAGATATTCTAGGTAGTTTTAGGATAGTTTTAGGTTGCATTCTATATGTTTTTCTAGTTAATTCAAATCTCCACCATTGAAGGTCCGACCTCCAATGGTGGAGAAATCAAGAAGCAAAGGAGCAAGGAATCAAGGTGCAAGAGCTAAAACAACAGAAAGCCATAAAAGTTGTCTGCGTGGTGAGCTGAACTTAAAATGCAATTTTCTAAGGCCTTGGATGTCAGATTAACTACTATGACTATGCATTGGAAAGCTCTTGACGAGCTCTACATTTTCATATACTCAAAAGAAATCCGTGCCACCGATGCCTAGTAGTGCCGACCGTTAACCGTGCCCGTGAATTGAAGAATGGCTAGCGCCATTAGTGGCGCCCGTCGATGACACAACGACGCCCGCCGCTGAAGGATAAACTCAGATCTTAAAGAACTATCTGATAGATATCTTTTCCTTAGTGTGCAAGCCATAAAATTCTATCCTTTCGGGCTGGCATATTTAGGGTTTTCTCAGCCTAGGGTTTTACTCACCGCTTCGAAACGATCAAGCCTTTTAGTTTACATTCGTCTAAAGCCATGTTTAGCTAACTACACTTTCTCTCACGATTCAAGACATGGTTTGGTGTATCGTCTCGGCTGATTTCCAAGTTTAATCTATTCAATATTATTTTGTCTCCTTTGTTTTGCATATTATGGTGTTACTTTTGTCTTGATTGATCACCTCGATAGAGCAGCTTTGCGCTAGGTTTCTACTTTGCCTGAAGGGAAGTCGATACTAATATAGTAGTCGACATGTCCTTATGATTTGTAAGGATTTCAAATCTTGATTGAGACTATTTCGGAGGTAAGCAGTGGCAGGGTTGACAACTAGGTGACAAAGTCGACAAAATCGAAGTAAGACAATCTCAATGCATTTGTATGCTTGGATAGCTATGTTGCTCGGCCCCATGTTAGAGTATAAGGGACTTGTTGGTCATCGTCAAAAGGCGGCCCAGAGTGTCGACATAAACCAAGAACCGGAATAATTACAAAGGGAAGAAGCCCGATGATCGAGAGACCAACCATGTTGCGATGAGTGAGGGAAACTATTCTCATATCTCTGTATCTTTATTTACAATTGCTTTGTTACTTTGATTGCTCTACTTTCTTCCATCTGTCAATACTCTATTTCTCTAAAGATCTGTCTTTGTTTACTTTCCTTTCTCATCTCTACTCTGAATTGTTGACAAGAGAACCATTGAATACATGCTCTGTGTGGCATCAACACCTATACTTAACCGTTATACTAAGCTTTCGAGTGTAGGTTTTCTTTAGCGAGATTCAACGACCGTTTTACGCTCGTCAAATTTGGTGCCATTGTCGGGGAGCATTGTTTGGATTTTGTGTGTTTTCCATGTTGACCCTCATCATGGTCGTATCTTATGGTCCTCAGTACCCCTGTTACTAATTTATTTTTAAGATGTTGCAGTTTTTGCAGTTTTAAGGAAAAACTTTTTGCCTCTATTTCTCAAAGGCGTGAACTTTAGTGGACAATTGTTTAGGTCTCAATGATGACATCCAAGAAGAAAGAAAAAAAAATCCACTCATTAACTTGGAGCCTTCTGAGTTGACAAATGAGGAGCAATGTCCCTTGGCTCTTATTCCATCCAAAGAAGCCATTGTCAAGTCGCCTAGCAAAAAGCCAAGCCCGAGGCCTATTTATGTGGCTCCTACACAAGTAACAATCGTTTGCACTTTGAAGAATGAGAGAAAATGCATGGACCCATGAGATTCCTACTTTACTAGGACACCAACGGAACTGTGCTGGTGGTTCTACTTACCCTTGAAAGGAAGTAAAGCTCGAGCATGTGAAAAGTCAGGAACGCTCTTCAACAACAAATCCTTTGATTTTGGCTGCTTCACACGTGGTGCGCGTCTGCCAAGAGTGTGTGCGTTGGAGTTTGATTTACTGAAAAGGGCATTGAGGATGTCCACATTAGTCTTAAGTGCAATGAAAAATAAATCATCGGGTCTTAGATGATAAACAAAGACGCTTCTTGGAAGGCAACCTGAGGTAAGTTTTTTAATTTCGCTATTTCAATTCTTAGGTAGTTTCTTTTTCAATAAAATAGGATGATCATAAGAGATAGTTGTTTTGGTATCTTGTTGAAATAACAACGAAGGCAAAAGGCTATGAAGTTAAGAGGAAAAAAAAAAGAAGACGACGTTTGAAGAGGTGGTGCTCGCACCCAAAGATCCGTCGCCCACCGCTAATTCCCAAAAGAGAAAATTCATCAATGGCACCCGCTGGTAACACCTCGACACATGCCACCAGAGCCCAATAAACATGCTCATCAACGAAGCCCACCGATAACACCTCGGCGCCCACCGAAACCTCAAGCCTCCCTAAAAATCAGTTTTGAAATGACGGATCTAGTGGGGTCTACACCAAAAATCCGTGATGAGAGGAAAAAGTGGATGAGTAGGCATTCAACAACTAAATTTTTCTGCGAAGATGCTTTACGGGGAACCAATGGAAGTTCCCGAGGATTTCGGAAAGCCTGACGAATATGATGAGGATCATAGGAGATGACTGAGGATGACCATCGAAGGCGCTCCGAGAGAGAGCGGAGGCGAGAGGCAAAGAGCGGAAGTGAAAGAGTGGAGATAGGGGCAGGAGAGGCATCACCGTTCTGATGGTGCTTCAAATTCTCAGGGATGCCACCGTTAACTTGCTCAGCCATTGTTATTCAAGAAGATTGGAAAGCGATAGGGTTAGGGTTCCGAAAGGAGGTCTGGGAGAGTGAAAACAGAATGGAGAACATAGAGGGTGAAGAAGACTCGGTTCATTTTTTTAATCAGACTCGCGCCTATTAGCAACTAAAAGACAAAATTTTACATCTTAAGAAATTTTACACCTTAAGGCCATTTTACACTTTAACCTCTCCCTATGTCTACACACACACACGCAACAATAACCGAATACCTACCCAAACTATCCTAGCCCGAATCCACCCCCTCTTAATCAAGATCATTCCTATTATCTCAACACAATGCATCTCATGCAGTATTATCCCGCTCCAAATGTCCTTCCCATTCCAAATTCATTTGAATCTCCAATATTACGGGTTACACAACAAAGCATCCCAGCTTATTGCACCTAAGACGATGTCCAAGAAGAAGAAGTGGATGAACAGCCAACTTCGGGACGTAAGGAGAGAAGGCAATGGATTGAGAAGGAAGATGAGTTGCTCCTTAGTGCATGGTTGAACATAGGTAAGGATGCTATAGAGGGAAACAACCAGTCGACATTCGAGTTTTGGTCAAGAATAGCAACATTCTATAACAATAGAAGGGGAGGGATGACTCCACGCGATTCAGAAAGATATAGAGCACGCTTTGGCCGGTTAGCCAAGATGTTAGCAAATTCGTTGGTTGCTTCAGTCAAGCGTCAAGGGCAAGGGTGAGAGGGTAGTCAGCTGGGGATGTTATGAACAAGTCTAAAATCATATATAGCATAGACCAGGTGGTGTAAGTAATGAATGGATCGACAATGTGGAGTCACAACATAACTTAATATTTGATGAATTTTTTTACCATGGAGAGAGAATAGATGGAGCTGCAGAGAGAAGCTCATAAGGCAAGGGAAAGGCAAGAGGACGCAAGGGAGAGAAGGGAAATTGAGAGGCGTGAAAAGAGGGAAAGGAAAGAATATGCAATGAAGGCAGAAAGGGAGAGAAATTACAATATGCTCGAACACTTAATGTCATGAACTGGTTCACTGTGAGCACATGAGAAATGGCTAAAAGAGTTATTGATGAAATATTTTTCATCTGGTTTAATTGGGTGGCCTACAGGGCAACATGGAGATTGTCATGGGGTTGTTGAATTTTAAATTTCGTACCTTATTGTTGTTGTTTAAGTTTCTAGTCTATCTATGTTTAATTTCGTAACTTGCTGTTGTTGTTTAAATTCCGTACCTTGCTTTTATTTCACTAGTTCAATTTCTCGTAACGTTTTCAATATGTTGTTCACATTCCCCAGCTCTGTAATGAAATATCATTGATGCTTTTCTTTTCTGTTCGCATTTACTTTTCACACTGCCCGAGATATAATTTGACAACTCAAAAGATACCATTGAAAGATGTTTTGATACCTTTTTAAAGATGCTTTGATGCCTTTTAAATATGCTTTGATGATGTTTGAAGATGCAATTTTCTTCTATATATATAAACCAAAGACAATGCACAAGTAAATTCACCCCCTCACATATGTCCCTCCTTCTCCCTTCTTGTTACCCAACCTCCAACGATGTCGAAGAAGCCAATGTCCTTTAGTCGTTTCTCTTCATCTTCCACCTCTTCAATACCAAAAGATTTTTATATCCCCACTGATCATGCTCTTGAAAATTTTGTGGTTCAACTTCTAGCCAAAACAAACCCACCACCCAGTTCTAGTTGAACTCGACGACCACGTTGAGTTAACATTGATAGAGATTGTGAAGGAGGACATGCTCGGCTAGTCCAAGACTACTTCGCTGATTCACCGACCTATCGAGGTTGGTTTTGAATGAGGTGACATGTGTTCTTGCATATTGGGAATCCACTAACTGGTGCATATCCATACTTTTAGCAAATTCGGGATGTTATAGGGCAGCTAGGCCTTTCTCCGTTTCAAAAATGCAATGCTTCCATGTGCATGTTTGCGTATGGAGTTGCGGCTGCTATGATCGATGACTACTTCCATATTGGTGCAACAAGAGCACGATTGTGCTTGTCAAGCTTCGTTGATAGGATCATCTCCCTATTTGTAGATGAGTACCTAAGACATTTTAACAACGCTGACATGCAATGCCTACTCAATGTGAGGGAGGGGTGCAGTTGGCCTGGAATGATCGAGAGTATCAATTGCATGCAATTGACTTGGAACAATTGTCCAATGACATGGAAGGGTCAATATGCATGTAGTGATAAGCCCCGAACCATTGTGCTAGAAGGAGTGGCGTCGTACAGTCTATGGATGTGGTACACACTTTTTAGGACTCCAGATACGTGTAATGATATAAATGTTCTTGATAGATCTCTTGTATTTAATAAAGTGTTGCACAGAATAGCTCCAAAGACAAATTTTGTTGTAAATGGACAGGAGTATGACATGACGTATTACCTGGCGGATGGAATTTATCCTCCATGGCGAGCAGTCATCCCATCGATTCGATATCCATTTGGCGCAAAGGACACGTTGTTTTCTCAAGTCCAAGAGTTGACTCGTAAAGATCCGGAGCTTGCATTTGATGTACTGCAACAACGTTGTGTTATTATTTGTCAACCGACGTACACTTGTTTGGGACTTGAAATTTCTCGGAAAAATAATGACAGCTTGTATTATATTGCATAATATGATTGTGGAATACGAACGTGATAGCCACCGGCTACACATTCACACTGCTGATTTCGACCATTTGGAAGAGCCCCAGCCACCCGCTTCAAGAATACTTACTGATATGATCGCATTCTTATGAAATAGGGTCCGAGTTTGCGATTCGGCTTCGCATCATCGATTGAAGTCTCACTTAATTGAACATATATGGAAAAAATTTGGGTCTTTAAGACATAAAATTGATTCTATGTCTTAGTGTGATTCCTTTCTTTGAAGTTATATGCGTTATTTTACCGTTTATCATTTTATATCATGTATTTGAATTATTGCAAATTGATATGCATTTTTTAAGATCTTATTGTAATAATATCCATAACTTTTATAAAATTTAATCTTTAAATTATATAATAATATTATTATTATTATACTACGTAGTATAATATTATTATTATACTACGTAGTATAATATTATTATTATACTATGTAGTATAATATTATTTTATAAGACAAATTTAATAAATAAATAAATGTATAATGTCGGATAAAAAGACAAATATTAAATGATGAAAAAGTTGATGTAGAGCCCGTTAGTGGAGTGCAGGGATGTGAATGAAATTAATATAAAGTTTTTTTTGGAACGTGCGGGTTCCGAGGTTGTCAACTAATCCCCTACGGGTCCGAGCCCTAGCATGCAAAGGACGCGAACCGGTAAGCCAAACGGTAAGCCATCAGGCAGGCTCACCCAAGCCAATGAAGACTTGAGCACCCATTAATTACAAAATGTGTAAAGAATGAGATTTGAACTCTTGACCTCTTGCAAGGGTGGGTGGGATTGGTGAGACAAAATGAAAAGTGGGACCGCATGCTATTATTTATAAGTATATAAATAACAAATAGGGGTTTTATGGATGTAGGTAAAAAAATAAGTTGGGTTTTTCAAGGAGAGAGTGTGTGATAAAAGAGGTTAAGAAACCCAAGAAACTCGAACCAATGCGGATGCTCTTAGTTCAAATAGATCAGCAATCTTAGAATAAAACACCTACTGGCTACTGCTACACGTATCAACTGAGTGCACATCAAGATTCGGCCACCAGCTCCCACTCTGGTGAATCAAAGACTGGAGGCTTTCTAGCCATTGTTGCCTGTTCAAATCCAAAGGCGCTCTCGATAAGCTTAACCTCATATCCCTTGAGCCCGGAAAAGAGCATCCCGAACGGCTTCCCTTCCTCGTCATACCCTGCAGGAACGGTGATCCCTGGGTACCCTCCTATGGCCATCACTGGGATAGCCTTTGTCCCAGGCGTCACCATTGCATCCAAATTATTTTCGTTCATCATTTTCTCAAACCCTTCCCGACAAAGCTCGTCTAACGAATCCTTTATCTTCTCTATTTCCTCCTCATTCCCGCTCATGTTCTCCGCCTCAATTAGGCCATCTTGGCCATATTCCTTCAACTTCTCCTGAAGAAGAAATTAGAGATGAAGGTTTGCCAAATATAGGTACATTCATGACAGGAAAGTGAACTCATAATTACCAGCTCCGGATTCTTCTCATTGAAGGCAATAATATCAGCGATTGATCGAACTGGAGAAGTGACCAACTCCTTCAGGTATTTGCTTATTGTAAACTTGAAGTCAGCAATCATTGCTGTTATTTCACCGCTTTTGTGTGGATTTAGGATCTCATCAATGTGATTGATTTCCAGATTGTCCACCAAAATCGCTCCTCGTTGTCTCAATAGGGTAAGATGATGCTCAAACGAATGAGCTATAGCAGAACCGTGAAGAGCAGTGACGAAGGGATGCCTGACAACTCCCAATCTCTTTCCCCGTAGTCCATCAATGTTAAGGAACTGCTTATATCCTCCTTTAGGTATGAACTTGGAGGAGACCTCTGTTGCCTCATGGTCTCTTGGATCGTAACCGACAATGGAATCAAGCACATGGACTGCATCAGACACCGTTCGGCATATAGGCCTACAATCAAATCAGGGGTTAGGGCAGTTTGATTGAACAACATAGAGAAGTGTTAGGGATTAAAAGCTGAAGAATACCCAACGGTGTCTTGGCGGGGAGAGAGAGGAATAACACCAGCACGACTGACAAGCCCGACTGTGGGTCTGATCCCTACAGCTGAATTGTGATCAGAAGGGCAGATGATGGAGCTATGAGTATCGGTTCCTAACGATACAGCAACCAAGTTGGCTGCCACAGCTATAGCTGATCCACTGCTCGACCCACACGGGTCCGCTGATTTCACATATGGATTCTGCACACATTCACACATTGCTTTTCTTATCATATATCATCTTCATCAAACATGGCCAGCTTGTTTTCATTCCTGTCTCAACTGTTTGAATGTCAAGAAAACTGAAATTAAACTTGACATGGAAATAAATGTAATCAACTAAAAATCTCAAATAGGGGATTCAACACAAGCCCAACATGGACCAATGTATAACAGAAGTATGTAATCTGCATTAATGGTATAATCTCAAACATCAATCAATCTAAGCTCCCGTTTGGTTGAAGATTATAGAAATGGAAATCCAAAGAAAACTAAACATAACCCACTTATGATTTATTACTCATCAATCATAATTTTAGTCTCAACTCATATTCTCTGCTTTTCCATTCAAAAGTTTACATCTTTCCCCTAATTTCATTCCTCATGATGGACATATGTTTCAAAATGAACTATAATGTAACTGCAAATCCCAAAGGGGGTAAATTAAGGAGAAGCTCTAACTATATGGATGGATGAATTCAGTCAATTAGACATTGATTACTCTTGAGTCTTGATATATGGAGGGATGAATTCAGTCAAACATTAAGTAGTAAAAATAATTTTAAAAAAAGGAGCAGAAATGAAAATAAATACCACTCCTTGACCAGCTCGAGCACACCAACCGTTGGGGAGACCATCGATCGACCTAATCTTGTACCACTCTGACATGCTCGCCTTCCCGATTACAACCGCCCCCTGTTTTCTGAGCCGTGCCACCACCGTGGCCTCGTGCGCCACCTTCGATCCGACAAGCGCGTAAGACCCCGCCGTGGTCCCCATTCCGTCTAGCGTGCCAATGGTGTCCTTGAGCAGCACCGGCACCCCGTGCAACCGCCCTAGGACTCGGAGGTCACCTGCACGCGCAGCCCACTGGCTATCGGCCTCGTCGGCGAGATGGAGCGCGTCAGGGTTGACCTCCACGACGGCGCGTAGGAGGGGGTTTAGGGAGTCGATGCGGCGGAGATAGTGGTCAACTAGCTGGCTGGAGGTGAGGGTTTTGGAGTTGTAGGCCACGTGGATTTGCTCGATTGTGAGATCTTCCATGTTCAAAGTAGCCATTGCGTGACTGTGATAGTTGACGACGGCGATTGGAGACTCAATTTGAGCATTCAGGTTAGGGTCGAAATCCCACAGGGCATCTTTAACCATAATACCCATATTGAGTATCATAACTTACCTTTTGTCATTTCTCTCTCATCCACTTCATTTTAATATTTGGTACTCCACAACCATGGTACTTGGTTTGAGTATCTTATTTCACCTTTTGCATCAAAATTGGTTTTTGTAATTTTTTTCGGTAAGTAAAAATCAAATAGGACCCACTATTAATATTTGATTGGGTAATATTCTATGGTATTGTGTCATATTGAGTATCATATGTATGATACTTGAGCTCACTTTTTCTTTTGGGTTCTTTCAAAACTAGAACTTTTTCTTACATTTCTTTTTTCTTTTATTGTTATGGTACTTGAAGTACCACCATTAAAGATGCTCTCAGACTCGCCTGGTCGACCGTTTTAGAAAAATTTGGAATTCGAGGTGGGGGTCACACTCCACAGGCTGGCCGGGTAGATTTTAAAAAGAATAGCCTTTGCGTTGCCTCTCTTCTTCCCTTCTTCTTCGTATATACACTCATTACTACGGATTAAAAAAAATGGACAGATCTTATATCTATCTGTTATAAAATAAATAAATAAATTGCATAGGACCGGTCTTAGATATGTCCCACATAAATTATAAAAAAACAGAAAGTTGCTTTGTAGCTTTATAGAAGACTGCTTTTTTTTTAACTAAATTACGAGGGCGGATGATCTACCCTTGTTCTCTGCTTTTTTTAAAGCTGCCAAGCAGCTTTTCTTTTTTTTTTTTGCTTTTTTTTTGCTTTTCTTTTCTTCTTCAATGTCAGTCTTTCTCCCTCGTGGTCGCCTATCTTGAGCTGTCTCTCTCACATCTTCTCTCTCTTTGATTCGTTCACGGATTTGGCTGAGTAAGTTTTGTTTTTCCCCCCTCTTCGTTGTTGCTGTTGTTGTCGGTTTAGTTTTGTTGTCGGTTTGGTGTTAGGAATAGTCGTTTTGTGATAATTCGAGGCAATTTTGACCAGATTAGTTGCTTTTGGTTGAATCAATTTCGTTTTTTTGGGTTTAATTTTATTGTCGGTTTATTTTTTTCCTAAGGAAACCGTTCAAGAAAATCCAATTTTAGTACTAATTTGTAAAAAGGCTTCCACGTAGGTTGCTTTGTAAAAAAAAATCCACGTAGGCTGCCTTATGAGAATTTTTAACCCATGAGAAAACCTATGGTAATATATTACCACTACCCTCAAAGGTCGGAATATTTTTATCCATTTGAAAGTTGATGATATATTTTTACCATACCCCCAAAGGTGGGGATATTTTAACAATATTATTCCATTTTATATTTATTATACAATATCATTTCATACTATATTTTTTACACAATGGGATTAATTCAAAACTTTATTTAATAAAGTTAATATTAACTATACAATATTATTTCATTCTATATTAATTATACAGTATCATTTCAAGCTATTTTCTTTAAACGATGGAATGAATTTAAAACTTTTTTAAAAAAAATATAGTACGTTCCAAATATAGAACGCCGAGGACAATAGCAGCCTGTCCAATTCAATTCTACCTTCAGCCAATGTAGCCTCAACCCGAGGCTGTCGTGGCCTCCGGTTCATCCTCCGGTCAGATCGTGCTCACCCAACATACCAAATCTACAACAACGTACCATCTCATGTTTGCTCTTAGGAGAAGTTAACTGAGTGAAAAGGACTTTTGGGTTCACTAAATGTCTACGTAGGGGTGGGCACAAATCCCGCAAATCCCGGTCCCGTCCCGGTCCCGGTGGGATTTGGAAAAAAAAATGTGAATCCCGTCCCGGTCCCGTCCCACAAAAATTTCGCGGGACGGGACGCGGGACGAGGTTTTCAAATCCCGCAAATCCCGTCCCGTCCCGCATATATATTAAAAATAATATATATATATATTATTTTTAATATATATACGGTCGGAAATTTATCATTGATAACATTAATATAAACTATTAATACTTATATTTATATTTATTTCTATTAATATTATTTCTATTAATATTATTTCACAGTTATTACTTATCACATTTATAGGATTTAAAGTTTTAAACAACTTGCTGTTACTTGCCCAACCCTCGTGTGCCAAACATTACAGCCATCCCCCATCATCAAAAATCAAAATTAAAAAAAACTAGGGTTTGCCTTCTTTCACCGTTTCACGTTTCAACTTTCAAGAACGGCGCTCAAGCAAGAACAAAGCCAAATTCTCCCAGGTTTGCCCTCTTCTTCTCTAATCTGAGTTCGATCAAAGCTATTTGGTTCATTGTGTTCGATTTCCTCTTCAAATTTGTGTTACCCTCTTTTGTTCAATTTATTGATGGTGCGATTTTTTGCAGCTTCAAGCCTTCAATGTCGAACACTAAAGAGAACGAATCGGTGGCTCCAATCGCCAGCTCTGCTTCGGGTCCTCATCTTGGGTCAACAGAAACATCGTTTGCATCACCATCTCCTCCGACTGCATCACTCTCTGCTGCACACACGAGTGTTCAGACTCCAGTTGCATCTGTGGATGAGAGTGGTAAGAAAACTTCTGAAACTTCATCATCTTTGAAACGTTCTAGCTCCGTTTGGGATCATTTTGTAGCATATGACAAAATTGAGAAAGTTAAAAATAAAGAGGGAAAATTTGTGGAGGTCACTCGTAAAAGGGCTTATTGCAAATACTGTCCAAGGGGAAAGGTTGGGGATTTTGGAGTTGCATATAGGAGTGGTACTTCAGGTATGCTTAGACATATTCATCAAACTTGTAGGTATTTTCCGCGTGCAATTGATAAGTCACAAAAGCTCTTAGGTGGAGATAAGTATAACTCTAAGACAAACAAGCTAACAGCGGTTTCTTATAGCCAAGCTGATTATTTGGCCGCTTGTGTGGAGATGATTGTTATTGATGAGTTGCCTTTTAGCTTTGTGGAAAAGAAAGGGTTTGGTAGATTTTGCTCAAAAGCGTGTCCTTTATTTAATATCCCAAGTAGACGAAAGCTCTGTAGAACCTTTCTAAGTATGTATGAGACGCAGAAAGTAGAGTTGAAGAAGATGCTTAAGAAGTATAGGTTGAGTCTTACAACCGACACTTGGACAAGTGTTCAAAATGTTAATTACATGGTGATTACTGCCCATTTTATTGATGAGGATTGGAAAATGCACAAGAGGATCATTAGTTTTTCTGTTATTCAAAATCACCAAGGGTCATCTATAGGGAAGCTTATTGAGTCTTGCTTGGTGCAATGGGGGATTGACAAGGTGATGTGTATCACGGTTGATAATGCTGGTGCGAATAAATCGGCTATAGAGTGGCTTGTTGCGAAGATGAATAAGTCCGCATTCTATCAACAAGTGTTGGCTGGAAAATATATGCATGTTAGATGCACGGCTCATATCACCAATTTAATTGTGGGGCATGGATTGAAAAGGCTACAAAAATCAGTATTAGCAATCAGGAATTGTGTGAAGTTTGTGAGATCGTCTCCAAAAAGATTAGATCTATTTAAGAAGGTTGTAGAGCGAGAGAAACTTGAATGCAAGGGACTTGTTTGTATGGATGTCCCAACAAGGTGGAATAGCACCTTTTTGATGTTGGAAGCTGCCTTAAGGTTCAAGCAACCATTCTTAGTGATGGCTGAAGATGACGAGTCAAATTTCGGAAATTACTTTAAAGAGCCGGAAGAAGAATTTAATGACGATGGAGTGTTAGTACCTGGCAGCGGTAGGAGAGTAAGGGTTGGTCCTCCCGATGAAGATGATTGGTTGAAGGCTAAGATATTTGTGGACTTTTTACGTGTTTTCTATGAAGTGACTCTAAGGAATAGTGCATCATTGCATCCTACCGTGCATACTGTGTTTGCTGATGTTATTGATATGGAAAATAACATCAAAAACTTGTTTATGGCACCGGATTTGGCAACTTCAGAAGAAACGCAAAAGACTTTGCAAGAGATGGCGAGCAATATGAGAAATAGGTGGATGAAGTATTTTGGGTGTTTTGGAGATCTTAACAACATGTTGGTGATTGGACTAGTGCTTGATGCAAGATTTAAATTGAAGAATGTTACTCACTTGTACATAGAAGAGAAGTTGAGCGGTGAGGAGGTGACAAGGAGAACTAATGCAATCAAAAGCCTTCTTAAGGCTTTATATGATGAGGTACCTACTAATTTCTAAGATTTCTTATTTAGTTCAATCTCTTTTCATTTCACTTAGATTCCAGTGACTTGTCTGTTTTTTTATGTTTTCGTTCAGTTTAAACTTGCTATATTATTTATCTTTGCTCTATGCGTTGGGTTTTTATTTAGTTGCTGTTTTTGTTTAGGTTTCTTTTTAGTTTCATTTTCTGTTCATTTTAGTATCTGTTCATTTAAGTTTTTGTAGAGGGGCTGTTTAAGTATCTGTTCATTTTAGTTTCTGTTTAAGTTTTTGTTCATTCCAGCTTGTTTAAATTTTTGTTTGGTTTCATTTTCTATTTAAGTTGCTGATTTTTTAGTTGTTTTTGTTAGTATGTTGTTCATGTAGATGGAGGTGTGCACATGGAAAATTCACAAGGGGTGAACTCTTCTTCCCCCCTCACAACTCGAAGCACTACAACTAGATCCAACAGATTAAGTAACTGGAAGAAGATTGTGCAAGAAAATGACGAAGCGGTTGTAGCTCATGAAGTTGATCAATACTTGGATGCTCCCTTAGATCCAACCGAAGAAGAAGATCACTTTGACATCTTGTGTTGGTGGAAGATCAATGGGTGCAAATATCCTGTCTTGGCAGCAATAGCAAGGGATGTTCTTGCCATTCAGACTTCAACCGTGGCTTCCGAGTCATGTTTTTCAACCGGGGGCAGAGTTATCAGTGCATTTAGGAGTTCATTGACTCCTAAATCAGTAGAGGGGCTTATTTGCTTGCAGAATTGGATGCTAGGAGATGATATTGCAAACATGTTGGTAGAAGTGGACGAGCCAACAATTGAAAACACGGAGTTTTATTATTCAGTTGAGCGAGGTATAATCCTCTAATTCATGTGTTACTGTTTTTTTTATAACTTGGAATCATATAAGTAAATATTGTATTGTCATTAACCTTTTGTCCTTATGTTTTTCGAATGCAGAGCATGAGACAACTGCATCAAGTAAGAACATCCCTAAAGCTACACCCGTGGCGGGGAAAGGAAAATCAGCTGCTCCCGAAGTCATTAACCTTTAAGTTTGAAGTTATATGAAGTATGACCTACTGTTTTTTGACATGTATGCCTTTGAATTAAATGAACTATTTAGTATGAACATTAAGTATGAAACTCTGGTCTTGTATGAATGAATATGAGCTTTCAGCAGGTACTGTATTTTTTTTGTCATGTATGTCTTTGGATTTTATGAACTATTTAGTATGAATTTTAAGTATGAAACTTTAGTCTTGTGTAAATGAATTTTACAGCAGGTGGATAAAGGTTGATTTTATTCAACTTTTTAATAATATATTTTATTTGAGGGACAGGGCCCGTCCCGTCCCGGGCCCGTCCCGTCCCGTGAGGGACAAGGCCCGCGCGGGATTGAAAAAAAATATGTGAATCCCGTCCCGGGCCCGTCCCGCAAAAATTACGCGGGACGGGACGCGGGACGACCCCCGTCCCGTCCCGTCCCGTCCCGCGCCCACCCCTATGTCTACGTGTTGCTTATATGTTGATCTTTCATCCTTCATCTTTTAAGTATACAACAACAACAACCCAGTTAATCCCACGTTTAAGCGGGGTCTGGGGGTAAGGATGTACGCACTCTTTCTCCGAACAAGTCGAGAGAGTGTAAATGATTCTTTGGTAATAAGAAAATATGTTAATACATAAATTATTCATGTAAGTATTCATTCACCCTAACCCAACTGAAGATTTAAATATAATATTGCAAAGGGTTAGGTAAATCTGCTATATTTTTTAAATCTTGGAATATAGAATGGGCTATTTGCTAAAGTCACATGGGTTTATAGTTCTATTTATGACCATTTGAGCCCCACCATGTATGCATTTCTCAATTTAGTACTCTTGAAATAGAAGGATCTATTGCAAATTTGTTACTGGATATAGTGGGTGTTCATAATAGTCCTTATCCCTTACATGTTTTAGACACATTTAATTTTGGGTGTTTTGCATAACTAACCCACTTTTTCTACAATTTTGCAAAAATGTCCCACTTTTGTGAAAATGGCAAAAGTAGACCATGGGTTAATTTTGCAAAACCAAAAATGTGACTTGGCTAGCCGGTTGCAAGTTGCAATGGGGGAGGGTGCATGTGAGGGAGGGAAGGGGTTTTGTGGGATTGGGTTTTGGCGCCAAATGGGTGATATGATGGGGTGATGTGATGTTGTAATAGTTTTTACCATGTGGATGGTATAAAGGGGAGGATGGAAGAAGCTTTTCATTTTCTCCATTCTCTTAGATTTTCTGAAACATAAAGACATGGAGAAAGAGATAGAGAAGGTTTCACCATGGAATAGAAGTCGAGAGCTTGCAGCTTCAGATGCAAAGCACTTGTCGCCCTCATTCTGTGTTCCTGTCAGTGTTCAAAATCTCCGTGTCACCCTGGTTTCCCAGAAACCTATGTTCTCAACCGCAATGGGTAAGTGTTTTTGACAAAGAACTCCTCATCTATGACGACAACTAGATACCCACGAACCTTTCTCCTCATCCCTCATTTCATTTACAGGTGAAAACACTTTGGTATGCGTCACCCTCATCTTCGAAGGTTGTTGGGTGTTCGAGGGATGCAGATGAGTGTTTGCTACTCACTTTCTTCCTCCCCTGCATAATCTAAGACAAAAGAGATGGAGAAAATGACCACCATGGAAGACAAGTTCTCGACCTGAAGTTCCAGTTGCAGAACACTTGTCGCCTTTAATCCGTGTCCCTGTCAGTGATCATAATCTTCCGTGTCACTTTGCTTTCCCAGAAACCTTTCTTCTCAGATGAAATTGGTAAGTGTATTTTCCGTAGTACTTCTCATCTATGGGGAAAAATACAATTCCAAGAACCTTTTTTCTCATCCACCGTTTTATTTTCAGGTGGGAAAGACTTGGTTTGCATCACTCTCACTTTCGATGGTTGTTGGGTGTTTGAGGGAGGCAGATGGGGTGTTTGCGGGTCGAAACGCGCACAAGATTAATGTAGTGATACAAGAGAGTGTCAACTTTGCATCTCTAAAAAACCTGATATGATCAAGGTCACCGACGGTGTTGTATGTGAAGAGGTGGTGTTGTCTTACGTTTCTTAATATGTAAATCGTATATGTCAGCAATATGAATTGTGCATGCCACCTGTTTATATGGCCGTGTCACCTGAAGGATTTATCGTGTCACTTGTTTGATTTTGAAGTTTCACATTTCTGAGTGTGTCTGCCAATTTGTTAAGGAAATCACCCCTGTCACCTGTTTGTATGACCTTGTCACCTGAAAGAATTACCGTGTCATAGTTTGGAGTTTCAAATTCAATTTGTTTTTGAAATATACCATATCACCTGTTTGTATGACCGTGTCACTTGAAGGACTTAACGTGTCGGCATTTCCACTGAAACATTTGAAAACCAAGTACGTTCATAAACAAAGTTTTGAGCATAAAAGACTAACATTTACTGACCAACTAATGTCATAAAATTCTACAACTACTAACCAACAAAGATCATAAAGAGAACCCCCAAGTGCATAAGATGTTCATAAACGTCTAACATTTATTGACCAACCAATGTCATAAAATACTACAACTACTAACCAACGGAGATAATAACATCCTACAAGTTTTGAGCAACAAAGTTCACAACATACAACCCCAACAAAGTTCATAACAACCTAGTGCAAGGAAAAGTACGCCCTGCCCACGAAAGCTCCATCGTTGTCGAAAACGGATACAAATCACAGTTGAGTAGCGTCCGCGTTGACGACATCGTCATTCCCTTTTTGACCCTGTGGTTTCTTCGTAGGGGGAGGTGTCTGTTCTCTATCACCTCTTGGAGCCTTCCTAGTCTTCTTACCTCGCACGCCCTCCACTTTTGCAACCTTAGAGATCTGGCAAACGTTTAGAAAGGTTAAACTCTCATTCATAAATTTTGATATCCCGTGTCACCCAACTAAATGATTCCTGTCACCTAACTACAATAACCCTGTCACATTTATTAATAGCAAACAGATTCATATAATTGACATTTCTAGATTTTGTTATCCCGTGTCACCAAACTAAATAAACCCTGTCGCCAAACTACATTAACCTTTTCACAACAATTAATAGCAAACAGATTCATAATCGACATTCCCATAATTTTTTTATCTCGTGTCACTTAACCATAAATACCATGTTACCTAACAGAAAACTTACCACCTCTACATTATTGTCCGCATCATTCCCAACTTTCCCCCATCCTTGACAGCCCCTCTCAAGTAACGACGCCCAAAAGGTGTCCACAACGACAACTCGATGTCCAACCTTGATGCCCCTCTTCGTGATCTGTTTATGTAGAAGATAACATGATTGTTCCATGTGTTGCGGCAAATCTTAACGACCTCTATTTAAAATTCAAAACCAAATCAAAATCCACTACAAATGCACTAACTACGTCGGGAATGAAAAATCTCAAGTAATAGCAAAGATTTCAATTCATAGGAGGCGGATCACCTTACCTTCATTGCTTCTCCTTATGGGAGCTTCTCCCCACCTTGAGTTACTCTCATTAGCCACCTCAGCATTACCGACCTATAAAAAATTAGTCTTTAAACTGAAACCCAGATTTCACGTGTCACCCAAACTTAAACACCATGTCACCTAAACTTAAACACCATGTCGCCCAAAATGAAACTGGAACCCAGATTCTCCTTCTTTTTTACACCCGCTTTTTTTTCCCCACATTTCATTTGATTTGATGTGCATTAAATGTAGCAGGCTTTTCAATTTTCCTTTTTATTTTTTTCCTAGCATTTAATGCTTCATTTTTTTGCTTTTCTTTTTTTTTTGTGGGTATACACTCATAAATCTTGTTTTTCCTTTTCTTTTTTCTTTTCTCCATTTACCCCTAAACCGGTATTTTTTGTCCATTTCGGTTACTTTTGCAAATTTTCAAGGACTAGGGTTAGTTTTGCAAACTTTCCAACTTTTTGGGTTATTTGCCTACATTCTCTCTTTAATTTTCAGGCTATGGAGATAATCAATGCAGAGATTGCCCAATAACTTGCTTTAAGGAGGAAGCAATTAGTCTTGGCTCCTTAATATATATATGATGCAAGTGGCATGGATTTGAACAAGGTCCTCTGATTATTCTACTAGAAACACTTCAGCCAAAGTTTGGTCTTGTTTCTCTGTCTAAGCAACGGGTTTATAAAGTTCAAATTTGTTGGCCTTCGCCGCGGATATATATTTTCTTCATGGTTAACTTGTGTTTGTGTATCTGATCGAATATAGCCAACTTCTTTATGATTCATACGATTTTGTTCATCTTTCTAGGCAACTCGTTAGATTCCGATGCGCTCATGAAGCTCACCTGATTCCGATGAGCTCCTTTATGACGCTCGACCAATTTTGTCGAGCACCTTAATGATGTTCGGTCATTTATGTCAAAGTTGATTTGCAATGCTCGGCTAGCAAAAGTGAACTCGCCCCCAACAGGTTATGAAATCAATGTTCGAGAATTCGACATGAGGCCAAAGCATCAATTTCTATTCAACTATAACATAAGATACTTCTACCAACAACAAACAACAATCCACTAAAAAATCAACCAATTTCAATCTCATTTTAAAAAACCCTAAACCTTTAATTTCAATCATATATATTAATATCAAAATCAATCTAAATGTTAAATCTTTTCTTGCAATTGGTAAATCAGAACTTGCACAAATTCACCAAAATAAATTCAAATTGCTTTAATTCTCTAGATGAACTAGGGCTCCACAACTCCACAACAACGAATGAGGGAGGAGAGGATAAGATGTACGGGATCCTCTTTAACCAAGTTTCATGCCAATTGTAATTTTTTTTTTAAAGAAATGGCAAGGAATTGTTGTGCAATTTAGCGGATTTTATCTTGTCAATAGCCGTTTCGACGTCCTGTCAATAGCTCTTATAATATAAAAATCAGCCTTAATTTTTTTTTCAAATTCCACCAAAATCGTTTTTTTCAAATTCCACCAAAATCGAAACAGAACCGAAATTTATGGAGATTGTGCTCACCCTTATTGCAAATTATCGATGAAAAAGTAAAGTGTCGAAATAACACTTGTAGTGATAATAATAGACTCACTTGTACAACTTGATAAGCGTTGAGTACAAGAGATTAGGCTCTCAGACCCACATACAGTCCTTTAGAAAGAATAAATTGACCGGTTCTAGCCCAAATCCACCGTATGCCCATATATAAGATTTTTTATTCCCAATCTTCTTTAAATAAAAAAAAATCTAGTGATTTTAAATAAATTTTCGATAGTACTGCCCCATTTATTTTTATAAGACGCTTATTGTTTATATATATTTTTTTAAAGATGATAAAAATTATATAAATTATATAAAATATTAAATTAATTAAAAATTTAAAATAATCTCATACTTTTGATAAATAAATATGAGATTATTAAAAAAATTAATAGTTTATATATATTTTTTTATCATCTTAGGAAAACATATGTAAATAGTAAACGACTTATATATAAAAGTAAACGGAGGGAGTATCAGTTTAGACTACATATATTCATGAATAAAATCTCTTTTTTTTAGCTTTTGTTAGGCATATGGAACCTTTTTTTTGCACGCCTATTCATTTTTAGTTTATTTGAACAAATAAAGATTCATTATAAGATTTGTTTAAAATAAAATAAAATTCATGATAGTCCATCTTTTTTTTATATATCAAGAAAGAAATTCGATTCTCTATACATGACTAGAGAAAGCGAGAGATCGGACAAACCGATAGATGAACTAACCATTATATACAACCGGAAAAACCTGTTCGCTATAGTGGTGATAAACATCTTCAGAAATTCGTCCTCTAAGTCACATCCGCTTTGTAGCCTAACAAACTCCATGACTTCCTTTATAGAGATTGGGTTTCACAATTTCGTTTTGTTCCTCATAAGGCTAACTTTGTTGTCGACTTTCTCACTTCACTTGCTTTCAATTTCCCCTTAAGAGTGTCATCTTCTTGCGACCTGTATCAGGTGTGCTCTTTTGGATTGATAAGAGCCTCCACGAAGGTGATGTTGTGATTGTCTTAACTCAAAAAATAAATAAAAGATAAATAAAATTAATAAAAAGTCAATATTTGCAAATGAGAGTGTCGTCACGTCAGACTATTATTTCTTGAAGAAGAAAGTCTCTCTCACAAATAAGACATTATCACTCTTTCCTAAATATAATTTATCATCATTACCTTATTTCATCTTTTTTATATTTTTTGGATTAATACACTTACAATATCTACCTTGTAGATGCTAACTTCCACTAGCGCAGTCCCATTCCTCATTTTCGCTGTAAATAAAGAGGCAGGAGGCACTTGTGCCTGGGAGCCTCGGCTCTCGTTTGCTTAATTGCTTGCCAAACAAAAAATTAAAACAAAACGAAACAAAACTGGGAAAAAAAAACCCCTCAATCCATTAACGGCCAACAATCTTATCCAAAGTTAACAATATGTGATCGAGTTCGCTTTGATTTTCTACTCGGAATAAATTTTAAAAATTTTTTTTTTAAAAAAAAGGAATAAAAATGAAAAAAATTTGCGTGGGAAAAAGGAGAGCCGAAATCCTGAAGTGATATTTGATGTGTACGCTCCACCTTGCTTCCCTCCCATCTGCTGACTGCTGTATGGAGCCACCGATTCTCCTCCCCGTCCTTATCAATCTGTCTCCCCATTCAATTCCTCCTTTAAATTTAGGGTTTTCAGACCTTCAATCGTTACTCGCACTCACATCCCCATGGATTCCTTCCCATTTCACGACGCCAATCTCTCCCGACTCATCCACCACCGCTCCATCCACTTTCTCCATGTACGCTTCCTCTCCCTTTACTGCGAATCTTCTTCGGTTACTTTTCCAGTTCGAAGTTCGCTTACTGATTCTCCACTTGCTTTCGAACCAGTCGCCGATGATCGCTTTTCACTCGGTGTAATCTTGTTTTTGATGTTATACTATGTGCTGTGACTTCGATTCTAAACTTAGGCTTACAATTTTAGGGACGATGCGTTTTTTCCTCTGTCCCAAAGTAAAGGTTTAGAACATCTAGGCTCGAGCACAGTTGGTGTTGCTTTGCTTCTAGTGGTGAAGTGTTTTGTTTCTTCGATGAAGTGAAATTTCATAGTTGAGTTTGGAAGTGCAGTTGTCAGTATGATTGCAAGTAGTATAGAAGATTGAGTGGTTTCTTTGTCTAGAAAGGTGCAGGATTAGTGATTTTGCAGCTTAATCTGCTTTCTTCATGTGACTAAGAATGTAGTAGGTATGATTTTGAGCTCAGCGTTGAATAATGAATACTGTCTGATAAAAAGAGTATAGAATATGAAAATATATGAGCTGCTTTTAACACTTCCAAGTTACTCTGTCACGTGTTTGCTATAGATTTTTGGAATTCCATTCCTTCATAGTTTATAGGACCAACAGTTCTACTCCACTTCCTTATGGGAGGGTTTCTTGGTTTTCAGGATGATAAACGCAGTTTACAGATGCACTCTTCCTTGATACAAAGATTGTCCTTGGAAAGAAAACTTGAGGTTAGTGATTTTCTCATGTATATTCTTCTCCAACTTTTCGTTTGATTGGGGTAATGCTCTAATCTTCAGTATACGTGGATGAATTTTTTTTTTAATTTTCTTAAAATGAAGTTCTAAATGATTAGCTCAATCCTTTGATGTTAACAATATAGTGGAAAAATAGTTAGTTGATGATATGCCCCCTAGAGCTATTATGAGTTTGTTGGATACACCGAAGAAGATCTGGTTAGGGAGTGGCTGGCTTGTTGGATTCTTTTGTAGGTTTTTCTATGTGAACCCTGATTGTTCTACCATTGGAATTGCACATCTGCTACTGTCTTCTCTTTTGGAAAATGGAAAGTAGCTTGGGTGTTTTTGGTTGTTGCTTGTAGTGTCTACTTCTTTTTCACTAGCTAGTGAAAAAACTTATTCAACTTTATCTAATAATGAGGATAAATGATATCAGAGCTGATATGTAAAAATGTGACATGACTGAAAAAGCCCAATCTCCCTACTTAAGAATTTTGGGGTGAAGGATGAGAACCTTTTCAATGCATAACTTGAAACTATCTATTTAAAAATTGACAAGTAACCTGACATCAGATAGTTTGAAATTGAAAATGACCGAAAACCTTAAAATTTCAAAACCCTCATAATTCATAACCATCCCGTGAGAATTTTAAGGTTGGGACTGTGTGCCTTTCAACCTCTAATTTCGTCCCAGTAGGCGGAAACTACTTTAACCAAAATCACAGGAGGTGCAATCCAAACCCACGTGATGTATAGACGAAAACTACTAGTATATAGGAACTGAATCAAGTACTACTTAATCCTACCCTAAATTTTCCCTATATGATTGAAAGTATATAAAGCAATAGGAGAAACACCAACACTCCTCAACAAACATTACCTGTGTGTGACACACTGTCAGGCAGTGATTTCATGATTCCTTAAATAGTTTCTTTTGTCTTCTCTTATTGAATCATCTAAATCACTGAAATAATCTTGGTGGTACCTTTTTGTTTGATTTTCTTCTTCCAACAGGGACATATTGGCTGTGTAAACACTATTGCTTGGAATTCACAAGGCTCACTTTTGATATCCGGTTCAGATGACCAACGGGTAAATTAATCCATTGGTAATACTTCAAGTAGTAAAAAGTACAGGAGAAAATTGTTAAGATGAGCACTGTATTAAATATTTTAAAAAATCATGTTATCAGATTAACGACGCTAGTAATGGAGCTGGAATCATTGATCCTTCTTATTCTACAGCTCTCATAGTATCATTCAATAACATGGTCAATGTTGATTGTTATAAATCAAACTGAGCAAGCATTTAATTAGCTGTAAACTGATTTGCATGTTGCTCTTATTGTTGATACCTTCTCACAATTGCAGATCAACATATGGAGATATCCTACCCACAAACTTTTACATTGCATAGAGACAGGCCATAGCACTAATATATTTTGTGCCAATTTTATTCCTGAGACATCTGATGAACTTGTGGCATCTGGAGCAGGGGACTGTGAGGTAAATATTATCATCAATTTTTTGTATTTGAGACTTTTGACTAGGCGAGAACGTTATAAATAATGCTGAGTCCTTTTATTTTCAGGTTCGTGCATTTAACGTTTCTCATTTGAGTGGGAGCCAAGCTGATGCGACTACTGTTATTCCATATGCTCACTTTCAGTGTCATACGAAGAGAGTTAAAAAATTATCGGTTAGACTTAACTCGTTTGTATTTTCATAACAGGTGAAAGCGGGTGTGGGTTAAGAAACTGCAGCATGCTGTCTAGTGGAAACCCTACATCTATGTTACAGACTATCAGTTTTTAAATCATTTTGACTAAGCAACCAAGCCCTTGTGTTTTCACAGGTTGAAGTTGGAAATCCTAATGTGGTGTGGAGTGCTAGTGAAGATGGGACATTGAGGCAGCATGACTTTCGTGAAGTTTGTCGTTGCCCTCCTAATGGAGTTTCTGAACCAGAATGCCGCAGTGTTCTTGTAGTCTTACATCATCTCCCTCCTTTTTTAATGTAGTATTCATTGTTGTCTTTATTTTGAGTTTTGATATATTGTGTTTCTATGGCAGCTTGATTTGCGTTGTGGGAAGAAAAGGTCATTGTCTGATCCCCCTAATGGAACTCTTAATTTAAAATCCTGTGATATCAGTCTCACAAGGCCCCATCTGCTCCTGGTTGGGGGGAGGTAAATTTGACAATGCTGCTACATTCCCTGTTCCTTGGTTGGTTATTACAAGGTCATTATCCATGTAAATGGGTTCTCAGTCTAACTTACTAACATTGTTTCTTTCTAAATGCTTGCAGTGATGCATTTGCCCGTTTATATGACAGAAGGATGCTTCCACCTCTGTCTTCATGCCGCAGAAGTTTTTCCCATCCTCCTTGTGTTAACTATTTCTGCCCAATGCATCTCTCTGAATCTGTGAGTGCTTCATGCTATGTGCATATCATCTGAAGGTTGCACTACTTGAATTTCTTCTATTGGGAATGTTGAAATGCCCCTTGGCAGTAAATTCAGTCTCAAGATATAACGCAAGGAAATTAAATCAATAACTAAACAGCTATTGAGCTTGATGAAGCAATTGAAGCTTGCCTTGGTTGTTTTTCTGTCTTGTCAGAAGCCAGTGGGGAGCTTGTTATCTTAATTTTATTTTCTGGTTCTCAGCCATTCTCTCAAGTTGCTAAATATCCTTTCTCTAGTTTCAGAAGTGCATGATTTGAAGTTATTCAGTTTCTTGCACTGATGGGTAATAACTAATAGTCCTTTGTCCCTTCTTTCTTATATATTTGCAGTCAGGACGAGCTAATGTGCATCTTACTCATGTCACATTTAGTCCTAATGGAGAAGAGGTTCTTATTAGCTATAATGGAGAGCATGTATACCTTTTTGATGTCAACCAAGGTATATTATCCATCATATTTTTTTCAGTGTCTTCTTAGGGGTTTCTGTTAAGCTGCCTAGAGAGGCAATTGGTCATTATCATGTATCAACCACAATTCTTCCATCATTAGAGCAATTATATATATGCTTTACAAACTCCATTTCTTTTCCACTTCCTGTGAATCACTCCATACTGAATGCCACTTTTGTTTAAGCCCATTGTTGGCTATTGGTCCATATAAATTTGAAAACTTTTTTTTTTAATCTCGACACATCATAATTTTGTAATTTTATCTTTACTTCCCATTTTCATAAACTTCAAAAGTTTCGGTAGACAACATGCAAAATTTGAAATTTCAATATAATGGTTTACAATCCCAAGTTTGGTGCACCATGATTAAAGTTTCTTAACTGATTATCATCTTTGATGCTTAGAAAATGTTTTGCGTTGAGGAAGGGCCTGCTTGAGCTTTCAGATAATATTGGTATCTATGTTAAGGTCGTCAAGGTTGCTAGATTGTTGCATTGTCCGAGGCATGCAATGCTTAAGTGAGTGCTTATTTAGTAAAGTAAGATACCTGGATGGAAGCATGACATGCCCACTATAGCACTATAGCATGAAATTGATTAACCCTAGTTGTCATGTGATGAAAAAACAAATAAAGATGTTGCCTTTTTTGAGAGCCACAAAAAGAATGAAGATTAAATTAAATGTATGTGACAAAAATGATAACTTATGTGAAGAGTGGGGTGGCCTCAGTGGTTTGTTTAATTTGGTGGACTTATTGGCTGTGGATAGCTACGAGCTAGCTGATTTTGATAAACTGTTTTTGTCAACTAATAGATGGTTGATTTTCATTAGTTTTATCATGTTTCTTATAAACTATTCAAACTTTTTTCCATACACTAATTCATCAGCAAGCATCCCTGTCTAGGCCACATTCTCACCCAATCAAATACTCCCTCTGCTAATTAAAACATGATGTTTAATATTCACACACGCTTTTGGGAGTTAGAAACTATATAAAATATTAACTTTTTAAATAATTTTTTTTAATAATCTCATGCTTATTACTATTAAGTATGAATTTATAAAAACAAATGTAAAAAAATTTATATTTTATATAGTTTTTATCATTCTAAAAAAGCGTGCATGAATAGTAAATGACATGTTTAATTAACAGAGGGAGTATATTACAAGGCCTTACTAGTCACCGAATCTGTAATATTTACCAGTAGGTTTTCCAAACTGACCCTTATCATCTCAGCTGTTTCTGGGTTTGGGAAGCCTAGTTTGTCATTTTCTTCTCTTTACATTCTTGTTTTCTTTTAGTTATCAGTAGTGTTTTGACTTTCAAGTAATTATATTTTAATGTTATCTGTATAAAGATCCACATTGCCAACATTATTGTGCTTGGGCAATGAAGGTGCTTACCTTTTGAGGTGAGGCACTCTTACTATTCCCAAGTATGCCCGAAGGTTTAGGTGAATGATTTCTTGACTTTGATACCTTGGGTTACATGTTTACAATATTGCAATAATATTTTCTTTCATCTGGATTTGTGTTTGGGTGTATGCTAGAAGAACGTAGTGAACTTTGGTGTTTAAGTGTTTTTTTTTTTTGTGAAATTCATATAGGGGCTAGCAGTGGTGTGCAATATACATCTGGAGATTTTGCTAAACAATGGAGCTTTTCTTCCATTCTTAATGGAACCCAGTTGCAAACAATTGAGAATATTGGAAAAACTTCTTCAATGAGGAGCAAAACCACTCCGCAGGTATTACCTTGTGATTAAATCTATGTAATGCTTCTGACTACTGTGTATCATATGAGATCTGTGATTTTCCTTTTTAATCAACCTTTTCGAATATATGCCTAAACTGTGTTGCAATTTTTCAGCAAGATAGGTGCAGGAAATTGCTCCAAACAGCAGAGAGGTGCTTGAAGGAAGGGAGCAATTATTATCAGGGAGTTGAGCTGTGCAACGAAATTTTAGACGGACATGATTGCAGCACTGATCCAATCCTTAAGCATGATTGCCTCTGCGCACGCTCTGCTTTGCTTCTTAAGGTAACCATGGTCCTTTTTTAGCGGTAACTATTTTACACTTATCACAATATGTGGTTCTTATATGCTTCCATTTTCTTTTATCAATAAATAATTTTCAGCGGAAGTGGAAAAATGACGTTCATATGGCTTTAAGAGATCTGAATCAAGCTCTCAAAATTGATTCTTCTTCATATAGGGCAGTTTACTACATGTGTGATGCTTTGGTGGAGGTGAGACTTTGTGTTGGCTATAGCTTAATGGAGAATAATGTACTCTTAGAAGATTCAATGAATATTTCTGATATCACCATCATCATCCTTTTGCTAATAGTCACAATGCATCACAATGCATACATGATACACATACAATTATGCAATTATCTTTTAAATTTCTTTTAGCTTATTCTTCTTTTCTTCATCAAGTCATGAGAACCATAAGCAATTCGGGGCGTAATGTTTATTTGACCTAGAACACGCCTAAGAGGGTCATAGGCGAAAAGGTGAGCTTAGATGCATTTTAAAAGTCTGCTAAAGCCGAATGCAGATGATCCCTCAAGCCAAGTATGCTTGACGAGACAGATTTTATCTATTTGGTTGGTTTCAGTTTCTTTTAGACATTTGTTAGTGGATGCATTTCGGCTCATCAATAGCTTTTAGCATCTCTCCTTCTGACTGGTATGCATATATGCAAACATATATTACACATCTAATCTATCGTGCTCTAGTAAAACACTCAAGACTTTCTTGTAATCAAACCTCACCATTTTGTTTCCCTCTATATTAGATATATTTAAATACATTGGAAGTAGTTTTAATAGTCTACTAGATTAGCAATCTTTTCTTGGATGGATTGACTTTTAATATATATAAATATATTAAAAATGCACAACAAAATCTATTTCTAATCTGTTAAAAAAATTATAAAATTTATCATTAAGTTATAACTAATAATATGATATTGTGATAATATGGATTAGATAGAACTATTAAATAAAACGGTTTTTCTACCCTATGCCCCAAGGGCATAGGATAAGAAGCCAAATTGGGAAATATTTCCCCTAGATACACCCGGTTTAGCCATTTTTAAATTAGATTATAGGGTTCACCCATTTTCTTTTAGGGTTTTCTTTTCCAATAAAGTATCCTTATCATATGCGCTTTGGGCACACAATAGACAAACTGCGAAACAAAATAGTTAGTTTACATAAGTCACAACATTTTTTAAGAAAAAGAATCTTGATTGGGTTATTTAACAAGTAATATGATATTTTGGAGGGAAGTTTTAATTACTCCGCACTAAATTTGAGTGAGGAGAGATTGAGGCCTTAGCATCTTTAATTTTTAGTTTATATACATAAATGGATAAATATATTTGAGTGCTTTAAGAAGAGGCTGCCAAATGGGCCTTAGCGGCCTTCATTTTTTAGTTGATTAGTTTCTACAAGACTACAACTGCCATGTTCTTCGAGAAATAGGAAAAATGAGTTAAGAATGGTAAAAAGAGTAAATACATTCATGTTTCATCCATTTGCATGTGAAGTAATTTACTTTTGTCATGAATTTATGAACACTTGCACATCAATTTTTTTTTTATAGAGAAACACATTTAATTCATAAACGTACAAGTTATAGCTTGAAATAAATCAAAAAGTAATTGACAAGATTAAACCAGCCTGTTTTTGGTGTTCATACAGTTATTAGTTTCTTATGTTGAAGAGCAGAAGTAGAAAAGCTTTAGAATTTTTTTTGGCAGAAAGAAAAGCTTTAGTATTGCTTTTTGATAATTCATCATTCTTCCTTATTTACTGGAAATGTTGTTGCAAGCAAAATATTAATTTATCATGTTATTCTTGTGTAAATATTTGTTCCACACAGATCCTTTTGGTTTTAATGCTTGAGTTTGTGCGCATAACTCTGAAAATTGTTCATCAAAGAAAATACTCTGAACATTGAAAAGTGAAAACTCTAGAGATGCAACAAGTGATTGGATTGAGAGTACTATTGTTTATAGCCAGGATTTATGAAACTTTTCCTTGATTGTGGAACTCGAGGTGGTTTGGTAGTGTATGGTTTCCTTTATATTCTTTTGTTGCAGTTGGGCAAGCATAAAGCAGCTCTGGACTTTGCTCTTGCAGCTCAACTTTTGGTTCCTTCCTATGAGGTTGCAGAAAGGGTCAAAACAATAAGAAAGCATCTTGCAACAGGTTTTTTGAAGTATCATTTTCCCTTTTTACACTTGGCTTTAGGATGCATGTTGACCCTATGTTGGTCTATGATACTCCATTGCATTCCGTGTTGCCTTATCTCTAAAGACCACATCTGTGTTAACACTTAGAGCCTTGGGCCAATAAAATGGGAGCACATGTGCATACCCACATGATCATTATGTTCAAGATCCACCTTCAATCACAAAATCGTAGTGTTTATGTAGGGGCTTCAACGCCCCTTATATGTTGTTACTTTATCTTTCTTTACATTCGATGTGGGACACATATCCCTTTCTCAACACAACTCAAGGTCATCCAACCACACACAAGCTTTTGTCATTAGGTGATGCAGCCTACCCACAAGCCATCACTTTGATGAAAAAAGTTTCATCCAACGTATCAGCAAAAGATTTAGTTCTTCTAGGTTTGCGGTTAGGGTCATTGGGTTAGCTAAAATTGTGTACGTACCAAATTAGTCATAATATAGATTGTTTTGTATTATTGTCTGCCGTCCACAAAGGTGTCATACATTGTTGGAGGGATACTTTTTTTCTTTCATGAGCTTGTGTTCTGGCTTATTTAAGAAAGAGATCTTGCTGTGTACAGTTTACACACGAACAAATCCTTTGTTGTGACACTATTACCCCGGTGCTTATTTCTGCTTACAGATGAAGAAAAAGACAACATTGCAAGAGAGAGAGCACCAAGGTATGAATCACGAGTTCGGCAAATGATATCCTTTACTTGCCTTCTGGATCTATTGCAAAAAGTTATTTTAATAAGAAGCGGTCATTGTATAATTAAACTTTGAAACTTAAATCTCCAGTGATGAAGAAGATGATGCTGATTCGAATCTTCATTACAGAAACTTAAATCTGCGAATCCATAGAAGAGCTGATCTGGCTGGAGAGGTTGACAGTTCAAATTGTCGATGTGCTTCTTCCACTATGCAAAATGAAAAAGCATTCTACAAGGTTCTGCTATTTAGTGATATCCATTTTTTTTTAAAAAAAAAATATGTGCTGAAATTTTATGTTTTATGTTTCTCTTATATGGTACATGCTTTGGAGGAATCAGTTTCAGAATGAAAATTTGTCTCATTTTTTTGTTGCTTATTCAGTTGTTCATGATCATGCTCACATACTCACAGGCTTGCCTATTGCTGTTCTTGATTTCATTATCTACATGCTTTATTTATTTGAGTTCGGGATTTATGCTATGCTGCAGCCTGAAGCAACCGTTGATATGAAACGGAGATTTGTTGGCCACTGCAATACAGGAACTGACATAAAACAAGCTAGTTTCTTGGGTCAAAAGGGTATGCTGTTCTATTTAGACATACGGTCCTGGAGTAATTATATCATTTGTTTTTGCTGTCAATAAAGTTCTTCCTACTATTTAATATGAGGTCACAAGGTTACTTGTGTGTTCGTTGTTCTTTTTAACTCTCAATTATATCCATCCTGAATGTCTTTCTAAATGGTTTTTTATATGCTGCTTCTAAAGTGAGGCATAAACACGTTTATTTTGGGAAAACTTTATTTAAAAAAATAACTTGAGAATTTGCTGCTGTGGTTGCTCTGCTGAAATTGCAAATCGTTTTCTGGGATCAGTTGCCTTAGTTTGCTTGCCTTCTCTAAAGAATGTGTATGCTTGTGATTTTTATCGAGCATAGTGATAGGTTTTGGCAAATACCAAATTGCATTAAGTGTATTTATTGGGTTACACTGTTGGTGAAATAGATCAAACCGGTTAATTGCTGCTTTGTCTGACCGAGGAAGCATTTTGCATTGAAGAGCAGTCTTGCAGAATTGGTGATACCAGCTTGTTTTCGAGCTTAGAAAGTGGAAGGAACAATCTTAACTAAGTCACAGTGCAGGAAATAAAATAAGAGCATTGATTCATATGTCTACTTTTCAGATGCAAGATTCTGTTCTTCCATTCTTACTTGAATAGTAATTGATCAGTTTCTTCTTTCAGAAATGAACAATCTCATATATCATTAAATATATGTCTTTACAGTTCTTTAGTCTCTTAATATGTACTTTTGTGTTGGTTAGTAGTCTCAGTGAGAGTTGATTAATTATGCTTCTGAACTTCAAAAAAAAAAATTGTTATTGCCTGTTACTATATCTATTGATGGTTCCATTTTATTTTTTTGAAGGTGAATATATAGCCAGCGGGAGTGATGATGGTGGATGTTTCATCTGGGAAAAGAAAACAGGAAGATTGATAAAAATGCTCCTTGGTGATGAGGCTGGTAATAACATGTAATCCTATTAAGATCTTGTTATCTAGTTTTTCTGCATCTTGAATCCTATTCCTTGAATTCTTTGCAGTTGTAAATTGTATACAATCTCATCCTTTTGACAGTGTTGTTGCTACAAGTGGGATAGATAGTACAATAAAGGTAAGGGAATCTATCACATTATTCCACTAAGAGATATAAAGGGAACTGTCAAAGGATTAAATGATGTTTTAAATATGGCTGCAAGATATGGACTCCTACAGCTCCTATGCCATCCCTGATAGCTGGTGGATCTTGTGGACCAGATAATGCTGAGGTGTTGGAAGCTATGGAGGGCAATCAACATAGTCTGTCCTATGTGCTGGGCCCTCTTGTGTACGTATAACAATACTTTGAACCCGTTGATTGGATTATTTTGCATTGCATTTGTTACATTCATTTGACCTTTAGCTCAAATTGGCTTGAGGTGGATGACATTTTCGAAACTTATCAACTTGTGTACTGTTGATTTTGTTCTGATGTACATGAACACCCCAATCCCAGACTCCTAACAGATTTTTTTTTGAATGACTTCCTAACTAAAGTAATCCAAGATGTCATTTTGAAAATATTACATGTTTACAACTAGAAGGTCATTGAGCATTGGTACCCATTCAGATTTTATGGCATTGTGTGGATTGTGTAGACTCACATTGGTCTATAAAAAACTATCAGTTTCATGGGTAGGTATTTATGTATGTACATTTTTCCCTTTTTCAACTTTTGAGTTATGACATATCGTGCACATTTTATATAATTTTTTAGGCCATTAGATATTCTGGAACGGCTTGGCATACCTACTTCTGGAGGCTCATTCGAAGAGATCCAGTGTACTCAAAGTTGATCTGCTCCTTTGAACACAAAGGTTATTGACACTTCTCATGAATTTTGTTTAATGTCACTTAGATTTCTTGACAAGTAATGAAGGTTTTAATTGGCATTTTCTTTTCTTTATTATTTAAATGTCTTTTGTTGCAAACCACCTTTTATAATTTTTTTTAAACAAACTCCATGGTGCAATGCATTTTTACCAAATGTGAACACCTTAAATATATATATATATATATATATATATATATATATATATATATATATATATATATATATATATATTATAGAACGTTGGTGTTATTCGACAAAAAACATAAGACATATAATGTACTTCTCATGCAAGTTATTTCTTTCTGCCATAGTACACCATATATTCTTAACTACAAACTGTTTATAGTTTGCCATCATTTCAGTCATCTTAAATAATTTGAATCTTGCTTGCTTTTCCTTGTTATTTTTTCGTTTGTTTGATACTTTCAGTAATCAAGTATGCAACTGAAGCAGCTATAAGCCTATAACACATTTAGAATATCTAATTATTCTTAATAATAGAATATTTAATGTTCAACATATATAATGTACTTCTCATGCAAGTTATTTCTTTCTGCCATAGTACACCATATATTCTTAACTACAAACTGTTTATAGTTTGCCATCATTTCAGTCATCTTAAATAATTTGAATCTTGCTTGCTTTTCCTTGTTATTTTTTCGTTTGTTTGATACTTTCAGTAATCAAGTATGCAACTGAAGCAGCTATAAGCCTATAACACATTTAGAATATCTAATTATTCTTAATAATAGAATATTTAATGTTCAACATATGTAGAAATTAATGGATCCTAAATAAATATCATGAGTTTTTTTTTTTTTTTTATCTGTACCAAGGTAACAAATTATTGAAAAATTAAGCACAGAATAGGTTAATGAATAGCAAAAGGTCATATTAATCAAATATCACCGTTTATATTGACAAGTTTCTGTTGGTGGTTGTAGCGAGTGGATTTTACCATGAAAGGTAGTTTTAACACTTTTACTCGACGAAATTGTACAAGGTGTTTTGCCGTTTTGGTAAAGTATTTACAATTTAATGGAGGTTTTGGACAACAAAGCGGGAAAAAAACTCCCTTATTTTATCTTGGTAGTCCAGGATTTAAAAGGGCTAACTTTATCCTATCTCTGAGAAAAATCTGCCAAGTTACGAGGATTGAATTATGTAGGCATTGAAGTTTTGGCCGGAGTTTTCATTTGTTGAAGGCAGTCACAGTAGTAGTCTTTCGGTTACTTCACCTCTCTCTGAGAAGGATGATACTGATTTCTTGGATCTGTTTGCTTGCAGGCTGCTAATACTCCCTAGTTCATGTCCCTCTATTTGTGTTTTCCTTTTGTTTTACATGCAGCCAGCCAGAGTACACCCCAGCTTAGATTCTATCGGAAGACTACGAAATCTGAATCTTTAATGAAAGGTGAAATACTTCTTGTCAGGCTTACCTGGATGTTAAATGGAAGGTGAAAGACTCGTCACATGTACAAAGGTCACGTTGCAGAACTTGATCATGGTTGGACAAGTGCCAAAAATCCAGTCTCCAGTTTACCATGGTAAGTTCCGAGTTCCAAGGGGTTCTTACGGAATAACTAAATAAAAGCAAGCTCCGAGGTGCATCAGTAGTATAATCGCTTTTTCTCTCTTTATCGACCGAATCTACCACCCACCTTGTTCTTATCTGTCTGCTTGCTGTGAATCCTGCATCTGTATAAACTCAAAATTTTCTGTATAGATTATATTCCCATAAACTTTCTTTTTATCCTACAAAGATATATGTGATGCTATGGAAGTGGGATTCCCTCATGTCTTGAAAAAGTGGCAAATATCCTACAAAGATGTTTGCACTATATATGGCTTTATCTGCTTATAAATTTCCAGTTCTATGGTTGGAGTTGGAGCTTTATATCTTTTTTTTTCCCTTGGTACTTTCGGCTTTCAGCACTCTTTTAGATTCATACGTTCAAATCTGTGCTCACGAGTGGGTATATGTTCTTTATTGAGATTGAGATGGATGAAAATTTCCAGATTCCCTTTAGATTGGATATTTATCCAGGAACTGTTTATCAGTTTATATGACTTTTGAGGTCCATTTCTCTTCTTGAAATTGTATTTTCCGTGCGGGAAATTGTCTTGTCTGTTGAATTCACAATTTTCTAACGAAAACAATTTTGCTTCATTTTTGGTGTTTTTGTTATGACGAGGAACCCACATTCAATTGTAAATCCTGAGCACGTGACCTTGTGAGCAAGAGCCACGTACCCGATCTAATAGTAGGGAGTAAGACAAATCTTAGATTTTCATCCAAGGAAAGACGGAGACGGATTAAACCCAGGCCACTCCGACTGGAGCCATGTTGGCAAACCTTCGGTGTTTTTATTGGAATTACAAGAGCTGCCCAAGAAACATGTTATGGTTTCTCATGTTACATCTGAGCTTGGATCCTATAAAAGTTGGAATTGGTGGGTATCTGGGACCTCTTAGTATGCCCGACTAATCCCATGGGTCTGGAGGTTTGGGTCTCGTCGCATCCTCCAGTGATCAACAGCAATTTACAAAATCTAGAAGGTCAGATAAGTCCAATTTAAATAATAAGAACAATAGTAAATTAGTAATAATAATAAAAATGTATCCGGAGTATATAATAAGTTGAGGTTGAAAATGGAGAGTGGAAAGAGGGAGAGACAGTGAGTATAAAATCAAAGATTGAGCGTAACCTCAGCAACCTCAAACAATTAAATAAAGGTTTGTCGGCCAATTTCCGATACTGCTATACGCCTATTGATGGTTTTTTTTCTTCCGGAATGAAGTGCTGAGTGTGACTTTGGATGCTATATGTGCCATCAGTTTGATGTGACACCGTGTGCTTTGAATTGGTTGCTTCACCTATTTTATTCCATTTCCCACCGGGCACCGCCTCTTATTTTCTACATTTCCCTAGTATTTTGTGGGGAAAATCGTAAAAAATAGCTTAATTTTTAGGTGTTGTCGCACTTAATACTTTGAACTATAAAAAATGAAGAAAATAGTCTCAATTATTTATTTGGTTGTAAAAAATAGCCTCAAACTACATGCAAATTCAAATAATTACATTGGACATTTGCTAAACTAACCTATTATCCGGAATCTTTGCATGAGTGATCCAATCCGAAAAAAATTTGCTTAAAAGTGGATATCCGCTTCCAAGTTTCAGCCGGTTGTAGGTAACCCAATGGGGGACAGCTGGAAAATGGTTTCATTAGCAGGAAAAGTGAGAGAGAGAGAGTGCTCTACTGAAAAGCGAAGACAAGTCAAAGAGAGAGAGAGAGATGGAGGAGGGAAAAAGTACATTTTGAATTTGCTGTTGCAGAGGACAGAAGAGAGAGAGAGAGGTGAAAAACAAAAGTGCAGTATGAGAGGAGAGAGAGATCAGCGAGAGTGTCAGTGAGGGGGCATAAATAGATACCTTCAATTAAATTTGAAGCTTCAGAGAAAACAATTGAAGTAGGAATGGGGCGGGGGTTTATTTGTAGAATCACGTGTAAGAAGTAAGTTTTAACTGGACGTCAATATCGACAAAACATGTCACATATTGCATTTAGCTGGACAAATTTGCTCGGAGAAACAGATCAATACGACATGCGGAATCGACTGGAGAAGATTTGTGGGAGAAGCAGATTCACTATAATGACATCTACTATGCCTTAATATTTACCCATAGTTTGATGCCATGATTTTGTTCTCTCATGTCGACACTACTATGCTTTAATGTGACTGGTCCAAGTGTAAGAGTCATAGTGAGGGTGAAATTGAGAGGGCAGAAATATACTTGTAATTAATTCTTAAGTTTCAGAGAAAAACCATCGAAGAAGAAGGTGGGTGGGAGGTAATTTGTAGGTTGAAGTGTAAGCTGTTAGCTTAAACTGGACAGTCAATGTAATACAACATGTCACATATTGAGATATACTAAACATAATATATGGGAGACAGATTCACTAGCATTAAACAAATACAACATCGGAGCAAACATTTAAAAGACAGTAGCAAATAGTAGAAAAATACACGACATTGAAATCGAAAATTACGGTAACAGGTAGCGAAAATGCGGCTGCGTGGTGAATCTGGATCCATTCCACTCGAAGTGTGGGCACATATCGCGGGCACGATGATCAGTTGTCTCCCTGCTCAGCGGGAAGTGGACCGAGAAAGTTCGGTCATTCCCATAACCGGACACACGAACGACCCTGCCGGACCAATAACCATCGTTGACGTGACAGTCGACACGGTCGTCGACTACGTAGGCGTCATATGAAATACGAGGCGGACGGGGACGAATTCGTAAAACCGGTATGATTTCCTTCAGCATGTCTCTTCTGTTGTTCCGTAGGAGGGTCACATATTCCACCAACCAGTGGCTAGGATCCACTTTGCGTACAAGGGTCGCCTCGTAGAATGACCTGAGCATCCCAGCCTCACCGCCGACGATCTCTACCTTTTGACTTCGTCGGTATGGCGGCGGCATTGGTCCTGCAAAAAAAAAATAAAAATACGGTAGTATAATCATACAAGTAGCACAAATCTAAACCAATGAAATGCTTGACAAACCTGCAACCTCATTTCTATCGTCCGAGCTGTCGGATGATATAACGATGGGGACTGGTCGGGGAGGGAGGCCAGATGAGGAAGCAAGGTGGTGTGATGAGGATGTCATTTCGTTGAAGGGGTGTTGGAGAGGTGGTGAAATGGCAATGGGGATTTAACTTCACCGAATTTGGGGGAGTAGGGACACTGTTCAACATGTGACCCTTAACATGGCAGTGTGTTGGTATATACATGACACGTGTCACTGTTGACATGACATAGAATGGTTTTGTACTGGACATATTGTCGGGGCGTTTTATTCAATGTTTGATCTTGGTATAACACTGGGTTTCCCACTCACACTTCATACTCATTAAATGCAAATCCGTAGGAAAATATAGCAATCAACAATATTGAAACGATAAGAAGTTCAAACCAACGAATACAATTTCACCAAAAAAAATCAAAGAGAGAGGGATAGAAAAGCAAGAGGCATCCTGCAGAGGAGAGAGAAACTGTCAGACAGGACAGTGGATAAGACAGGGGGGAGAGAGAGAGAGTGAGAGAGCGGGAGAGAGAGACCGTTTCCCGCCCAGGCAATAGCGCCAAAAGGGAATAAGAGGGAGAAGGGGGAGAGTATAAACCCATTCAAGCGCCTGACACCTATTGGGGTTTATTGGACAACCACCGACATCTGATAGAAAATGAGTAAGTATTCCTTCTTTTTAGGTTATGCGATACGTTTCTACATAAAATATATTCATCTTCCTGTAAAACCGAATGTGTCCCCCTCTAACTAATGGAACATGGGACAAATCGTTCGTCTGTATGATTGCAGTTTTTGGAGGATGGTGGGTATGTGAACAGGGCACTTGGGTCGTGGAGGGGTCCAAGAGCGTGAAGGCTGTCTTGGTAGACGAAAGTATTGACTACGTCTCCCTGAAGAAACAACTGATGGCAAAGTTTAATGTCGATGGGATGAGGCATGACGTCCAACTCACATATGCAAAGCCGCAAAAGGAAGGGTGCAGACGTTTTTCCATTGGGGATGACGAAGACCTGCAGGCCTTCAAGTTTTTAAACGATCTATATGGAGAACGATCCTGGCCTATCGACCTCCATGTCTCCCTGATACGCAAGTTTGGTGGAGAAGTGGCTACTACAGAAGGATCCACAACGGCCCATTCAGTCGGGGGTGGGCCACCCGTGACCCAAGAAGATCGCCCACATACGGACCCCCACTTGGCAGGGGATGAAGAAGTGGAAGTTTTGGGAGCACAAGGTGTCGGTGGACAACGAACTGATGTCCAGTTAGAAAATCAGCTTGTCAAGTTAGAATATCCATCTGTCCAGTTAGACTATCCACGTGTCCAGTTGGAGCCAAGTGGGAAGCAGGTAGTTTGTGTCAGCAGTGACGTCGAAGATGTAGTCAGCCCATGAGATCACGAGGCAGAGCGAGCGGTGAGGGAAGTAGAGGAAGCATACCAACGCGGAAAAGGGAAGTCCGAAGCGTTTCCGACAACTGTCAAAAGTGAACCAATAGAGTGGGCGGGTGTAGAGGAGAAATTGCAGAAGCGGTGCCGCACCTAGCGGTGGGATAGGAACTTTCAGAAGCGGCGCCGCACCTTTCGCAATTAAGTATGTAGTTACCCCATACGGACCACCTTTTGCAATTCAGTATGTAGCTATCCCAGTTTGTACCTTTGGTTTGGTCTGCGCTACTTTGTTCTACTTTGTGTGGTTACCCTAATTTGTACCTTTGGTTTACATGACAGACAATGAACTTGGCATGACATATAATAAATTTGACATGACATCTAATGAATTTGACATGACAGATAATGAATTTAACATGACAGAAGATGCACTTCACTTGACATTGTGACTAACCAAGTCCACCTTTTGCAATTCAGTATGTAGTTATCCCAGTTTGTACCTTTCGTTTGCTCTGCCCTACTTTGTTCTACTTTGTGTGGTTACCCCAATTTGTACCTTTGGTTTACATGACAGACAATGAACTTGGCATGACAGATCATAAATTTGACATGGCATCTAATGACTTTGACATGACAGATAATGAATTTGACACGACAGAAGATGCACTTCACTTGACATTGTGACTAACCAAGTCCACCTTTTGCAATTCAGTATGTAGCTATCCCAGTTTGTACATTTGGTTTGCTCTGCCCTACTTTGTTCTACTTTGTGTGGTTACCCCAATTTGTACCTTTGGTTTACATGACAGACAATGAACTTAGCATGACAGATAATAAATTTGACATGACATCTAATTTACTTGACATGATAGAAGATGCACTTCACTTGACATTGTGACTAACCAAGTCCACCTTTTGCAATTCAGTATGTAGCTATCCCAGTTTGTACCTTTGGTTTGCTCTGTCCTACTTTGTTCTACTTTGTGTGGTTATCCCAATTTGTACCTTTGGTTTACATGACAGACAATGAACTTAGCATGACAGATAATAAATTTGACATGACATCTAATGAATTTGACATGACATTAAGACTAACTAACCAAGTCCACAAACCAATAACAATTGCAAAGTGAAATGTCTAAAACGAAACAACAACAGTCTAAAACGAACCAACAGAAATGTCTAAAACCAACCAATAACAGTCTAAAACCAAACACAACAGTTTAAAACCAATTTGGAAGTACTTTTAAGAGTAGGATGGGGGTGTAAGACGTCCGTGAAAGATGGCAGCACAAAGGAATTGGTGGTACACCGCAATGAAGTCATCGTCAATGCCACGGAACTTGGTATCGCCGGCCGCGAGGAGCTGTATGAAGCGGATGGCGTATGAACCACAGTCGCCCCTACATCACGACAACGAAACATGTTCACCCAACCTGCGACAATTGTTTATAATCGGAACAAGTGGAAATATCGACTTACGATTGTTTGTTTTGGGGAATCCCTTTCACCCTCTTGAATGCAAAGGGTTTTGGGACTTTGCCGACCCATTTAACCCGAAGTTCGGGATGGCTGTCCATCAGAATGGGGAGGAGGTGGGTCACCGGCTTTAGAAAGCCCGCCATGTGGCGCTCAACGACTAGGTTGATGTCGGGATCGTAGACGTTCAATGTCCACTCGGCGAGATTGATCTCTAGCGCCACCCAATGCTCATTCTTGACATTCCAAGGCGCCAACAGCCGGTTGACAACGGCCCACTCCATTGCAAACCTCTCCGGTGACTTGCCGTCGAAGTAGTGGGACAGCTTCTCGTCCCCCTTTACCACGTCAAGGTTCCCCTTCGCATCCGCCAAATGCTTCCACAGCAGATACCCCCAGAAGAAATCAAGGATAACGACATCTTCGTATTTGTCATCGTCCTTGATGTCCTTCCGCAGGAGGGCGCATGCCTGCTCGATATGCTGCACGCACGGAAAACCATTTATATGGAAGAGCATATGACGAGGAAGGTAATTCATAGAACCACGTTGTGGGAACCTAACCTCGGATGTGACCCAAGTTGTCGATGATTGGAGTACCGTGAAGAACTCCCTCTGCAGTAGGCTGCCTTCAACCGACCGGACAGGGTCAGTTCCGTCCTTCATCCAGGATGAAAACGCATCAACGTCTGCCCTCGTCGTCATGCCTAGGTCCACGGCATCCACTGCTTGCGATGCCTTCTTGCCCACACGCGACTTCTTCGCTGGCTGCTTTACTTCCCCCGGGGAGAATTTATCAGGATGTAGACGGGTCCTTCTACCGCGCCGTTGGAGGGGCACCTTAGCCTCAACATCAACCTGCACCCAGCACACCATAGTGCATATAACATGACAGATAATTAAATTGACAGGACAGTCAAATGTCCATACCTCGCCGATGTTCAGAGTAGGTTTCTTCGACTGATTGTCCTCCTTGGTCGGCTGTATCTCCTCCTCGTCCTTATACTTGTCCTTTTCCTTCACTGCTCCATGAACCTATCCATATGACATCAAATTAAATTGACAGAAACTGATATTTTCATGACATGTGCTGACATTAACATGACACCTTACAATCTTGACATGACAGTGATATATAATTGCATGACGCTCTATATGATGCCATGACACACCAAAAGCCTTACCTCCTTCTTTGGCAGCACCTCCCCTTGCTCCTTCGACTCCCTAGTCTCCTTCCCCTCAATGCCCTCTTCAAGTCTTCAATCGACTCCTCAAGCGTGGCCATCTTCGATCCTAACTCCGCGGTTATGCTCCTCGCCATGTCGTCCAACTTTGCCAGTAATCTTGACTCGATCTCTAAAATGGCAGCTTTTGTCTGCGTACCCTCCCCTGATTCTGGTGTTGACCCAGGTGCTTCCTTTGGTTGTTCCTTCCGTGGAGGTTTCGCATTTGCTGCTACGAACGCCCGGACAATGTCGTCGAAGAAGTGGTCCCGTTTATCGTGACCGTACCGGGCACCGCGGTACAAACGGGAAGCTTCCTCCACTTCATCGGGGATGAGAACCGGCCTCACAGCATCAGGGTCATCAAAATACCCGAGCTCCTCCTTAGCCTCCCGCAGTCGGGTTTCGATGGCGGAATACTCGAGGTTCCCTTCTTTAGACTCGTATCGCAGACACCTAGGGTACAACTTCTCATCTATGATGCTCGCACATTGGATGCCCACTGGAGGGAGGGCTTCGTACACCCAAAGCTGCAAATAACGTTTGTCCAGTACAAGGTCAATTGATGTCCAGTATATAATATATGGATGACTAGTATTAATTTATTAGGCGTCCAGTGAGGTTTGTGAACGAACCTGGAAGGCGAGGGGGAATCCCATCACCAAGTACGACGGACGTGGTGCAGTGGGGCTAGTGCCAGTGTGTTGGAGCTTCCTCTCGATTGCATGGTTCAGGAACTCGTTCGTTCGCTCGTAGGAAAGCCGACCCCATGGATAGGCCAGTAACCTTTCAATGTCCGAGACGAGGTTAACCACCCACCCCTGAATGTAGTTTCGGGGTTCCTTCCCGAACAACACGCCCTCGACCAGCATCAACAGGACAAATTTAAACTTTTTGGCTGACGATGTCTCAGATGCCATTGCCACATGGAACATCACCTCGAACTCGGACATCTTCAACTTGGTAACTCCAAAGAAATCATCACTAGTACAAATATAGGGGGTGGAGCACGGTAAGTTGGGTACGATTTTTGACAAGCGTGCTTATTTTTTTATTTTAAGCATGGTTTTATATTAAAAGTGTGTTCCCAACCCCAAATTCAACTAAAAGCAACACGCTTTACCATAAAACCGTTCTCGTTTATTTCTAAAAAAAATATTTAGACCGGTTTTCGTGTAAAGCGTACTTAAAAAAACTTAAAACGAATACGGTTTAATTTTCAAAGTGTGTTCCCAAAACCAAATTTGACTAAAACAAACATGCTTTGCTATAAAACCGTTCTCGTCTATTTGTAAAAAATATTTAACCCGTTTTTCGTGTAAAGCGTGCTTAAAAAAATTACAACGAACACGGTTTAGTTCTCAAAGTGTGTTCCCAAAACCAAATTTAACTAAAACGAACACGTTTTTCTATAAAAACGTTCTCGTTTATTTCTAAAAACTATTAAGCCCGATTTTTATGTAAAGTGTGCTTAAAAATAAATTAAAACGAGCACGGTTTCATTTACAAGTGTGTTCCCAAAACCAACTTTAACTAAAATCAACACGCTTTTCTATAGAACCGTTCTTGTTTGTTTCTAAAGGAATAATTAGCTCGGTTTTTATGTAAAGCGTGCTTAAAAAAAATTAAAACGAACACGGTTTTATAAGAAAAGTGTCTTCCTAAAACCAAATTTAACTAGTGGGAACACATTTTTCTTTTAAAGCGTTCTCATTTATTCTTATAAACCGTTCTCGAAAAAAATATTTTTTTTTATATTTAGAGTTTTTTTAGTAATTAGATTAAGTAAATGCACAAAGTTACAACAAAATTCCGTAGCTTAGGTGGTAGGCGTGTGAAGCAGACGAAATCGGTATGAGAGTGCAAGAGGTTGTAGGTTCGACTCTTGGTTCGAGAGGTAAGGTATTGCATTGGACCAGTGTTGAGATGGATATATCCGTTTGAGAGATATATGAAAGAGCACACTTTTTATTTAAAGTGTGCTTATTATTAAGCACGGTTAAAAAAAAAAAGTGTGCTAAAACTTTTTTTTAGCCCACTTCAATTGAAGCGTTCTTATAATTCGAGAATGGATATTGGGTGTATGACAATTTTAAGAACGCTTCAATAAAAAACCGTGCTTAAAATATGGGATCACGGTTAAATAATAAGCGTGCTTGTTTGGGAGCGCACCCACTATAAGCAAGTACGAGAAGTGTGCTCCCATGCATAAAAAAAAAGCGTGCTCTGGTCCCCCCTTTTGTACTAGTGCATACACTGCCGTCTCACACGCCGAGTCGTTCTCAGGTTCGTCGACATAGCCGCCGTTGAGACCGGTGACAAGGGCGAACTCAGCTATTGAGAACCTCACGACCGCATCATGGATCTTGTACCACGTTTCATGCTTCTTCTTCGTCTTCAATTGTCGTTGGAGAACGTAGTGTACAAGATGCTCGGAGAACTGGACCCTTGTGCTTATGCCCAGTCTTGCAACGCCCCCCAACGGGCTGTCCATCAGGCGCTTACACTGGGACTCGCTCAACAGGTTGTCAATGTTTACTAGGAGGGGCAACCGACAGTATAGGTTACATCGCGCTTTGAAGTGTCTGTCTTCCTCCACAGCGTACACAGCCTGCACAGACTTCAACAAGTGAGAAATGCTGCACCACGACAATCACAACTTACATTACTCAACGAAAGCCCATCATACCGCGCCGGAGGTTTGAGATGCAGGGTCGACAATCTTCTTTCCACTCCGCTGCGACATTTTTGATATTTAGCAAATATTCTGCATGTTGGGAGACCAAAAATCAGTAATCTCGAAATCAATTCGTGTCCCCCAACCCACAGTTCCCTTAACATCAGTCCCACAAACATTGTAGAATTCAATATGTACATGACAGTTACTCATTCAGAACCTATGCATGTCAAATGTCAAGATTGAATGCACCCAATGGTTCAATATGTACATGGCAGTTACTTATTCATCTTAAGATTGAATGCACACAATGGTTCCATATTCATCCCTGTAGTCTATCTTACATGACACCAAAACATTTATACATGACACTTTAATATTTATACATGACTCCTTATTATTTATACATGACAGTCGACTTATTCAATTTGTACATCTCTAAATTGCACACGAGTGTCAAAATTTTTCATCAGAAATCTCGACCTACTGACATTAATATTTAGTTCCCCTGCCCAATTTCAATCTACACATATGAAAACTCACCCTTTCTAACATTTCCCCTAACCCTAATTCGCCCCATTTCAGCCACTTTCCCCCATAAACTGAACGTATATACAGCTACCCTACTCCTGAAAATTTGGATTCGACATAAACGTTTCCCAATTTCCCCTTTCCCAATAATTCCCTTCTCTCCGCACACCCCAGTTCCCAAACTTTCCACCCTTTATTTTTAACTTGACGCCGGTTACTTCCTACATGACAGGGGAAATTGCGAACTGTCAACCCATTCGACCCCTTTATCCCATTTTCACACAATCAAAAACAGTTTAGGTTCTTCCAATCGGTTCCTCCCCTACGAATCCAAGCAATAGGTAATTAATAGACCGAGTTAGGGTTTACTTACTTCAAAATCGCCCTGTTCAATGTCAGCTCACCTTCTTCTTCTCCTCTCTTGCACTGCACTGTCTTCTTCTTCCTCTTCTTCTTTCTCTTTTTCTTTTCCTCAGGTTTGCATGAGCGACTGTTGCCCTCTCTTTTCCTCTTTTGTAAGCCCCCGTGAGACAGTTGATTTTACAGTTTTTTAATAAAACTGTCCAATTTTATCTTCCTCCCTCTCTCACTCTCTCTCCTCATTAACTTCCCCCGGTTCCTCTCTCTCTCCACATTCACTCTCTCTCTCCTCTGTCCCGGTTGCATTACCACTTTTTAACCGGATGGAGTGCAATTTTTTTTGGGTGGAGGGTTAGCCTTTGCAATTGTTTTGGATAGTGGGTTATGGGCGCAAAGGTGGCCGGATAAGGGAGTAGATTGTGCAATTCCCTCTAATTACATTCAATTCACAGTAATAACAAAAAAAGTCTGCCTTTATATTCAAATTAATTATAAAACATCTCCAAAATAAATATTTTTTTTTAAAAATCATCACTTCTAATATAAAAAATATTACACTTAATTGTTGTTATCTAAACTCATAGCTGAATTAATTATAAAAACTATCTCAAACCATATAAATATAACTTACATTTATTATTTTAAAAAATTAATTAGATTATTTACATATCATTAAAAGTGAATAAATACTTAAGCTTATACTTGCAATTGATTTATTAAGAGATTTAAGGCGATCTAACTTCTGAGCAAAATTAGCACAAAAAAGCAGTTAAGCATGCATTATATACATATTGTTTTAAACCTAACAATTATGGTAGTTTGTATCTATTGAATAAAAAAGTGTGCATATGTTATTCACCCAACAATTATTGTGATATGTTTTAGTAGCCTTTTTTTGAAAAATTATTTATTTATAAAATTTATATGGTATAAGGTAGTTTTTATAATTAATTCAATGATGAATTTAACTAATAATGACTTAGTGATAAAACAAATTATGAAAAGTGGTAGATTTTGATAATAAAAATTATTTAGGCTATTTTTTTTAAATAAGAAGTGATTATTTTTTTAATTAAAAATTGTTTTGGAAGGTTTTATAATTAATTTGAATTTAAAGGCAACCTAAGGCTGTTTTTTGTAATTAATATGAATTTGAAGGTAATTATTTGAATTGGAATGTAGCTTGAGGCTATTATCTACAACCAAATGAATACTTGAGGCTATTTTTTGCATTTTTTATAGTTTAGGCTGTTGAGTGCAACAATCTCTAATGGTTGGGCTATTTTTTGTAATTTTCCCTATTTTGAGTGATGGATCTAATGGGGGTTCGGGGTTCTTGAAGCCTCCTGACCTAAGAAAATACGCAGAAAAAAAAATTTAGGATTTTTTTGGGTAATTTTTAGTAATTTTAGAGATAAAAAAGTGTAAAAAGAGTAATGAATTACAGAAAAAAAAATCTTAGTTTAACTGAGAAGGAGTGGTATTTTTTTACAGTAGGCAAACATTCGGAGCTATTACAAAGAATGTAAACGCGCTCCGGGATCATCCTGACGGATGATGGTACAAAGTTCCCTATTAAAAGGGATTTTAGATCTATCACTAATGATACCCCTAGTGACTATATAATCTGCAACTTTGTTCGCTTCTCTGTAGATGTGATTGAATTCAACCTTTTCGAAAGCTGCACCCGAGCGCATTGTCCGAGCGCCCGAGCGCAAGTGCCCGAGCGCAAGTGCCCGAGCGCCCGAGCGCAGTGCCCGAGCGCCCGAGCGCAGTGTCCGAGCGCCCGAGCGCATTGCCCGAGCGCCCGAGCGCAGTGTCCGAGCGCCCGAGCGCACTGTTTGGCGCATAATCTCCCATCTGCTGTCTTTTCCTTTAGAAAGGATTCTCATAAGCTCTTAATTGTCTCCTTCTACAACGATTTTGTTTAAGCCTAATCTTCGAGCTACCTTCATCCCTATTAGAACTGCTGCTGCTTCAGTTTGAATAACCGTACCTTCATCTACTTCCTGGTAGAAGATATCAGTGACATGGCCCCTAGAATCACGAATGTTTCCTCCCACCTGACTAATGCCGGTGGGTTTGACAGAACCATCTACGTTCATCTTGTAGATGGCTCCTGCTAGTCCAGTCCACTTAGCTCTAGACCTTCTTTTTTCTCTTATTGATGTCTTTGTTAGTACTCCTGGGATTTTTTTTTCTCCAATCCTGGATATTTTTATTAATTCGCTTTATCATGTTACCAAAAGTGTCAGGGCTTGTATGTTTAAAGATTAGCTTGTTTCTAGCTAGTTTCCCCGATCATTTCCCAAATAACCACTAGATCTTCGAAAAATTGATTTGCCTGCTTGATTTGACTAATGTTGTCGCATCGGGAACCTTGCAAGGAGAGGTTGTGAAAGAACTTACCTGTTGAGAAGGAGTGGTATTTATTACTTTCATGTCATGAGTTCAAACTCCATTACTAATTAGTCTTATTTTTTTTTATAATTTTCATTTTTCTTAGTTTTCTTCTACTAAAATTGCTTAATTAAATAACAAATTTAAGGTTTTCTCCAATATATTAACAAAATCATTATTTTTGATATATATATATATACAAAAAAATTCTCATTTTTTGAAATTTTTTTTATTTCATTTTTTGTATAAAAGTACTGTTTAAATCACAAATTTAAAGTTTTTTTTTCCTAGAATATTTAAAACAAATTATTTTTTCTTACATGCATGCAAAAAAAATCATAATTTTTTTATTCCCTCTAAAAAATTTCATAATCCGCCACTTAGTATTTTATATATTCTAAAATAAAGGTAGATCGAGTTCCTAGGTTGATACCCTTTTTCATTATTTACTATTGACATAATATACTTAGGGGTGTGTAGAAAAACCCGATATAACTGATACGGCATGAAAATACTACAACACGACACGAAAAAGCACGAAACCAAAAAACACATGATACGATAATGACTCGAACCGAGAAAACATGACATTAAACGGTTCGTGTTCGGATCGGGCATATCCCCTTGTCGGATACCCGACACGAACCGTTTAATTTTTTTTATTTATAGATCTGGTCATATATAGTATTATTATAAATACAATCCACAAAGTATCACCAAGCTTTAATAGCCCAGTTGGTATTAGGCCTATCACCCATGCGTGTCACTTGCCTTCTAGCCCCAGGTTTGATTCCTAACTCTAGCAATTAATTTTTGTTGTGAACAGTAGTCTCACAGTAGGATAGTATTAGTATAATTACAATCCAAGAAGTATCAACAACCTTTGATGGCCCAGTTGGTATTAAGCCCATGCGTTTCCTGTGCACCCTAGGTTCGATTCCTAGCTATGGCAATTAGTTATTTTTGTGAACAGGTCCAACTTTGTAACACTTTTGGTTCGTGTCGGATAACCGCCGACCTGACATGGATCCGATTACCTTTAATGTTTCGGATACCCGGGTGTAAATGGTTCGTGTACGATTCGACAGTTTAGGCCTAAACTGTTTCGGGTATCCAACACGATTACTCGGTTCGTGTCGGATGCCCGGATGTGCCCACCCCTAAATATTCGGATTAATTAAGGTGCATCGCTTTCACATTTGTCTTTATTTTGTTATAAAAAAATAGAGGTCGGATCGATCTTATGTGAATTGTCTTCACTGCACAGATTTTGACATACGGGTATCTACAGTGTCGGATCTGGGGTTTGGGGTTGCTGAAGCCTTCCCCTTAGCCTGAAAAACGAAAAAAAACATATAATTTTTTTTATTTTGTATGTTTTGATAATTTTTACTAATTTTAGAAATAAAAGATTGTAAAAGTAGTAAGAAATCAAGAAGATCGTTTAACTATGAGTACTGTACATTTTCTGGCCAAAAAGTCAATTTCACCAAATCTTCCTTCCAAACTACTTGTAGAGTCGATGATGTTCGGATCCAGGAATTGCAAACAAGTCTTCAAATTCGAAACATGAGATCATTGGAGAAATATTTGGGTTGTCCTATTATTAACGGGGGAGTGGAAAACCTTACCTTTGAAAATATTGTTTGCAAATCTAAAGAACAATTATCGAAGTGGAGAGCCAATTCATTGACTCAGGCTGGTCAGGATATTCTAATTAAGTCCAATTTATCATCAAAACCACTTTATACCATGCAGAACTTCATGCTCCCCACCAAAATTCACAAACACCTCGATCAAATTAATAGGACTTTCTTCTGGAACAAAGACCTACAACACAAACCATTAATAAGTTGGGACAGAATATGTAAACCGAAATCTAAAGGAGGCCTTGGCATTACGAAAACAAAAGATATGAACGAAGCACTTCAGCTTAAACTACCATGGAAAATTTTAGCTGAACCCTTCAACATGTGGGCTAAGATTATGAAACACAAATATTTGAAAGAAGAAGATATTCTGAGATACAGAAAGAGAGGAAACGTGTCTTGGCAATGGAGGCATCTATGTCAACTTATCCCCAAATTTAAATCTGGTCTGATATGGTCGGTTGGTGATGGCCACTCCATTAAGATTTACTCCGACAACTAGGTAGATTCGAAGCCACAGTTAGCGCAATGAGACTAATCACAAACCTAGATCAAGTACTGGCTTATCCAAATGAGCGGATTTGGCGTGTAGACTGTGCTCCAAAGATTAAAAACTTTATGTGGAAAGTAAGCCAAAATGGTCTGCCTACGTCCGTTAGACTTGCTCAACGCGGAGTCCCAGTTCCCACTAATTGCATTTTCTGTGATAGCCCACATGAAGACGATGCTCACATCCTTCTCGAGTGCCCTATTAGCAAATATGGAGCCCTTTGCATTCCAAACGTGCAACAAATTTTACAAAATATCCTTCCAAACACCAGGGACCTGTCAAAAATTCTGGTTTTGCTGGGGGAAAAATTAAATAATGAGGAAAAGAGAGATCTGGTTACTAAATGGTGGGCTACTTGGTTCTTCAGGAACCAAGTCAGATTTAGAGATCAAGCAATCCCAGGTCAAACAGAAATCCAAAGGTTTATCCAATTTAACATAGAGAATTGGAGTAAGGCAAAGGTCTTCGAAGAAGATGACGAAGAGCTTAAAACGGATAGAGCCAGGAAAAAAAGTTCCAAAGTAAATAAAGTTAAATGAAAAAACCTTCCACTGAGAATTTGAAATTAAACTTTGATGGCTCAGCCATACCTAGAGGGAATAGCCATACTGGCTTCATCATAAGAGATTGGTTGGGTTCCCCTGTCTCAACAGGCTACAACTCTTATGGTATTAAAACAACTATTATGACAAAAGCTCTTGCGCTTCGAGATGGCATTAAGAAAGCCTTGGAACTTATAATCAAGAAACTTGAGGTAGAAAGTGATTCGCAAATTATTATTAATACTCTAAACAAAAGAGGAACATGCCCATGGGAGATTGAACTTTTAATAGGGGATATTCTCACGCTTTGTCAGCAATTTTCTGACGTAAGTTTTTTGCATGTGCCTCGCATTGGCAACAGAGTGGCTGATAAGGTTGAACACCTTAGCCGCTCTTTGCGAGGTAATGTGCTTATCACTCATCCTGATCTTCTTGATCTCATCCGTCAGGATGCATTCGGTTAGACTTTGCTCAACCGAAATATTTGCCAATAAAAAAAATGAAGATCGTTTAACTTAGTTCGTAAGGATGAGTATTTATTACCTTTAGGTTAGACTTTGGCAAACTCAAGTCACCCCGCCCGCCCGCTATTACAGACGGGCATGAACAGGGGGTGAACTCCAAGCGGGCCACTAAGCCCGGCCCGCGCCCGCAGCGGATACGGGATTGGAACACAAAGATACCCATTACGAGCCGCTATTAAAATACACGTATAATGATTCATATTAATGTGAGCTCTTGGATTTGAAGCCTGATTTGGATACTTATAATATCTTGTTGAAGCTTTGGTGTAAGAGAGGGCAGTTTAACAGGGAAAGGATGCTTTTGGATTGGATGCGGAGTCAGGGGATGAGTCCTAATGTTTGTAGTTATGGGGCTTTTATCAATGGGTTTGTTAAGTTTGGGAAAATGTTTGATGCCTATGAGGTGTTTGATGAAATGTATGACAGAGTTGTTAAGCCTGATGTGATCTGTTATAATATCTTGATGGATGGGTATTTCAAAGCTAGGGATTTTCATAAAGCTAACAAGGTTTGGAATAGGTTGGTTAGAGAGCCGTTAGTTTATCCTAGTGTAGAGACTTACAATACAATGATTAATGGGTTGTGCAAGTGTGGTAAAATTGCTGAAGGTTTGGAGATGTGGCGACGGATGGAGAGAAATGAGCGAAAGTTGGATCTATACACTTATAGTAGTTTGATAAATGGCCTTTGTGGGATGCGGTATCTCGACAGCATTACAGTAGCTTTATTACTCAATAACTGTTTTTTTTTTGTTGAAGTACACAACAACTATTGATCATTAGACAACATTTTTCTTGGGTCGAAGTACACAAGCAGTTTAGGTTTTGTGGGTACCCACGTGCAGTCCGTGGCCGCAATATCGGACGGTCTTGGACAATACATCCAACCTGTGAAGCGAGCTTAGCTCGATCCGCGCCCGCTGATGTATATATTTCTAGCTATTTTAGGTATGCATTTTGACTTCATATTCCATTTGATTCCTAAATTCTAGGTTAAGAATAATAAGCATTTGTGTAGAATGTGCTAACGTGCAAGAATTAAAGTATGCACAAGTTTTGGTTTAAATGTATAGGAATTGGAGAGGAATCGGAGTCAAAACAAGAAGCCAAGAACCACTGAAGAGCAGTTGATATCGACTAGATCAATCGACCAAGATACTAAGTGTCAATAGCCAAGGCAACACAAGCTACTGAAGAGGCACTCGACATAACATTAGATCGAGTGGACTACTCGATGTCGACACCTTACCCAAACTCGAGTGGAATCAAGACATCAAGCAGAAACTTAAGCACTCGATATCGAGTGGTCTGGTCGATATCGAGTGAAGATTTACACGGTTTCAATGCGGTTTGGAGAATCCGAATTAAAGATCTATCAAGAAGCCACATTTTTATCTTTCCTTTTTGATAGATTATGTCGTAAGGGTACTTTCCTTTTTACCCTAGGATTTTTATTATTTACTTTAACAAAGTTTTATCCTATTTGTTATGGGATAAAATTTAGATATAGTAGTTTTAGTAGGATTAGAACTCCTTTCCTTGGCTAGCAAGGATTGAGAGACTATAAATAAAGCCCTATGGGGCTGGTTTTTATGCATTCAAGTTCAGAGACAATAATCTCACCAATAGTTAGAAGTAGTTTAGAGTGTGAGAAGCTTTAGGGCTTTGGCATTTGCGAAAGCCGACGTTGGAGTTGTAAAGTTTTGGAGTTTAATGCAAGTTTCTTCCTTTATTTCAAAGATGTTTTCTTCCATGATGAGCGAGTAGTCCCCCAAACTCTTAGGGACGGGGTGAGCCCAACGTTAGCCATGCGTGCTAGAGGTAAGTGTTTGATGTTGATATCGTTGCGACTTTATCATCTCCTACGATTTTGTGTTTAGTCCTTATCGCAAGAAAAGGGATTCATGCTAACAACTTGGGTGACAAACATAAATTTGGTACAGACAATTAGGTTTATTTACAAGTGTATTCCTACTTGTTGGTGTACGGCGAATGCTTGTCCCTCGGGTGAGATAGCGCAATTGTCCGTCTTACTTATCTTACACATGTTTGGTTGACGTCGTGGTAAACCCTAGCCTTAGGAGTTTCTTTTAATATATATTCATCTTGAAACCTGTTATTTCTGTTCAAAGGTTCGTTACCATCCTACTCTCTTCGGCCTTTCTTTGCCGACAAACATTAACGTTTCTGCAGGAGCATTCGACATCGATATCTGTAGTGGATATCGATACCCTTTGCATCGGTTGACGTTTGCTGAGTCGACCACCTTTTTACTCCTCATTTAACTCGATCTCAAGTACCTAACTTGATATCGAGTGCCCCCATATCGATTGACAATTTTCTAAGTCGGTCGATTTTGTTACTGACTGTTCGAGATCGACTGCTGTGGTCGAGATCAACTTCTGTTTTTGTTCTTACAGGTCTTTTGCCACTCGGAATCGACAGCCACCTTCGACATCGAGTACCCAACTCGAGATCAAGTAGCTTTTGGTCGACATCAGAACGTGAATTCAAGCTATTCTAGGATCCTGCTGACTCGCTTCCTCGAGGATCGAACCAAATTCCCCTACTACTGCAGTGGGGAGTTTTGAATTTATTTGAAAGGCTAAGGGTTGCAATGGTTTTATATTTATTATATATTTCAATTCAATTCTCTCTCACATCAAATTTTGGCGCCGTTGCTGGGAAAGCTATCAATCGCGCCCTAGTAGTCTATCTCACGTTCTATCTTGAGTATTGTTTTATAGGTGTATGCGACGCGCTGATTGCACACTTGAGTTTGAAGGAGTAGAAGATTCCATGCGTTATCTCCACTTAAGATCTAGAGTCCAAAGAATCATGGCCGAACAAGAAACTCAGGCTCAGCAGATTGAGCACTTAAAGAAAAAAGTTGAGGACTTCACTGCTAGAGAGGCAGCACAAAGAGAGCGTGGTGACAGGGAGAAGGAAGCAAGGACGCGATATGAAGCCCAAATCAATGCCCTCCCTCAGAATGCAAAGCAATACATGCACCCAGCGCTCTTCGTGTCTGCATCGGCTATTCTTATCCCTCATTCAAACTTTGAAATTAAAACTAGTTTTATATAACAGAAATTAGGAGAGATCAATTTGAGGAAAAACCTAATGAGTGCCCTCTAGAGCACATTACCACTTTCCTAGATTTATGTGATACAATTGTCGATGGACAAGGCCTAGAATATGTGAAACTAAAGACATTCCGTTGGTCTCTTATAGGGAAAACACTTCAATGGTTGGAGAGCCTAGCCCCAAGATTGCTCCACAAAAGGTATGAGGTCAAGGATGTATTCCTCAACAAGTTTTTCCCACCATCAAAGATGGCGGTCATTCGTTAGAAGATCACAACTTTCAAGCAAAAGCCTAATGAGACCCTGGCGCAAGTGTGGGAGCGATTCAAGGAGCTTCTAAGGTCTTGCCCTACACACGGGCAACCTCCCTACGTCATTCAGGAGATCATCTACAACGCCCTGGATGTAGCCACTAAGGAGAGGATAAACACCTACACCTCCTATGGGTATCTTGAACTCCCACCGCAACATGCTTGGGATACCGTAGAGAGGTTGGTAGAATTTGACAACACCTATGGGACTTCTGCGGCCTTCGACTCAAGGCCCGCCCCATCCATCCCACTTTATGAGCCCTCCAAGGAGATTGATCCCGACGCCAAAGACCAATTCATGAAGGATCAACTTAGGAGGTTGCAAAAACAAGTCAAGTTCCTCTCCGCCAACCAACCCTATGCTGAATGCGGCTCCAAGAGGCACATCACCACCGCTTGCCCCCACATGGAGCAAGTCGATCTAACAGAGACTCACCAAGAGGTGAGGTTCATAAGGAATCCCAATCGCTAGTGATATCAAAATTGGGGAAATCCACCACCCTAATATAACCCTAGGGATCCTCCACCTTACCGAGCTCCAAGCCACCCGGAGAGAGAGCCAAGGAAAGACGATGTCCAACTCATCCTTGATGAGTTAAGGAGGAACCAAGCACAACGCCAACAATCAAGCAATGCCATCTAGAACCAATTACAAGGGCTTAACACCCGACTTAGGGAGATGAATATTTGGAGGAAAAGCGTGGAGACCCAATTGGGTCAACTAGCGGCGCAAGTTCCAAGACCATCTAGAACGCTCTCAGGACAACCACAAGAAAACCCAAAGAGGCAAGTCGGACACATTGCCGCTAAAAATCTAAGGAGTGGACACCAATTGCAAGAGCCATAGAGTAAAGAAGGAGAATTTACTGGAGATGCAGTCGATGTCGACCACCCAGTCGATGTCGAGGGCCCTGTCGACGTTGACCATACACTCGATGTCGAGCCCACTACTGCACCAATAAAGCTAGAGAAGCACTCAAGATCGAGTGACCCACTCGATATCGACCCCTAGATCGATGTTGAGGCCTCTGCAAAGCGACAACAACACCAGATTCCTCCGAGGTCGACCAAGCCTGTCGATGTCGACCAGTCCAGATAGTCCAAATCGACCACTTTGGCTCTGAAGCCAATGAAAGCACTCCCGTTCCCCTCCAAGGCGATGAAGGATCCGGCGGACACAAAGTTTAGGTGCTTCGTGAAGGTGCTTCAAGGATTGAACATCATTATACCTCTCACGGAAGCCCTTAGCGAGATGCCGACATACATGAGGTTCCTAAAAGACATCTTATCCAATAAGAGGTCCATCGCTGAGATCGCCGAAGAATGCCATTCCCTCGAGTTCCCGGAAAAGAGAGGCGATCCAGGAAAGTTTGCCGTGACGGTGGGGGTAGGAAAGCATCAATTCAAAGCCCTTTTTGACCTTGGGGCTAGGGTAAGTTTAATGCCCCTATCAATATGGCAATAAGAGGGAGTAGGACCATGGGAGCTCGTCGACATGAAGCTCTACATGGCGGAAAACTCCTTCGTGAGACCCACAGGGGTTATGGATGATGTCCTTATCAAGGTGGAAAAATTCTTTCTACCCACAAACTTCATCGTGTTGGACATGCCGGAGAATCCTATTGTGCCTATCATCCTTGGTAGGCCATTCTTAGCAACCGCTGACACCAACATCAACGTGAGGAATGGCACCCTGACGTTCACAATCGGAAATGAAGTCGTCGAGTTCCGCTTCAAACCGATGATGAATGAAACAAAAAGGCTAGAGGTGAAGAACATTGGCCCAAGCAAGGAATATATTCCTTGTGAGGAGGCAATACAAAGAGTCATCACCCTTGGAATCTATGAAGAAGATGGGCTCACACCTGCAGAGGAGAAGTTACGCGATTACTTGTTGGCGAGAATAGAAGCTGCGAAGAAGGTCGAGATCGACTGTCCCCAGTTGAGATTGACCAAAGAGCTCGAGGCCAACACAACCCTGTCGATGTCGAGTACAACATAAGATCACCCGAGATGCCAAGAGCTTAAGCATGGGGTCACCACTGTCGATGTCGACCATACCATCTTGACGTCAACCCAAGAGATCGATATCGACTCTACCACATCGATGTCGACTGACCCTCGTCCCGAAGGTCACTGTTTTAGGCCTAAAAAGGTAAGCTCAGGTATGATCTCTCACCCTCCTCTCTCCATTAATGATGATTTCACTAATGGGAGGCTCAAAGCTCCATGGTTTGCTCATATTAGCAAAGTAAGATCTAGGAAAAGGAGAAAAGGACATGATACAAAAGAAGATCCTTACGGAGAAGAAGCCGTACTCGCCGAGCTTGGGTACTACAACAAGGACCTAGATGATCCAGGAGAAGGAACGAGCTTGAAGGGGCCCTACCTTAAAGGGTCTTGATGTGCTATCAGAGAAGTCGGCCTAGCGACTCAAAAATCTAGAGCTTGTAAATAAAACATTAAATTTTCTTAGAAGATTTTTAGGATTTGGATTTTGAATTTTGGTTTTGAAGACTTGGATAAATCAAATCAATAGGAAGAACGACCCCGTGGATACCCTTGCTTTGGAACAAAACAATTCAGTCAACTGGAATGTGTATTATCCTTACAGGGTCTTTTTTAAGTTATTCAGTCAAACCAATGATTTGTTATTGGAGCAGATAGCAACTTTCATCAGACATGCGTATTTTTTTACAATGGATTTACATCTTTCATTAATGGAAAATTTTTGATGTAGTGAGTAATAGGCTCTGTATTTTATGAACTAACAAGAATTTCAGGTTGTTAAGCAATAAGGAATGATGGAAGAAGAAACGAAGTCCCCGCAGAGGCGGCCGAGATCGACTAGGCCGGTCAACATTGAATGCCATAGGGTCGAGCCACCTCCTGTGATTCAGATCGATCACTCAAGAGCAAAACACAGAAGTCGACATCGAGGAGGCCACTCGATATCGATCACCCCTGGCGACCCTCGACTTTGACTTCCTTCCAGAACACAAAAATGTTGTCGACATCAACTCTTGTACTCGACATCGACTATTGGCATCGACAGAACCTGAAATCGACTTCCTTCATAGGTTACTCTGTGAGTTTCTCTCTTCACCCTTATTTTTCTTTTAATACAGTGAGAACACTGTATATTTTAAGTATAGGGTGAGGATGAAACATGTCTTGCTTGGCTTTTGATCAAAACTTGGCTTTATTTTTTGCATTCATGTTTAAAGTTTTATGCATTTAAATTTAATGCCTTAGTTTATTAGTTTACGAAAAACAAGAAAAATGTCAAAAAGAGAAAAAATGCATATTTACTTTATTTAGCCATACTTAGATGTCCAATGATGAAACCCAATGACTGACTTGATCATGTAAATCCTATGGCATATTTGGATGGTTTAGCCTAAGTCATTGGAATTGTTTTTATGTAGATTGTGAACTTGTGATGAAATTGAGCACATATGATCCTAGGCTAAAAGCAAAATCAAACAAAATTATCCTAGTGAGAATTTTGGCCCATATGGAGAACATTAAAAATCCCTTTGCTTTCTTTAGTGAATTTATTTTTCTTGTGCATCTCTAAATGTTATGATAGTTATTCAAAGCCAATGCATATATATGTTTATGTGAATGAGAATTAAATGATAGAGGCATCTTTTAAGCCAATTTTATCCTCTCTTTACCTACCCTACATTATCTCTGCTTGAACCCAAAACATTAGCCTGAGCCTTTATATTGTAAACTCCACAAAATTATCTCTAGCCGAATTGAGCCTGGCCCCCATTTGGCAATTGAGACTTAGAGTTGGTTAGAATAATTTTTTGTGGAAAGAAAGGGCATATGTTTAGTTTTGAGTAAAGAAGAATTATGGGTTGGTAGTATATTTGCATCTTGTCACATATTTGTAAAAGGATTTTTGGCTCACATTATAAATGCACCATAATATTTATTTATGTATTTTCGTTAAAAAAATCCAAAAAAAGAAAGAAAAAAAGAGGTTATTTACATTATGATTGAGTGCATGAGGCAATTATTCCTTAGTTCTTTTATTTTATGCAAGATTTATATTTTTGAGAGATATATTGGGATTGAAAGAAAGGTTGAGATCATAAGAAAGTAAGTTTGGTTATACATTATTTTGGGAGATATGGTATGGCTGAGTTGTGTTGAAGTTTAGGAGTCTTGATTCCCGAATTATATGAAGCACCACATAGCCAAATAATTCCATACCCTTTATTCCTACCAAGCCCCATTACAAACCCGCCGAATGGAGTCTTCTTTGAAGTCTTCCATTGAGCGAAAATCCTCCTGATGGTTCTTGTTTGCATTTATATAATTGGTTGCGAAGTGGATTATTATAAATTGCAATGTTTATGAGTTTGTATATGGAATTGAGTTGATAGTTGATCTTCATAGCCTAAACGCATTGAGAGTTGAGTGTAAACACATTATCCCTGCGAGGTTGGATTTAAAATTGCCTATGCCTATGGATCGCTCATATATGTGTGATGACGTTTAATTCACTTGCTTTGCCTTGCTACCACTTATGATGTTGCTTTTGACAAGGGCGAAGACTTGAAGGATGTATTGTAGGTATTGGTTATTGCTTGGTTATTGCTTGAGGACAAACAAGTCTATGTATGGGGTATTTTGATGTACACATTTCTAGCTATTTTAGGTATGCATTTAACAGTGGCGGAGCCAGAAAAATTTCGAAGAGGGGGCACAATTATACATGTACGATATAGTTGTGGATTAAATTGTCATAAAGAGTTATATGTAATACGATAATAAATTATGTTATTTTAAGATAAAATGTTATCGGTTTATGATAAAATGCTATCATTTTTTTCGCGCCTAAAAAAAAGAAATATAAATATATAAATGAAATATCCGAAAAAAATTAACTAAACAAGTATAGAAAACACGATCTAATATATAAACAGTAAGTTAAGGTTATGATTGTTATATGAGCTAAAGTTTGGCTCGAGTTTAGCTCAATAAAAGCTCGGCTTGAGCATCTTTTAGAAAATGAGTTGATTATGAGCACATTTTTATGCTCAATTCATGATTCAGCTCGGATCCATTGAAACTCAAATAGCACAAATTTGTGAAATTTACAAATTTTCTTTTAACTTACTATGTCATGAGCAAGTAAAGTTGCATAATACTTGGGAAAAAAAACTCAGCTCAAGTTCGTTCACTTACTAAACAAGTCCAGTATGATCTCAAGTTCAAATATAGGTTCGACTTGAGCTTGACTTGTTTCTAAATGAGCTAAATATAATCAAATAATACTAGACTTGTTTGGCTCGAATAACAACCTAGTTAATATATAACTTGTTGCACTCATAACATATAATAATGTATAACCAGATACAAATTTTTTAAACTTGTATAACTTCTTATCTAATTGTCGAAATGATTAGTATAACCTCTCATTTTGAAGCTCTCGAAATGAATTATAGTATGTGAATTTTAATTTAAGTAAAATATAAAAGCATTATAGTCTATTGAAACAAAATTAAAGTGATTAATATACCTTTAATTTTAAAACAGTCATAACTTTTTACTGAGATGTCGGATTTAGGCGTATTATATATGAAAACTAAGCTATCGACAAGGAGAATACACATAGATAGTTTGTCAAATGAGGGAAGGGGCACGTGCCCCCCTAGTCCCCCCTTCAGCTCCGCCCCTGCGCATTTTGACATCATATTCCATTTGATTCCTAAATTGTAGGTTAAGAATAAAAAGAATTTGTGTAGAATGTGCTAACATGCAAGAAATAGAGTCTGCAGAAGTTTTGGTTTAAATGTATAGGAATTGAAGCGGAATCGGAGTCAAAACAAAAAGCCAAGAACCACTGAAGAGCAGTCGATATCGAGTAGACATGTCGAGATCGACTAGATCAATCGACCCAGAGACTAAGTGTCGATAGCCAAGGCAACATAAGCTACTAAAGAGGCACTCGACATAACATTAGATTGAGTGAAATACTAGCTTGATGTTGACACCTTACCCGAACTCGAGTGGAATCAAGACGTCGAGCAGAAACTGAAGCACTCGATATCAAGTGGGTTGGTTGATATCGAGTGAAGATTTACACGGTTTTGACGCATTTTGGAGAATCCGAATTAAAGATCTATCAAGAAGCCACATTTTTATCTTTCCTTTTAGATAGATTATGTCATAAGGGTACTTTTCTTTTTACCCTAGGATTTTTATTATTTACTTTAATAAAGTTTTATCCTATTTGTTATGGGATAGAATTTAGATATAAGAGTTTTAGTAGGATTAGAACTCATTTCCTTGCTTAGCAAGGATTGAGAGGCTATAAATAAAGCCTTAGGGGGATGGTTTTTATGCATTCAAGTTCAGAGACAATAATCTCACCAATAGTTAGAAGTAGTTTAGAGTTTGAGAAGCTTTAGGGTTTTGGCGTTTGCGAAAGCCGACGTTGGAGTTGTAAAGTTTCAGAGTTTAATGCAAGTTTCTTCTTTATTTCAAAGATGTTTTCTTCCGTGTTGAGCGAGTAGTCCCCCAAACTCTTAGGGTCGGGGTGAGCCCGACGTTAGCCATGCGTGCTTGAGCTAAGTGTTTGATGTTGATATCGTTGCGACTTGATCATCTCCTACGATTTTGTGTTTAGTCCTTATCGCAAGAAAAGGGATTCATGCTAACAACTTGGGTTATAAATATAAAATTGGTAGAGACAATTAGGTTTATTTGCAAGAGTATTTCTACTTGTTGGTGTACGGTGAAAGCTTGTCCCTAGGGTGAGATAGCGCAATTGTCCGTCTTACTTATCTTACGCATGTTTGGTTAAAGTCGTGGTAAGTCCTAGCCTTAGGAGTTGCTTTTAATATATATTTATCTTGAAACTTGTTATTTCTGATCAAAACTTCGTTACCATCCTACTCTCTTCGGCCTTTCTTTGCTAACAAACACTAACGTTTCTCCCAGGTCTTCTGCCACTCGGAATCGATAACCACCTTCAACGTTGAGTACCCAACTCGAGATCGACTAGCTTCTGGTCGACATCAGAACGTTAATTCAGGCTATTCTAGGATCCCTCGGACTCGCTTTCTTGCTTCCTCGAGGATCGAACCTAATTCCCCTACTACTAGAGCGGCGAGTTTTGAATTTATTTGAAAGGCTAAGTGTTGCAACTGGTTTTATATTTATTATATATTTAATTCAATTCTCCCTCACATCACCCACAACACCGGGATAATATTTGGGCTAAAATCCATCCCATGTTCGCCCCACGCCCGCGTTTGCCCGGATCTACTTGAGTTCATGAGTTCAAACTCCTTTAGCCTCACTTTTTTTTATATAATTTTTGTTTCTCTTAGTGTTCTTCTACTAAAAATGCAACGGCCCGAGTTTATAAAACTCGGGTTATGTTTCGAAGGTTGGATACCTTCGTTCGGATCTTGCGCACCAAGTACGGATTGAAAGTTTGAATACAAATGTTAGAGTTTGAAAGGGGGATTTCGTACCAAAATTCTCGTGAGGTCAGTTGGAGACCTAGTGTCAACACACCTGTACCTGTCTTATAATTTAGATGCGATAAAACCATTGATGTCTAAAATCAATAGATAGTGATAACTATTACATCGGGGTGCCATGGCAAAGCCTAGTCAAAACATAAATCCAAAACATTTTAATAGGTCCGAGTGTCAAGTTAACCTCTAATCATACGCCTGAAGTACCCATCGTCAAATGGGCCGATGTGTACTTTGGGCGTCGCCCCACCTAAGGGTCGACGTGGACCTTCTGCGAGAATCTATGCGGATAGCATATGGGCTGTTTTTGGGCCTTTTTAAATTAGTTTTTTTATCTAATTATTTTTGGGATCTTTTAGTTAAGGATAGAAGTTAGATAGGCTAAGACATATTATATCTTTCCTTAGATTTTGATCGAATATATTTTTCTTAAGATAAAATCTCTTTCCTTGGGGATTAAGTCTTAGTTTTTATCTATAAATAAAGCCTATTAGGGGTTGATTTGAGAGAGAAGACACACACAACGTGGGCTGCAGCAGGAGCAGTACAGAGGTTTTTAGGGTTTTTACTTGGCGTTTGGGCGAAAGCTTGGACGTGTTTGTTGCAATTAAGACGCTGAATTTCCAGATTTTATTTAGTTTAATTTTAGTTCATGTTTCTTTCTCTTAAATTCATATTTTCCATTGCCATGTGTGAGTAGTTATTTTCTCTTCTAGGGTTAGGGTGAACCCAACAACAGGCATGTGTGTCAATGAATGAATCTATGATTGCGTGATATTTTTATCTTCTTCTACCTAAGCTTAACCTTTGACGAAAGTCTAGAGGAATTCTTGGTTGCAATTTACTTGAAAGAGGGATTGTTAACTTGGACGGTAATTAGGGTTTTCTAACGAAAGTTAAAGGACTTTAATTGTGAAATGGTAGAAAAAGTATGTCTTTTACGCGAGAGAGAAGACACACACAACGCGGGTTGTAGAAGCAACAGTAGAGAGGTTTTTAGGGTTTTTGTTTGGCGTTTGGGCGAAAGCTTGGACATGTTTGTGGCGATTAAGACGCCGAATTTCCAGGTTTTATTTAGTTTAATTTCAGTTCATGTTTCTTTCTCTTAAATTCATGTTTTCCATTGCCATGTGTGAGTAGTTCTTTTCTCTTTTAGGGATGGGGTGAACCCAATAATAGGCATGTGTGTCAATGAATGAATCTATGATTGTGTGATGTTTTTATCTTCTTCTACCTAAGCTTAACCTTTGACAAAAGTCTAAAGGAATTCTTGGTTGCAGTTTACTTGAAAGATTGAATATTCACTTTTCAAGGGTTAAGAGATGGCGAAAGCAAAGAACACAACACGAACAACTCTTCTGCAGAAGATGACTCGGGCATGTCTGGGAAAGCGGCGGCTGCGACTGAGGCTGACGCGGGTACGGCTAGGCTACCGCGGGCACATCGACGACCTGGCGAGCTCCTGTGATGTTGATCTTCTCGCTTTGGCTTCTTGGGTCTTCGGTTATGGTTTTGGATGATTGTTTGGACGAAAGTATTGAATGTATTGATGGAAGATCTGATGAGAATGAAAGCAATGATTTGGGTTGGGATCAAAGAACACTTAGCCAAGTGCTCCTCAATTCAATTCAACTTGATTTTTATTGAATAAAAAAAGTGCTTAAATAGGAAAACATAAACCTAGCAATCCTAGGTGTGGCCAGCTCTATCCCTTGGAAAAGGATAGAATTTTGGCTGAGAAATAATAAAAAATAAAGTAGATAAATCCTAGATAAAGGTAAGATAAAGATCAACTACTTGATTGTAACGGCCCGGATATAAATATCCGGGATACGTTTCGAAGGTCGGATACCTTCGTTCGGATGTTGCAATTCAGGTACGGGTCGAGGTTTCAAACCCCTAATCAGTCGAAGTTTCATAAATTCAGTTTAAACAAAAGTGAAGCGGAAATACGATTTAGATACAAAGCCACGACAAGGCCGGGTCAAAACCAAAACATGATTCTAAATTCGTATGGCCAGATTAGCGGGGTTAGACAGATTTCTTTGCAATCCCCGGGGGACTTTCCCACGCCATATAAACAGGGAGCAATCATACCTAAAAACAATTGGTGTGAGTGGGGTCAGACCGAGGCCCCAACACGCTCTGTCCAGCAAGCGAACATACACATACGCTAATAATAAAGATGATGCAGATGCGGAAATTAAATCACACTAGCATGATCCTAATTTATAATATGCGAGAAATAACTGTAAAGGCGCCCAAAGAATTCCAAGTGGCATGTCCCTCTCCTACCGCTGCACCCCTTTCCGTTAGTGCAGAGACTGGCCAGTTCGATGCTATAGCATATCATATCTCATCATCATATCATATCTCATCATCATAACATAAATTAAAATAAATATGCCCGATGGTGCTGGGCTATCATCATGCTCGTATCGACTCGATAGACTCAGGGCACCCGGTGGGGCAGGGCTACCCTATGACCCTAGCAAAGACTCTAGGACTATCACAGATAACGGCCGTTCTGTTTCATACGCGTAAAGAAATAGAATGCTCAATCACAAGTGCAACCTAGCATGATACTACATGGCATGCTTTAATGCTTATGCAACACCTAGTATGTCATACATTCACAAGCCGGTAATCTCTTTCGAATCTGAGTAAGCCCATAAAGGAACTTACTTGAATAAGCCGAACAGTAGAGAACAAGGCAGAGCAGAATCCAAGAAATGAATCACCGATAGCAAGCAACGTCCAACATTCACAAACACCTAATAACATATAAATGCATAAGTCTACCTATTTCACACAAGGCGCCCCTAACTATCATACATCTCTTCTCATATCTCATTTCAGATTATTCCGTCGTATCTTATCATAGATCATTTCATACTCGTATCATCTCACTAGCTCACCCATAATCTCACCTTGCATCATCATATAATATATCATATTTTACTTAAAGTTCACAAAATTTTCAAGCATAAACCAACAATAGATTCACCGAGTTAAGTAAAGTAAATCATTTTCCAAAGGTTTCCAAACTCTTAAATCTCAAGTTAAATCAACTCATATTCAAAACGATTTCTCAAATCATATTTAGTTAAATCAAGAGGAAGTGTAGAATTTTCTAAGTCAACCCCAAATCTTGTTTTATCAAAATATTCCGGCATCTTGGTTTTCAACAATAAATCATTTAGGAGCTACTTCTGGAAACTTGAAGACTCTCTTAAATAATACTTTATCCACAATATATAATTAACATAATGCCTCAAATTAAATCCATTTCCACAATTCCTATTAAATCCAAAATCAACAAGCCATTTCAAAATTCTCAACTTACATATTTAAATCATCACAAAATACTTACCTCAATAATATCATTTTTTTAAAATAATTTCCCAATATAAGATAATTTCAGAAATTTTACTTTCATAAATTCATAATTTAAAACACAAGATAATAATATAAGTAACTACTATCATAAATAAAACATATATATGAAATCACCAAGTCACAAATAACCAAAAGATACCACTTGGAAATCAAACCCAGCAGGCCCTATCCTTAACCCAAACCCGGATTTCTGGCCCAAAACCCAAGCCCAAACCCAAACCCGTATACCCTACCCGGATCCCCTTCCCTTTTTCAGATTAATGAACCGGACAAATTTAATGCCTAAACCGGACCAAATAAAAAAAAGAAAGAAAGGAGGACTGAACCGGCTCACCCGAACCCGCCTTCAACCTCTGCTCAGACGGAAGAAAGAGACGAAGGAGGGAGGCGAAATTCAGGCCCCTCCGGCAGCCCTTCTCCGGTTCAACCTCACCCAGCCACATCGACAAGGTATTCCGACCATCACCCACCCAAAGGAGAACAAACGCGGAAAGAGAGGAGAGAGGAAAAAGGGGGCTCACCGAAACTTCGAGGAATCCGACACCGGGGATGCTACGAGGCGGATTTGGACTCCAATGGCGAGGGAGAGGCTCCGGAGGATCTAGGAAGACGATAGGTTCATAAAAGGAGTACCTTTGATGGGTTCGATTCGAAAATGAAAGGTTTGAAGCTTACCACGAGCTCGGAGAAACAGGGGATTGGGGGTGGCGGCGCTGCAGGTCCGGGGAGGCTACTGGGCTCCTGGGGCTGCTCCAGCGACGTCAATGGAAGTGGAGGTCGACGATGCTGCTGCTGCTGCTCGACTTGGAGGAGGGAAGTGAAAGCTGGTGTCGCTGCTCGACAAAACAGGGGAGGAAAGGGCTGTTGTGGCGGTGGTCCGATGGCGGCGGCGACGAGGAACTGGGTGGGGTGGCTCGGTGGTGGACAGAGGTGCCGGTGGGCGCCAGAGCAAGGTGATGGTGGTGGTGCTTACTAGTGTTTGGCTTCTATAGAGAAAAGGAAAAGAAAAGGAAGGGAGAGGAGGAGGGAGTTGTGTGAAAAGGTGAGGGAGATGGGTGGGGTTGTGTGTGGGTTTGCTGTAAAGGCAGCTGGGTTTCAGCTTAGGGGGAGAGGGGGACCAAAAGGGCTGTACACATAGAAGAAGGCAAGGGGAGGGTGTGATTGCAGGTTTGGTGAGGCAGTTGCCGAGAGAGAGAGAGAGAGAGAGAGAGAGAGAGAGAGAAAGAAAAAGGGAAAGAAATTAAATTATATGTGGTCCCAACAATACCCAATTCAAATTAGCGGAAAAGACTCAAAACCCGCTCGTCCAATCGAATCCCGACTAAATCAAATTTAATCGAACTTTAATTCAATTTCAAGATAATCGAAAATTAAATAAATTTCAATCAATACTCGTAGCTCAAATTAATTTTATTAATACCCGGAACTCGAAAGCGGAAGTCAAATCCCGTCAAAAATCGAAAATTCAAATGATGCCGGAAGGATTTTAAAAGTTAACTCTTGCTCGAGGACGTCTTTTTCTCCGCTTTTACAAATTGAAATAAATACGAACATATTTAATTAAAATAATAATATAATATATATAAAATATATATTCAGTCTTTACATTTATCCACCTCTAAAAACAAGTCTCGTCCCCGAGACTAAAATTATTTTAAAGCAAAGGGGATGAAGTTTTAAAATCGGTGAGTCCGAGGACCATGTCCAAGGATCTTGTAACCGTCTCGGTTGCGTCTTCCGAGATTCTCACAACATCCTAGTCACGGTCGTGACATCTCCAATTGGTCTTGTCAAGTGTGTAATAAGCGCCCTTATTACATCCTCGCTTCGACTTTTCGGAAGTACCACAACTCTAAAAGCATTATAGCGTCCCACTAGGTCTTAGCAAGCAATCTATAAGCGCCCCTATACAATGCTTGTATCCACTTCGTGAGACGTCATAATGTAAATCCAGTTCGTAAATCCTTAAAGCGTTTGTAAATAAAAGGATTGTCATCCAAATCATTGAAACTCTCAACTTCTTTAAAACCCCAAGTTGGCCATTTTTAAAACCGCTCAAAATCTTCGAATTCAATTTTTAATCGAGAAACTTTACACCAAAACAAGTCAAATCCTTTCAAATCAAGATTTTGTCAAAACTCTTCCGAAAACCAAATCAGCTTCACACATACCAATCAATCAAATTCCGAGGGTAGGAGGTGGAGTCATCCACCTCTAAGGGCTAATCCCATATTCTCTTCCTAGTTTCCAGAATCGAATCAATCTATCAGTCTCAATTCAAGCAAGATGCATAAGCCATAAGAAATGCATAACTGTATAACCAACCAATCTCCAATCAACACATCATAAGGCAAGTCTCAACATATACCATCGTAGTGCCACAAGGTCACATCACATCTCCAGATCATACCAAAGGTCATAAAAGCATTTCTCATCACAGAATTAATGAACCAAAACCCATTGTCAACACATCAACACATCAAGGTTAGGTTATTAAGATTCAGCAAAAGGAAAGGTCAGTCAATGTGTGAATCACCAAAACGTCAGCATACTCGTAAAACATCATCTCAACTCATACAATGTCATATAACGATCACTTAGCAATCACGCACCATTATCTCATATATATAAGTAAGATTCATGATCCAAATCAATATTCATCATTTAACATCTCCCAATCATAATATAACATCATGCTCTCACATAGCAACATATCATTATTTCATGATTCATTCAACACATTATAACATGCTTTTAGAACAACATAATAGGATAGCAATGGGTCATTATATCATGAGTATAGTTGTCACTATCAATTATGATTCAATATTGCATATCAACATGTAATATCAGCCATATCAGGTTCATCATAGTCGCTATCTAACATCATGCCAAGTCATTTTAATAATCACATAATGAAGAAAGCTTTCGCATCATCACCAGGCAAAATAAACGCAAACCCCGCTCGCTCGATTTCAATTTCTACCTCAAAACCAGCCTCATCTAGATTCACCAACATCAGCTCAGGTAACATCCTCAAAAGAAGTCCCAATTCATTTCAATACCCTAATCTCGCCCCTCATTCCACCAAGAACTCTCACTAGCAATCCACCTCTAAGAATCCAACTACTATCTCTAACCTCACACTCGAGGCCCTCTCATACTATATCTTCCCTACTCTTAAAAGCCATTTCTTACACTTCCACACTTCCCAAGAGTTCACAAGCATCATGCCCTGCTAACCGCACATTCTCTAGTAAAATTCCTCGACCACCGCCTATCCGACCTATTCCTAACCATAATCTCACCCAAGGTTAACCTAGGAGTTCGTCGAAAATCCTCAAGCATTACCTCTTAATTCCCGAACACTCGGTCCAACCTAAGTCAACACCCCTCTTCTGCAACTTTCTCTTACCACCGTCGATCATTCTAATCACTCAAAACCTTTCTCCCCTCTCTGACCGCTCAACCAAAAAGGACCTCACTCACATGTTCAAAGAAGAAGCAATCATGGACATTATTGAACATAAGGACTACATCATATCAACTAGCATCATTAGCATTGCAACAAGTATCAGAAGTCTCAATTTACCGTCATGCTCGAAATTATCACATAACACCATATATGAATAAAGTCAATTCAAACTGGAAAGTTTCATCATGATCTTAGCTAATAACTAGTTCAGATTCTCGGCATTTGCAGTTCATACTATATAGGAAAGGAATTGAGATCATGCTTAGCAACTCAGAATAGCATCACATCAAGTCATCATGGCACATTAGGAGTGTAAGGCATCGAATCATATCATCACATCAACAAGCAGCTTTCAACATCAGGTCAGTGCAATATCATCATCAACAAGCTCAGAAATGGTTAGCCATTCGAATAGAGGACGCTCCCACCTGCAAGTCATATCGTGCTCAACAATCGTAATCCTCAAAGCGAGCTTGTTCCGTCGACATTATCGATCCTGAGGCCCGTGGTTTATGGGCCCACGCTTCCGCTGCGCTGCTCTATCGCTATTCGTCTTTCATGCGGTCGCTCATCCAAAATAACGCGTAGAAGTTTAAGTTAGCGGATATAGGGAAGTGACAAGAGTGGACGACCCAATGTTCCTTTCGGAGACGGAATAGACCAAAGCTAAAGACGACATGACTAGAGACAAGACTCCGACTCGGGAATAGTAACGATGCCTTTATGGAGTCCATTAGGTTACAACTTGTGACAAACAAGCATGAATTCATTATGGAGCATATCAATCGCATCAATCCACACTAACATGTACCTATCTCGAGGCAACATTCGTATTCATATCAAAGACACGATCAAGTACTACGCTGATGTTTGTGAAGCAAGCTAACATTCTAGTATTCCATGGGAACGGATATGCCTAGCAACTTCAAGCAAGATAGGCGGAACCAACAATGATCATGTATGATTCGAAGTCATGCGGAATTTAGTGAAGATAACGATCATCATGCATATGAACAAGGTAAAAGCATGGTATACAAATCAACAAATGAGTCAAAATATATCATGGCAAGGTATATTATAAAAATCAGATGAAACGTCATACGAGAACACATAAGAGTAGCATAGTAATTATCACATCTAACAGCAATGATCGCATATTAGGTCAAGCATGGCACGGAATCCTATGACGAGATCCATTTAGAGAGCATAGATCCTACATGATACTAGCGATACATAATGCGATACAAGCATAGTCAAGATTCATTAAGAGGAGTTTCAACATAATGTTCACGAAACATGAGGCATCATCAAAAGTAACAAGATGGACATCATGGATGCTAGGTTATAATCATGCTAAGAAAGAACCATGATAGAGTACATATAGGGTACAATAGTTATCACATCATAGAACAAGTACAACACGTGATCATTTAGCGGGTCATATTGGAAATCATAAGCCCTACATGATACTAACATCACACATCGAACATGAGTAGAATTAAAGTAATTCAACTAGATTCATCCCGATATTCATGCGTCATGCAGATGCAAAATCATGATATAGGGTGGTGCGTGATTAAGCGGGGTGTCAAGTCATAGGTTCATACAAGCACGAGAAGCCATCATAGAGTAATAGACATCTTTACCATGTAAGCATGCTAGGTTTGATCATCACGGAAGGCTAGTCAATCATCGAATTCAACATTAACTCATCAGGACGAGTGAAATATGTTAAGAGAACAAAAAGAGGAACAAGCCACACTATCAGGTACCTAATTCAAGAGTGAATCAACAATAACGTAGGCAAGGTAGAATTCACTCAAGTCACAACCAAGAGCCCAACATGTTACTAGTGGTTCAATATAACATATGGTACATACATGCACTTGACTGGTTAATACGACGGTATGCAAGAGTTCATTCAATCACATTCCAATAATATAGGAGCATGAGCAAGTCTAACGATGTGTAACACAAGTTTAAATAATGGGCAACATAATTAGAATACGGGGCATGAGTACAAATCAACACATACTAGGGTAAACATGCATTCACCGAGACTCCATTATGCCGCATAATCTTCGTCCAATCACAACTATCACACACAATATTAACTTGCAAAATAACCAAAAATAGTTAATCTGATGAATACGAAATAGATGGGCATGATACGGATTCTTGTCACAAGATGAATGATAAGCATCGAGGCATCATCGTATAGCATGTTAAAGAGCACATCTTATGAGGCATTCATATAAAGTAGAGTCGATCACACTATCATGGACCTAATTCAGAAGAAGCAACAATCATATAGACTCATAACATGTGGTTCATGTTTTTCGATCAATCATACGATCAATATGCCAAGTAAACATGCGATGAAAACATATAATCATGAGAGAAAGAAAGGCATAACACGGGACCTAAGCAATAGGGCAAGCATGGGTACAGAATGTCATACAACTACGAATTCATATTAAAGATCATCATAAATGTACCGAGGATTACGTAGCATAGGAGGCATGTTGACATGAAATTATAACATGTATCCATCAAGTAAGGGACTCACTCTATCATGATATTAGAACCGAACTATCACACTAAGGATCAATTGTAGGTCAAGGAGTAGTGCATATAGAATCACACAATCATGAACAGGGTAATCAAGATAACCCGATAGGGGTCCATAAGGGCAACATTGACTCTCCCTAACTGACTCACCACCCATCTTTCCCGTGAGACTCGAATATGACTTTTAGTGGTAAGAAGACACTGATGGATCGTCATAAGAACTGATAACGAAAGCCTCGTAAACATCTCACTCTCCAGCTCGGAATTTCATCAAGGGCCGTCTTCCCATACTCTCTCGGACAACCTCTATATTCAATCATGATTCCCGACACCATGTGTTTACCCACCCAATTCCCGTGGAAGATCGATATTCGAAGGGCGGATTCGATTGAATTGTCAAAGGGGTTCATAAGGAAAGGGGCGGTTCCACAAAACTGAGCTTAACCATATAAGAAGAAGGAGGGTACTCCCGCTATCTCATTCGCACAAATCGTTCAATATTCATTCAATAGTTAGAACATAACAATCAAATCTTTAGCATATCAAGCACTCAATCATAGAATCAGTTAATGACAATTACAATGCTCTCCTTGGAGTCTTCCCAACCCATCTGTAAAGAACAAGCTAGTATTTCGCCTACCCATTTCCGACTACATCCAATAGGGATGGTCTAGCGCCTTTTCTACCCACTCGATCCCTTATTAGTTGGTTATCCTCTTTTATCATAAGCCAAGTTCATTACTTAGTCCAATTGGAGTTAGGCATATTAAATTCATTTTGCCCCTTTAAAATGCTTTCAAATCTTTTGAAATTCATGGGCGGTTTTCCTAAACATACACTCGACCCTTGCGTACCCGAATTGCACAACCTGGCTCTGATACCAACTTTGTAACGGCCCGGATATAAATATCCGGGATACGTTTCGAAGGTCAGATACCTTCGTTCGGATGTTGCAATTCAGGTACGGGTCGAGGTTTCAAACCCCTAATTAGTCGAAGTTTCATAAATTCAGTTTAAACAAAAGTGAAGCGGAAATACGATTTAGATACAAAAGCCACGGCAAGGCCGAGTCAAAACCAAAACATGATTCTAAAGTCGTATGGCCAAATTAGCGGGGTTAGACAGATTCCTTTGCAATCGCCGGGGGACTTTCCCACGCCATATAAACAGGGAGCAATCATACCTAAAAACAATTGGTGCGAGTGGGGTCAGACCGAGGCCCCAACACGCTCTGTCCAGCAAGCGAACATACACATACGCTAATAATAAAGATGATGCAGATGCGGAAATTAAATCACACTAGCATGATCCTAATTTACAATATGCGAGAAATAACTATAAAGGCGCCCAAAGAATGCCAAGTGGCATGTCCCTCTCCTACCTCTGCACCCCTTTCCGTTAGTGCAGAGACTGGCCAGTTCGATGCTATAGCATATCATATCTCATCATCATATCATATCTCATCATCATAACATAAATTAAAATAAATATGTGACAAGAGGAAAACCTGTCGTTGTTCCTGCCAAAGAATTACTCAAACCTACAACTAGTATAGTTGGTAAGAAAGAGGTCGATCCACAGGGAAATCTATTATGTTCAAGTGGTTATCTAATCGCAAGTAAACAAAAAGAGAGTTTTATGGGAAAAAGATCCGCCTTTTGTCAAAGCGGAAACAAGTAAACAAGGCAGTGAAAGTTGTAGAATGCAATAGAGAGAAATAGGTTTACCTACAATTTGTCACTTTAATTGATGAATTTGATCCTTGTTTCAGCCTCTAGTTCTCTTCTTTTCCTATCAATGTCCTTGTCCAAATCTTAGGTAAATTACTAGTCCTACGAGTCCTAGTAATCCTTATCTCTAAATAACCCTAACACGGTTAAGATTTAACCTAGAGATAGCATTAAGACTATGAATTAACCAAGGTATATGCAATATCAAGCTACGAGTCGATATTTAACATATATTCAACTTCCTACACATCCAATTAGTCCTACGAGTCCTAAAGGGATATGATTGCCACTTGGGTTAAGGTTCGCTACGAGGAATCTACAAAACCCTAGCAATTGAATGAATCTACTCTAACTAGTTGATCAGGCCAGAGAGAATAAAACACATTCAAGGAATTAAGCGCAAAGAAGTCAAAACATTCAAATAGGAATAAGAACTAGATTAAGAAACTCACAATTCAACAATCAAGATCCAAACTGTAGGTGAAACCTTCGAGAGTTTAGTTGCTCATGCTCAACGTGCTCTCAACAATTCTCCAAAGTGCATAAGGTGAATAATAGAATAACCTAAAAATGTCTTATAAAGGCCTACAAAGGATCGGCCAAAAATAATACTAAAAACCCTAATTAAATTGAATAACTGAATCGGCGTTTCTGGACAGGCCGCGGGGCGGCTGGCTCAGGCGACGGGGCGGCCTGGCGATCAGCGAAATCCTTCGAGATGTCTTCGGGCCGCGGGGCGGCCAGGTCAGGCGACGGGGCGGCCAGCGATTTCTTCCGCTTCTCTCCACGTGATTTTCTGTAGCTGATAATGCAATTCCTTTAATTCTTTAACTCCCCTCAAATTCATTCCACCTTGAATCACGATTCCTGAAATAAACCATAATGTTGTGTAGATTCCGCATCTTCCAACTCAACAAGTAATCATGTAAATGCAACTAAAATATGCAATATTTACACCCAAACTATACTAAATGCAATCTATTATGCACTACTAATAATGCTCTATCAAATTCCCCCACACTTGAACCTTTGCTTGTCCTCAAGCAATAGAAAAAGTAACTTACAACCCCACAGAATAGCCATTCATGTGTCAACCTCAATATTCTTTAAGTGTAGGAAAAACTAGCAAACACAATAGATTAATAACATCATAGCACATAATGTTCATGATTAATGAAATCAAGCAACCATATCAATTCTAGACCTCACAAGGAATATGTGTTTCACTCTCACTCAAGTGTTTAGGGTTAAATATTTACGCTCAAACTCAATCTTTAAAAGCTTAGCTACAATAGTCTTGCACCAGTGTTCTAGCTCTCCACCGCTGGTGACTCTACACACAACAAAAATCATGAGGTCTTTCAATTGGGTTGTAATGGGGCCAAGGTAGAAAACATAAGGTATGGAACAATTTAGGCCATGTGGTGTTCATAATCCGGGAACTAAGGATGCAACCAAATTACAATACCACTCACAATATCATACCATAACTCTACAATGTATACAACTCCAATCTCAAGCATCAAACTTTACAAACCATACTCAACTCATTCTCTTATTTTTTTTTCTTTTTTTTTTCTTTTTTTTTTCATATGCTTTCTTCATGCTATATCAAATGATTTTCCTTGACTTTTACCCCTAAGTGAATTTTATCCTCCTTAGGTCCCAAGTAATGTGCAAACTACTAGCAAGAATCAAAACATCTCATAAAAGTACTCCCAACATACAATCCATCACTCAAACCATCATCCACAATATGAATATTCACCAACTATTCCTAATTCCCGGATGGGTCAGGCTATAATTGGCTATGGAAAAATCTTGTGGAGCTCAAAAGAATAGGCAATTAGGCTCAATATTGGCTTCAAGCAGAGGATAATATGCAAGGTGGGAATAGAGTCAAATAGGGCTAATAAAGGTGCCTCAATCATTTTTAAGTCATGTGCAGAAATCATAATATGCAGCCTTGAATAAGATATCTAAATGCAAGCCAAAGAGGAAGCAATTAAAGAGAGTACACTCAACAAGCAAGAGGACATAATATACTTTGTCCAAACATAGGCCAAAATAGCTCACCAGGTCATGTCTAGAACTTCAAGATCACCCAAAATCAAATATCTTATGTGCTCAATCATTAACCAACTATGCTCACCAAATAGTGTGGAAATCAGATATCAAAGGTTTTCAACAATCCAAGCACATCATGGGGCATAAGTCTCAATAAATAAATTAGAGGACAAGTGACATCCATATGGGAAAATAAGACCTAATCCTAGCTAATGCATAAATATAATTACATAAATAATATAATTTTCGGATTTTTTTTTTTGCGAATAACATAGACTAACATCAACTAAAATATTCCAACATGCAATCTAAAGTCAAAATGCAACATAAAGATAAAGTACATGTCATGCAAGTCTTCCCCCCACACTTAATTCTGACATTGTCCTCAATGGCAAAAACATCAAAATAAACTGAAAGGGAAAAGAACAGAAAAAGAAAAAACTAACATGATCACTGTGGAGGTGGTGGTGGATAAGGTGGGAACTGAGGATATGCAAATCGGAAGAACTCCTCCTGTCTCTGTCTCTGCAGCTCCTGAGCCTCCCATGCAGCCTGCTGTCGTTAGAGCACCTGCTCCTGTAAGCGTCGCATCTCAGCCTGGCTCTCAACCATATCCGCTATGCTAGTCGTCAGCCCACGCACATCGCGACGGATGTCTCCTATATCAACATAAAGCTGCTGCTGATGATCCCACATATCATCCTGACGACGGGAAATCATCTGTTGATGCTGCCACATGGTGTCCTGGAGGACAGCCATCTGCTGCTGCTGCTCCCACATAGTATCCTATCGCAGAGACATCGCCGTCATCCTCTGCTGCAGCTCATAATAATCTGGACCAGCACCTATCCCAGATGTGCCAGAAGGTCCAGCATCTCCACCTCCTACATCCGTCTGCATCTCAGGAACACCACCATCATCGCCCTGATCATCATCATCTCCACCATCCTCATCCTCATCCTCATCATCCTCATCCTCATTGCCCATGAAGAAATCCTCCGCCGTAGGACCAAAGGGAAGCTGTCGGGGTAATCTAAGCTGAATCACCCCAAGATGGCCTGTCCTCCAGACCCACATCGGTGCTCTCCCCTCCAAATGGCCAGCTTTCCTCAGCTGGGCCTCATCATACAGAAATGAACCATGCAGGGCATCAGGGACAACGCTCAAATCAATACAATCCCGTGCTATGAGAGTGATGAGACCCCCAAAGCTAATCGTCGCTGTCTTGCGCTTGTCTATGATGTCCTTGCAGTTGAAAAGGAACAAATCTACCCAACCTGGAATAACTGGGCTCTCTGGCGTAAGACACCACAAATATGACATATCCCGAAGTGAGATCTTGTTGACCTCAGCCTGGGCAAAGAAGGTGTTGGCTAAAACCTTATGGATCAGCCGTAATGCAGGGTGCCAAATACTCGAGTTGTATTGGCCCTTCTTGGCCTCAAACGGCACCCTAGTCGCCGCAAGCCAAAATGCAACATGTCCCTCTCCCTTTGACACATCAAACCAACCTGCGGTGGGTGCGGCTGTCACTCCAAAAAGCTGTCCCACTCTCTCCTTTGTCCTCGTGAACTCCTGTCCCAATAACCTAAACTCGATAGATGTAGACCGCACACTCAACGTAGCCAGGAATTCCTTAACTAAACCCGAATAGGTCGGAGCATTCTTATCTAAGAAATTTCCTAGGCCTCCATGTACTAACAACTGTCTAGTGCATACATCCATTTCTAACATCCGAAGGGTAGGTTCGTGAAAAAACTTGGTTTGAAAGAAATTTCTAGTATTCAGCGCATTCCATCTCTCCTTCTGACTCCTACTCATTCCATGGGGTCTAGACATGTTTGCTTAAAGCTATGAAATTAACCCAAGAAAAAGTTCGAAGTAAAAACTCACGAAAATGGATGTTTCTGCAGTGGCCGCGGGGCGGCGAGGGTAGGCGACGGGGCGGCCGGCGACAGGTGGCCGCTGGGCGGCAAGGCTGGCGACGGGGCGGCCGGCGACGGTGGGCGATGGGGCGGCTGTTACGGCGACGGGGCGGCCTCAGAAAAACCGCCGGATCTGCAACTCCGACTTCCGATTTGCGCTCCGACGTCTCAAATTCCTCCCTCCGTTGGTGGATTTCTCCCAAAACCTTGAAGATCCTTCAAATCGGGTGTTTTTGGTTTAGATCTAGGAAGAATGAGGGGAATGTGGGTGGTTGGGTGAAAGTTGTAAGTGGACAATGGAAGATATTGAAGAGAGGGGTGAGGTTTGTGAAGATTGAAGCTTGAGGGAGGATTTTAATGGAGGTTTTGGGGTTGTGGGTGTGAGGTTGAAGATGAAGATAGAGAAGATAGGTAAAGAGAGAGGGCGTGGGGGCGGCTGGGGTGAGTGGATGGTGATAAAGGGGAGGATAGGGTTAAAGGGGGTGGGATATGGGGCCCACACGGGTCCCAATATTTTTTTTGTCATCCGTCAGGGGCCGCAGGGCGGCCAGGGCTGGCGACGGGGCGGCCAGCGATTGCGAAGAGATTTCGCTCGCTGTCGCGGCCGCGGGGCGGCCTGGCTGGTGACGGGGCGGCCCGCCCCTTTTTTGACCATCTCTACTTCTTTTTACCCTGCGGGGTTAGTATGCCGAAAACACCACAACTAAACTAAAAGAAAGTAACTAAATGCAATAAGAAAATAACATCTAAACTACTTACCGTGGGTTGCCTCCCAAGCAGCGCCTTTAGTTAACGTCGTTGGCTCGACATCATTACTCCCTAGTGATCCTCAATGCTTGGTTCACGGAGAACCAACTCATCACCATTCTCTTTGACAAAGTTCTCATAATATGGCTTCACGCGATGACCATTTACTTTGAAGACGTCTCCATTCCTCTCATTAAGTAGCTCTATTGCACCATGAGAAAAGACATTAGTAATCACATATGGCCCTGCCCATCTAGAGCGAAGCTTACCTGGGAAGAGTTGAAGGCGCGATTGGAATAGAAGGACCTTGTCCCCAACTTTGAGGTCCTTTCGCAAAATATGCTTGTCGTGCCATGCCTTAGTCTTCTCCTTATAAGTGACGGAGTTGTCATAGGCATCCAGTCTCAACTCTTCCAGCTCCTGCAACTGAAGTTTCCTGAACTCCCCAACTTCATCCATTTGCATATTGCATTGTTTCACCGCCCAGTATGCCCTATGTTCGAGCTCGACAGGAAGATGGCAAGCCTTTCCATAAACTAATCGAAACGGAGACATCCCAATGGGAGTCTTGTAAGCCGTTCGATAAGCCCACAGAGCATCATCAAGTCTTACACTCCAATCCTTCCTGTTTGGGGCAACAGTCTTCTCCAAGATCGTCTTAATCTCGCGATTAGACACCTCAGCTTGCCCATTAGTCTGGGGGTGGTATGCAGTAGACACTCTCTGCGTAACATGATATTTCTTTAATAAAGCACTTACCGTCTTATTGCAGAAATGAGTCCCTTTATCACTGATCAATGCTTTCGGCACTCTGAATCTAGATAATAGCTCTTTGAGGAAACCTGCAACAACTTTTGAATCATCAGTCCTGGTGGCCTTCGCCTCCACCCACTTGGAGACGTAGTCCACCGCAAGCAAAATATACAAGTTCCCAAACGAGCTAGGGAATGGTCCCATGAAGTCAATGCCCCAAACATAAAAAATCTCACAAAATATCATGCGGGTTTGTGGCATCTCATTCCTCTTAGAGAGATTCCCAACTCTCTGACAGCGATCACAGGATTTACAAAAAGCATATGAATCACGAAATATATGCGGCCAAAAGAACCCTGCCTCAAGTACCTTTCTTGCTGTCTTTTGTGGTCCAAAGTGCCCACCACATTCATGTGAATGACAGAAATTAAGGACAGATTGTACCTCATCGTCGGGAAGACACCGACGTATCACTTTATCAGCACAATGCTTCCATAGGTATGGATCATCCCAAACGTAGAAGCGAGCATCATGGTGTATCTTGTCCTTTTGAGCCTTGGAAAAGTTGGGTGGAAACTCCTGCGAAACTAAAAAGTTCACCAAATTAGCGAACCAAGGGCGGGGGATAGAACTTACCTTCAAAAGAAGCTCAGTATCAGATTCTGCAGAGGCCGCGGGGCGGCCAGGGTCAGCCGCGGGGCGGCCGGCGACAGGTGGCCGCGGGGCGGCCAGTCCGGCGACGGGGCGGCTGGAGACGCTGAAAACCTGCAGTAACTCTTCGTCAGGAAAACTCCCAAGATATGTGATTGCTCGTCCTGCCCATTCTTCCCCTGCAATATACGACTTAGATGATCTGCAACAAGGTTCTCCGCACCCTTTTTGTCCCTGATTTCGATGTCAAACTCGCTTAAAAGCAAGATCCATCTAATCAATCTTGGCTTGGCCTCTTTCTTCGTCAAAAGGTAATGAAGCGCTGCATGGTCAGTATACACAATAACTTTTGTACCAAGCAAATAAGATCTAAATTTCTCAAGGGCAAAAACAATAGCAAGGAGTTCCTTCTCTGTAGTTGAGTAGTTCCTTTGGGCGCCATTCAACGTCAGAGATGCATAGTAGATCACATGAGAGCTCTTCCCCTCTTTTTGTCCAAGCACGGCTCCCACGGCGTAGTCACTAGCGTCACACATCAATTCGAAGGGTTGGGACCAATTTGGCGCTTGTATGATTGGTGCACTAGTAAGACAAGTCTTCAACTCATCAAACGCCATCCTGCACTTCTCATCAAAAGCAAAAGTGACCTCCTTCTTCAGTAGCTCGCACAAGGGTGAGGTGATCTTTGAGAAATCCTTAATAAACCTGCGATAGAATCCTGCAGGGCCTAAAAAGGAACGCACTTCACGCACATTAGTAGGATAAGGCAATGATTGAATGATGTCTATCTTTGCCTTATCAACCTCAATCCCTTTATGTGAGACAATGTGACCTAAAACAATGCCCTCCTCAACCATAAAGTGACACTTCTCTGAATTGAGCACTAAGTTAGTGTCCACACACCTTCTAAGCACAAGTGCCAAATGGTTTAAGCAAGCATCAAAATTATCACCATGTACAGTAAAGTCATCCATAAAAACCTCAATGAATTGCTCTATATATTCAGAAAAAATGCTTACCATACACCGTTGGAATGTCCCAGGAGCGTTGCACAAGCCAAAAGGCATCATGCGATACGCAAAAGTGCCAAACGGACAAGTGAATGTCGTCTTTTCTTGATCCTCCGGTGCGATGGCTTTCTGAAAGTAACCTGAATATCCATCTAAAAAGCAATAATATGGACGACTAGCGAGCCGTTCAAGCATCTGATCAATAAAAGGTAAGGGAAAGTGATCTTTTCGAGTTACCGCATTCAGCTTGCGATAATCGATACAAACTCTCCAGCCTGATTGGACTCTGGTAGGGACCAACTCACCTTCTTTGTTCTCAACCACTGTTATGCCTCCCTTCTTTGGTACTACCTGCGTTGGACTAACCCATTGACTATCAGAGATGGGATGATCATACCTGCTTGAAGGAGTTTCAGCACCTCCTTCTTTACTACATCCATCATAGGTGGGTTGAGTCTCCGTTGAGGTTTCCTGGAAGGTTTGGCTCCCTCTTCTAACAAGATTCTGTGCATGCAAGTAGCTGGGCTGATTCCCTTAATGTCCGCTATGGTCCATCCCAGAGCGGTCTTATGTTCTTTGATCACCGCCACCAACCTATCCTCTTGTTCCTTAGTAAGCTTGTTGGAGATAATGACAGGCAAGGTATCACCTTCCCCCACGAATGCATACTTCAAATGCTCAGGAAGTGGCTTGAGCTCAACAACGGGTGCCTGCACAATAGAAGGTAAGAGCTTCTCGCTCGAACCGGTGAGTTCCATAGGCGTACCTACCTGCAAATGAGTAGGAAGGGTGGACAAGTCTCTTATAGTCTCCTGCAGGTTAGTAGACAAAGCATAATTCAATGACAACTCCTCAATAGGAGCTTCTAAAGCAACCTACAGGTCATCTACACAACTCATGTCAAAAGTATCCTGCATACAAGTATCAATGGCATCTACAAAGCATAAGGAAGGATCATCAGAAGGGAATTTCATTGCATCATAAATATTATATTCAACCTTCTCACCATCGAATTCCATTGTTAATGAGCCAGAATACACATCAATTTTTGTCTTAGCAGTCTTCAAAAAGGGTCTTCCTAAGATAATAGGGGACTCTTGCTTACCATGCTCCATGTCTAAGACAAAAAAGTCAGCAGGAAAGATCAAGTTGTCAACCATGACCAAAACATCCTCTACTATACCTCTAGGATAAGCATTTGAGCGGTCCGCTAGTTGGATCACCACTCTAGTCTCATGCAAAGGTCCTAAGCCTAATGATTCATATAAAGAATAAGGCAAGACATTAATAGATGCACCTAAGTCTAACAAAGCTTTATCAAACTTAGTCTCACCTATCACACATGGGATTGTAAACATGCTAGGGTCGCTACATTTCTTAGGCATACGCTTTTGAAACACAGCAGACACATGTTCGCTTACCTTAATCTTCTGCTTCCCTTTCAACTTCTGATTCCTCTTTATGGTGCAAAGCTCCTTAAGAAATTTAGCATAACGAGGAATACTTTTAATCAATTTGAGTAAGGGAATGTTTACCTCGCACTTACTAAATGTCTCAAAGATCTCTTTGTCATTCTCAGGCCTCCTTGTATCTCTAAGAGCTTCAGGAAAAGGAGGAACAGGTTTGTAAGAATTTAAAGGAGGGAATTCAGGCCTTACATAGGAGTCGGCAGGTTCGTCAGGGGCAAGGCCGCGGGACGGCTCAGGGTGGTGACGGGTCGGCTCGCCGAACTCTGCATCTGCAGAATCGCCTTGGCCGCGGGGCGGCTCATGAGGGCGACGGGGCGGCTCGCCAAAATCTGCATCTGCAGAATCGCCTTGGCCGCGGGGCGGCTCATGGGGGCGACGGGGCGGCTCGCGATTACGCAGCTCTCCTTCTCCTTTGTCTTGATGCATCTCAGGTTCTCCATAGTTTTCGTCATCCTGGTGAGTAGTAATCAGTTCCTTACCACTTCTTAGCGTTATTGCGCCGACGTTCTCCTTAGGATTCACCACCGTTTGAGATGGTAGCTTTCCTGAGTCCTTAGCCTGCAATTCACTTACCGATTGAGCCAATTGGCCTACCTGTTTCTCAAGATTCTTTGAGTGCTCAACGTGGTTCATGAGTATCCTAGTGAGGGTTTTGATAGGGTCCTCAGTTGATTGATCCCCTGCGGGGGGTGCTCTCTGCCTCGAATCGAATTGTTGTTGAGGCCTTTGTTGGTGTCCCCCTTGCGGATTGTAAGGGGCTTGGTTATTACCATAGCCATACCCCTGGTAACCTGCATTATAATTGTTATTGAATTGATTGGGGTTACCATAGTTACCATGCCTGGGCTTCTGCGGGACAAAGTTTCCCATGGCGTTGAGCTCAACATTAGGATCCTTAAGTAGCGGGCACATATCGTTTGGATGTAAAGGATCAGCACATAGCCCACATGCTTTGAGTTCCTGAGGGGTCCCTTTGAGCATCATCCTTCTCATCATCTCCTTCATCTCCATCATATCGGCTTGCAAATTGGAGCTTGAAGAATCCACAGCTAGTACTCCACGGGGGTTTGCCCTTTTGCTATATTGTCTAGACCCTTCAGCAAGCTCTGAGAACAACTCCATAGCATCATTTGGGATCTTGTTGAGAATGTTACCCCCACTAGCGGCATTCACCATTCGACGCTCATCATCAAGCAAACCTCCATGCAAATAGAGTACCAAGTCCTGTTGTGAGTAACCATGGTAGGGGCAACTTGAGCAGAGCTTTTTGAATCGCTCCACATACTCATACAGGGTCTCAGTTGCTAATTGCTCGATGTTGCTGATGGTCTTTTTGAGAAAGTTCAGCTTTGTCGCAGGGAAGTACTTCTCTAAGAACAACCTTTTTATCTCTGTCCAGGTAGTAATGCTCCCTGCAGGCAAATAATAAAACCAATCATTAGTTGAATCTTTTAATGTGAAAGGAAAAGCTCGCAGCTTGATTTGGTCCTCTGTGACATCTGCGGGTCTCATGCTCTCAATGATAGCATGGAACTCCGCCAAATGTTCTCAACCCATGGAACTTAGGTAGAAAGTGGATCCATTGAGCCTTAAACTCGAACTTGGTCCCATCAGCAAGCGCTGGAAACTGCACCGCCAATGGTTGTGTTTGAAGATTCGGTGCGGTGAGTTGCCTTAAGGTTTGGTTCGCGTTATCTAACGCGTTGTCACCCATCTCTGCAGTTCCTTCGGCTTCTTGATCAAAAGGTAATTCGCTAGAGTTGTTGCGAACCTCCCGCCTTAGGTTGGAAAGAGTCCTCTCAATCTCTGAATCAAAAGGAAGTAAAGATGGATTAGTAGCACGGGTGCGGACCATAAACGTGGTCCACACCAAGGGTAGCGATTAAACAACACCAGAAATTAAAAAGATTTCCCCGGCAACGGCGCAAAATTTGACAAGAGGAAAACCTGTCGTTGTTCCTGCCAAAGAATTACTCAAACCTACAACTAGTATAGTTGGTAAGAAAGAGGTCGATCCACAGGGAAATCTATTAAGTTCAAGTGGTTATCTAATCGCAAGTAAACAAAAAGAGAGTTTTTATGGGAAAAAGATCCGCCTTTTGTCAAAGCGGAAACAAGTAAACAAGGCAGTGAAAGTTGTAGAATGCAATAGAGAGAAATAGGTTCACCTACAATTTGTCACTTTAATTGATGAATTTGATCCTTGTTTCAGCCTCTAGTTCTCTTCTTTTCCTATCAATGTCCTTGTCCAGATCTTAGGTAAATTACTAGTCCTACGAGTCCTAGTAATCCTTATCTCTAAATAACCCTAACACGGTTAAGATTTAACCTAGAGATAGCATTAAGACTATGAATTAAACAAGGTATATGCAATATCAAGCTACGAGTCGATATTTAACATATATTCAACTTCCTACACATCCAATTAGTCCTACGAGTCCTAAAGGGATATGATTGCCACTTGGGTTAAGGTTCGCTACGAGGAATCTACAAAACCCTAGCAATTGAATGAATCTACTCTAACTAGTTGATCAGGCCAGAGAGAATAAAACACATTCAAGGAATTAAGCGCAAAGAAGTCAAAACATTCAAATAGGAATAAGAACTAGATTAAGAAACTCACAATTCAACAATCAAGATCCAAACTGTAGGCGAAACCTTCGAGAGTTTAGTTGCTCATGCTCAACGTGCTCTCAACAATTCTCCAAAGTGCATAAGGTGAATAATAGAATAACCTAAAAATGTCTTTTAAAGGCCTACAAAGGATCGGCCAAAAATAATACTAAAAACCCTAATTAAATTGAATAACTGAATCGGCGTTTCTGGACAGGCCGCGGGGCGGCTGGCTCAGGCGACGGGGCGGCCTGGCGATCAGCGAAATCCTTCGAGATGTCTTCGGGCCGCGGGGCGGCCAGGTCAGGCGACGGGGCGGCCAGCGATTTCTTCCGCTTCTCTCCACGTGATTTTCTGTAGCTGATAATGCAATTCCTTTAATTCTTTAACTCCCCTCAAATTCATTCCACCTTGAATCACGATTCCTGAAATAAACCATAATGTTGTGTAGATTCCGCATCTTCCAACTCAACAAGTAATCATGTAAATGCAACTAAAATATGCAATATTTACACCCAAACTATACTAAATGCAATCTATTATGCACTACTAATAATGCTCTATCAATATGCCCGATGGTGCTGGGCTATCATCATGCTCGTATCGACTCGATAGACTCAGGGCACCCGGTGGGGCTGGGCTACCCTATGACCCTAGCAAAGACTCTAGGACTATCACAGATAACGGCCGTTCTGTTTCATACGCGTAAAGAAATAGAATGCTCAATCATAAGTGCAACCTAGCATGATACTACATGGCATGCTTTAATGCTTATGCAATACCTAGTATGTCATACATTCACAAGCCGGTAATCTCTTTCGAATCTGAGTAAGCCCATAAAGGAACTTACCTGAATAAGCCGAACAACAGAGAACAAGGCAGAGCAGAATCCAAGAAATGAATCACCGATAGCAAGCAACGTCCAACATTCACAAACACCTAATAACATATAAATGCATAAGTTTACCTATTTCACACAAGGCGCCCCTAACTATCATACATCTCTTCTCATATCTCATTTCAGATTATTCCGTCGTATCTTATCATAGATCATTTCATACTCGTATCATCTCACTAGCTCACCCATAATCTCACCTTGCATCATCATATAATATATCATATTTTACTTAAAGTTCACAAAATTTTCAAGCATAAACCAACAATAGATTCACCGAGTTAAGTAAAGTAAATCATTTTCCAAAGGTTTCCAAACTCTTAAATCTCAAGTTAAATCAACTCATATTCAAAACGATTTCTCAAATCATATTTAGTTAAATCAAGAGGAAGTGTAGAATTTTCTAAGTCAACCCCAAATCTTGTTTTATCAAAATATTCCGGCATCTTGGTTTTCAACAATAAATCATTTAGGAGCTACTTCCGGAAACTTGAAGACTCTCTTAAATAATCCTTTATCCACAATATATAATTAACATAATGCCTCAAATTAAATCCATTTCCACAATTCCTATTAAATCCAAAATCAACAAGCCATTTCAAAATTCTCAACTTACATATTTAAATCATCACAAAATACTTACCTCAATAATATCATTTTTTTAAAATAATTTCCCAATATAAGATAATTTCAGAAATTTTACTTTCATAAATTCATAATTTAACACACAAGATAATAATATAAGTAACTACTATCATAAATAAAACATATATATGAAATCACCAAGTCACAAATAACCAAAAGATACCACTTGGAAATCAAATCCAGCAGGCCCTATCCTTAACCCAAACCCGGATTTCTGGCCCAAAACCCAAGCCCAAACCCGTATACCCTACCCGGATCCCCTTCCCTTTTTCAGATTAATGAACCGGACAAATTTAATGCCTAAACCGGACCAAATAAAAAAAAAAGAAAGAAAGGAGGACTGAACCGGCTCACCCGAACCCGCCTTCAACCTCTGCTCAGACGGAAGGAAGAGATGAAGGAGGGAGGCGAAATTCAGGCCCCTCCGGCAGCCCTTCTTCGGTTCAACCTCACCCAGCCACATCGACAAGGTATTCCGACCATCACCCACCCAAAGGAGAACAAACGCGGAAAGAGAGGAGAGAGGAAAAAGGGGGCTCACCGGAACATTGAGGAATCCGACACCGGGGATGCTACGAGGCGGATTTGGACTCCAATGGCGAGGGAGATGCTCCGGGGGATCTAGGAAGAAGATAGGTTCATAAAAGGGGTACCTTTGATGGGTTCGATTCGAAAACGAAAGGTTTGAAGCTTACCTCGGGCTCGGAGAAACAGGGGATTGGGGGTGGCGGCGATGCAGGTCCGGGGAGGCTACTGGGCTCCTGGGGCTGCTCCAGCGACGTCAATGGAAGTGGAGGTCGACGATGCTGCTGCTGCTGCTCGACTTGGAGGAGGGAAGTGAAAGCTGGTGTCGCTGCTCCACAAAACAGGGGAGGAAAGGGCTGTTGTGGCGGTGGTCCGATGGCGGCGGCAACGAGGAACTGGGTGGGGTGGCTCGGTGGTGGACAGAGGTGCCGGTGGGCGCCAGAGCAAGGTGATGGTGGTGGTGTTTACTAGTGTTTGGCTTCTGCAGAGAAAAGGAAAAGAAAAGGAAGGGAGAGGAGGAGGGAGTTGTGTGAAAAGGTGAGGGAGATGGGTGGTGTTGTGTGTGGGTTTGTTGTAAAGGCAGCTGGGTTTCAGCTTAAGGGGAGGGGGGGACCAAAAGGGTTGTACACATAGAAGAAGGCAAGGGGAGGGTGTGATTGCAGGTTTGGTGAGGCAGCTGCCGAGAGAGAGAGAGAGAGAGAGAGAGAGAGAGAGAGAGAGAGAAAGAAAAAGGGAAAGAAATTAAATTATATGTGGTCCCAACAATACCCAATTCAAATTAGCGGAAAAGACTCAAAACCCGCTCGTCCGATCGAATCCCGACTAAATCAAATTTAATCGAACTTTAATTCAATTTCAAGATAATCAAAAATTAAATAAATTTCAATCAATACTCGTAGCTCAAATTAATTTTATTAATACCCGGAACTCGAAAGCGGAATTCAAATCCCGTCAAAAATCGAAAATTCAAATGATGCCGGAAGGATTTTAAAATTTAACTCGTGCTCGAGGACGTCTTTTTCTCCGCTTTTACAAATTGAAATAAATACTAACATATTTAATTAAAATAATAATATAATATATATAAAATATATATTCAGTCTTTACATTTATCCACCTCTAAAAACAAGTCTCGTCCCCGAGACTAAAATTATTTTAAAGCAAAGGGGATGAAGTTTTAAAATCGGTGAGTCCGAGGACCATGTCCAAGGATCTTGTAACCGTCTCGGTTGCGTCTTCCGAGATTCTCACAACATCCTAGTCACGGTCGTGACATCTCCAATTGGTCTTGTCAAGTGTGTAATAAGCGCCCTTATTACATCCTCGCTTCGACTTTTCGGAAGTACCACAACTCTAAAAGCATTATAGCGTCCCACTAGGTCTTAGCAAGCAATCTATAAGCGCCCCTATACAATGCTTGTATCCACTTCGTGAGACGTCATAATGTAAATCCAGTTCGTAAATCCTTAAAGCGTTTGTAAATAAAAGGATTGTCATCCAAATCATTGAAACTCTCAACTTCTTTAAAACCCCAAGTTGGCCATTTTTAAAACCGCTCAAAATCTTCGAATTCAATTTTTAATCGAGCAACTTTACACCAAAACAAGTCAAATCCTTTCAAATCAAGATTTTGTCAAAACTCTTCCGAAAACCAAATCAGCTTCACACATACCAATCAATCAAATTCCGAGGGTAGGAGGTGGAGTCATCCACCTCTAAGGGCTAATCCCATATTCTCTTCCTAGTTTCCAGAATCGAATCAATCTATCAGTCTCAATTCAAGCAAGATGCATAAGCCATAAGAAATGCATAACTGTATAACCAACCAATCTCCAATCAACACATCATAAGGCAAGTCTCAACATATACCATCGTAGTGCCACAAGGTCACATCACATCTCCAGATCATACCAAAGGTCATAAAAGCATTTCTCATCACAGAATTAATGAACCAAAACCCATTGTCAACACATCAACACATCAAGGTTAGGTTATTAAGATTCAGCAAAAGGAAAGGTCAGTCAATGTGTGAATCACCAAAACGTCAGCATACTCGCAAAACATCATCTCAACTCATACAATGTCATATAACGATCACTTAGCAATCACGCACCATTATCTCATATATATAAGTAAGATTCATGATCCAAATCAATATTCATCATTTAACATCTCCCAATCATAATATAACATCATGCTCTCACATAGCAACATATCATTATTTCATGATTCATTCAACACATTATAACATGCTTTTAGAACAACATAATAGGATAGCAATGGGTCATTATATCATGAGTATAGTTGTCACTACCAATTATGATTCAATATTGCATATCAACATGTAATATCAGCCATATCAGGTTCATCATAGTCGCTATCTAACATCATGCCAAGTCATTTTAATAATCACATAATGAAGAAAGCTTTCGCATCATCACCAGGCAAAATAAACGCAAACCCCGCTCGCTCGATTTCAATTTCTACCTCAAAACCAGCCTCATCTAGATTCACCAACATCAGCTCAGGTAACATCCTCAAAAGAAGTCCCAATTCATTTCAATACCCTAATCTCGCCCCTCATTCCACCAAGAACTCTCACTAGCAATCCACCTCTAAGAATCCAACTACTATCTCTAACCTCACACTCGAGGCCCTCTCATACTATATCTTCCCTACTCTTAAAAGCCATTTCTTACACTTCCACACTTCCCAAGAGTTCACAAACATCATGCCCTGCTAACCGCACATTCTCTAGTAAAATTCCTCGACCACCGCCTATCCGACCTATTCCTAACCATAATCTCACCCAAGGTTAACCTAGGAGTTCGTCGAAAATCCTCAAGCATTACCTCTTAATTCCCGAACACTCGGTCCAACCTAAGTCAACACCCCTCTTCTGCAACTTTCTCTTACCACCGTCGATCATTCTAATCACTCAAAACCTTTCTCCCCTCTATGACCGCTCAACCAAAAAGGACCTCACTCACATGTTCAAAGAAGAAGCAATCATGGACATTATTGAACATAAGGACTACATCATATCAACTAGCATCATTAGCATTGCAACAAGTATCAGAAGTCTCAATTTACCGTCATGCTCGAAATTATCACATAACACCATATATGAATAAAGTCAATTCAAACTGGAAAGTTTCATCATGATCTTAGCTAATAACTAGTTCAGATTCTCGGCATTTGCAGTTCATACTATATAGGAAAGGAATTGAGATCATGCTTAGCAACTCAGAATAGCATCACATCAAGTCATCATGGCACATTAGGACTGTAAGGCATCGAATCATATCATCACATCAACAAGCAGCTTTCAACATCAGGTCAGTGCAATATCATCATCAACAAGCTCAAAAATGGTTAGCCATTCGAATAGAGGACGCTCCCACCTGCAAGTCATATCGTGCTCAACAATCGTAATCCTCAAAGCGAGCTTGTTCTGTCGACATTATCGATCCTGAGGCCCGTGGTTTATGGGCCCACGCTTCCGCTGCGCTGCTCTATCGCTATTCGTCTTTCATGCGGTCGCTCATCCAAAATAACGCGTAGAAGTTTAAGTTAGCGGATATAGGGAAGTGACAAGAGTGGACGACCCAATGTTCCTTTCGGAGACGGAATAGACCAAAGCTAAAGACGACATGACTAGAGACAAGACTCCGACTCGGGAATAGTAACGATGCCTTTATGGAGTCCATTAGGTTACAACTTGTGACAAACAAGCATGAATTCATTATGGAGCATATCAATCGCATCAATCCACACTAACATGTACCTATCTCGAGGCAACATTCGTATTCATATCAAAGACACGATCAAGTACTACGCTGATGTTTGTGAAGCAAGCTAACATTCTAGTATTCCATGGGAACGGATATGCCTAGCAACTTCAAGCAAGATAGGCGGAACCAACAATGATCATGTATGATTCGAAGTCATGCGGAATTTAGTGAAGATAACGATCATCATGCATATGAACAAGGTAAAAGCATGGTATACAAATCAACAAATGAGTCAAAATATATCATGGCAAGGTATATTATAAAAATCAGATGAAACGTCATACGAGAACACATAAGAGTAGCATAGTAATTATCACATCTAACAACAATGATCGCATATTAGGTCAAGCATGGCACGGAATCCTATGACGAGATCCATTTAGAGAGCACAGATCCTACATGATACTAGCGATACATAATGCGATACAAGCATAGTCAAGATTCATTAAGAGGAGTTTCAACATAATGTTCATGAAACATGAGGCATCATCAAAAGTAACAAGATGGACATCATGGATGCTAGGTTATAATCATGCTAAGAAAGAACCATGATAGAGTACATATAGGGTACAATAGTTGTCACATCATAGAACAAGTACAACACGTGATCATTTAGCGGGTCATATTGGAAATCATAAGCCCTACATGATACTAACATCACACATCGAACATGAGTAGAATTAAAGTAATTCAACTAGATTCATCCCGATATTCATGCGTCATGCAGATGCAAAATCATGATATAGGGTGGTGCGTGATTAAGCGGGGTGTCAAGTCATAGGTTCATACAAGCACGAGAAGCCATCATAGAGTAATAGACATCTTTACCATGTAAGCATGCTAGGTTTGATCATCACGGAAGGCTAGTCAATCATCGAATTCAACATTAACTCATCAGGACGAGTGAAATATGTTAAGAGAACAAAAAGAGGAACAAGCCACACTATCAGGTACCTAATTCAAGAGTGAATCAACAATAACGTAGGCAAGGTAGAATTCACTCAAGTCACAACCAAGAGCCCAACATGTTACTAGTGGTTCAATATAACATATGGTACATACATGCACTTGACTGGTTAATACGACGGTATGCAAGAGTTCATTCAATCACATTCCAATAATATAGGAGCATGAGCAAGTCTAACGATGTGTAACACAAGTTTAAATAATGGGCAACATAATTAGAATACGGGGCATGAGTACAAATCAACACATACTAGGGTAAACATGCATTCACCGAGACTCCATTATGCCGCATAATCTTCGTCCAATCACAACTATCACACACAATATTAACTTGCAAAATAACCAAAAATAGTTAATCTGATGAATACGAAATAGATGGGCATGATACGGATTCTTGTCACAAGATGAATGATAAGCATCGAGGCATCATCGTATAGCATGTTAAAGAGCACATCTTATGAGGCATTCATATAAAGTAGAGTCGATCACACTATCATGGACCTCATTCAGAAGAAGCAACAATCATATAGATTCATATCATGTGGTTCATGTTTTTCGATCAATCATACGATCAATATGCCAAGTAAATATTGCGATGATAACATATAATCATGAGAGAAAGAAAGGCATAACACGGGACCTAAGCAATGGGGCAAGCATGGGTACAGAATGTCATACAACTACGAATTCATATTAAAGATCATCATAAATGTACCGAGGATTACGTAGCATAGGAGGCATGTTGACATGAAATTATAACATGTATCCATCAAGTAAGGGACTCACTCTATCATGATATTAGAACCGAACTATCACACTAAGGATCAATTGTAGGTCAAGGAGTAGTGCATATAGAATCACACAATCATGAACAGGGTAATCAAGATAACCCGATAGGGGTCCATAAGGGCAACATTGACTCTCCCTAACTGACTCACCACCCATCTTTCCCGTGAGACTCGGATACGACTTTTTGTGGTAAGAAGACACTGATGGATCGTCATAAGAATTGATAACGACAGCCTCGTAAACATCTCACTCTCCAGCTCGAAATTTCATCAAGGACCGTCTTCCCATACTCTCTCGGATAACCTCTATACTCAATCATGATTCCCGACACCATGTGTTTACCCACCCAATTCCCATGGAAGACCGATATTCGAAGGGCGGACTCGATTAAATTGTCAAAAGGGTTCATAAGGAAAGGGGCGGTTCCACAAAACTGAGCGTAACCATATAAGAAGAAGGAGGGTACTCCCGCTATCCCATTCGCACAAATCGTTCAATATTCATTCAATAGTTAGAACATAATAATCAAATCTTTAAGATATCAAGCACTCAATCATAGAATCAGTTAATGACAATTACAATGCTCTCCTTGGAGTCTTCCCAACCCATCTGTAAAGAACAAGCTAGTATTTCGCCTACCCATTTCCGACTACATCCAATAGGGATGGTCTAGCGCCTTTTCTACCCACTCGATCCCTTATTAGTTGGTTCTCCTCTTTTATCATAAGCCAAGTTCATTACTTAGTCCAATTGCAGTTAGGCATATTAAAATCATTTTACCCCTTTAAAATGCTTTCAAATCTTTTGAAATTCATGGGCGGTTTTCCAAAACATACATTCGACCCTTGCGTACCCGAATTGCACAACCTGGCTCTGATACCAACTTTGTAACGGCCCGGATATAAATATCCGGGATACGTTTCGAAGGTCGGATACCTTCGTTCGGGTGTTGCAATTCAGGTACGGGTCGAGGTTTCAAACCCCTAATCAGTCGAAGTTTCATAAATTCAGTTTAAACAAAAGTGAGGCGGAAATACGATTTAGATACAAAAGCCACGGCAAGGCCGGGTCAAAACCAAAACATGATTCTAAATTCGTATGGCCAGATTAGCGGGGTTAGACAGATTCCTTTGCAATCGCCGGGGGACTTTCCCACGCCATATAAACAGGGAGCAATCATACCTAAAAACAATTGGTGCGAGTGGGGTCAGACCGAGGCCCCAACACGCTCTGTCCAGCAAGCGAACATACACATACGCTAATAATAAATATGATGCAGATGCGGAAATTAAATCACACTAGCATGATCCTAATTTACAATATGCGAGAAATAACTATAAAGGCGCCCAAAGAATGCCAAGTGGCATGTCCCTCTCCTACCTCTACACCCCTTTCCGTTAGTGCAGAGACTGGCCAGTTCGATGCTATAGCATATCATATCTCATCATCATATCATATCTCATCATCATAACATAAATTAAAATAAATATGCCCGATGGTGCTGGGCTATCATCATGCTCGTATCGACTCGATAGACTCAGGGCACCCGGTGGGGCTGGGCTACCCTATGACCCTAGCAAAGACTCTAGGACTATCACAGATAACGGCCGTTCTGTTTCATACGCGTAAAGAAATAGAATGCTCAATCACAAGTGCAACCTAGCATGATACTACATGGCATGCTTTAATGCTTATGCAACACCTAGTATGTCATACATTCACAAGCCGGTAATCTCTTTCGAATCTGAGTAAGCCCATAAAGGAACTTACCTGAATAAGCCGAACAGCAGAGAACAAGGCAGAGCAGAATCCAAGAAATGAATCACCGATAGCAAGCAACGTCCAACATTCACAAACACCTAATAACATATAAATGCATAAGTCTACCTATTTCACACAAGGCGCCCCTAACTATCATACATCTCTTCTCATATCTCATTTCAGATTATTCCGCCGTATCTTATCATAGATCATTTCATACTCGTATCATCTCACTAGCTCACCCATAATCTCACCTTGCATCATCATATAATATATCATATTTTACTTAAAGTTCACAAAATTTTCAAGCATAAACCAACAATAGATTCACCGAGTTAAGTAAAGTAAATCATTTTCCAAAGGTTTCCAAACTCTTAAATCTTAAGTTAAATCAACTCATATTCAAAACGATTTCTCAAATCATATTTAGTTAAATCAAGAGGAAGTGTAGAATTTTCTAAGTCAACCCCAAATCTTGTTTTATCAAAATATTCCGGCATCTTGGTTTTCAACAATAAATCATTTAGGAGCTACTTCCGGAAACTTGAAGACTGTCTTAAATAATACTTTATCCACAATATATAATTAACATAATGCCTCAAATTAAATCCATTTCCACAATTCCTATTAAATCCAAAATCAACAAGCCATTTCAAAATTCTCAACTTACATATTTAAATCATCACAAAATACTTACCTCAATAATATCATTTTTTAAAAATAATTTCCCAATATAAGATAATTTCAGAAATTTTACTTTCACAAATTCATAATTTAACACACAAGATAATAATATAAGTAACTACTATCATAAATAAAACATATATATGAAATCACCAAGTCACAAATAACCAAAAGATACCACTTGGAAATCAAACCCAGCAGGCCCTATCCTTAACCCAAACCCGGATTTCTGGCCCAAAACCCAAGCCCAAACCCGTATACCCTACCCGGATCCCCTTCCCTTTTTCAGATTAATGAACCGGATAAATTTAATGCCTAAACCGGACCAAATAAAAAAAAGAAAGAAAGGAGGACTGAACCGGCTCACCCGAACCCGCCTTCAACCTCTGCTCAGACGGAAGGAAGAGACGAAGGAGGGAGGCGAAATTCAGGCCCCTCCGGCAGCCCTTCTCCGGTTCAACCTCACCCAGCCACATCGACAAGGTATTCCGACCATCACCCACCCAAAGGAGAACAAACGCGGAAAGAGAGGAGAGAGGAAAAAGGGGGCTCACCGGAACATCGAGGAATCCGACACCGGGGGATGCTACGAGGCGAATTTGGACTCCAATGGCGAGGGAGAGGCTCCGGGGGGTCTAGGAAGAAGATAGGTTCATAAAAGGGGTACCTTTGATGGGTTCGATTCGAAAACGAAAGGTTTGAAGCTTACCACGAGCTCGGAGAAACAGGGGATTGGGGGTGGCGGCGCTGCAGCTCCGGGGAGGCTACTGGGCTCCTGGGGCTGCTTCAGCGATGTCAATGGAAGTGGAGGTTGACGATGCTGCTGCTGCTGCTCGACTTGGAGGAGGGAAGTGAAAGCTGGTGTCGCTGCTCGACAAAACAGGGGAGGAAAGGGCTGTTGTGGCGGTGGTCCGATGGCGGCGGCGACGAGGAACTGGGTGGGGTGGCTCGGTGGTGGACAGAGGTGCCGATGGGCGCCAGAGCAAGGTGATGGTGGTGGTGTTTACTAGTGTTTGGCTTCTGCAGAGAAAAGGAAAAGAAAAGGAAGGGAGAGGAGGAGGGAGTTGTGTGAAAAGGTGAGGGAGATGGGTGGTGTTGTGTGTGGGTTTGCTGTAAAGGCAGCTGGGTTTCAGCTTAAGGGGAGAGGGGGACCAAAAGGGTTGTACACATAGAAGAAGGCAAGGGGAGGGTGTGATTGCAGGTTTGGTGAGGCAGCTGCCGAGAGAGAGAGAGAGAGAGAGAGAGAGAGAGAGAGAGAGAGAGAGAGAGAGAGAGAGAGAGAGAGAGAGAGAGAGAGAACGAAAAAGGGAAAGAAATTAAATTATATGTGGTCCCAACAATACCCAATTCAAATTAGCGGAAAAGACTCAAAACCCGCTCGTCCGATCGAATCCCGACTAAATCAAATTCAATCGAACTTTAATTCAATTTCAAGATAATCGAAAATTAAATAAATTTCAATCAATACTCGTAGCTCCAATTAATTTTATTAATACCCGGAACTCGAAAGCGGAAGTCAAATCCCGTCAAAAATCGAAAATTCAAATGATGCCGGAAGGATTTTAAAATTTAACTCGTGCTCGAGGACGACTTTTTCTCCGCTTTTACAAATTGAAATAAATACTAACATATTTAATTAAAATAATAATATAATATATATAAAATATATATTCAGTCTTTACATTGATGGCCAAGGAAATATCTTTTTAGATAGACTTTCCTTTTTCCTCTTATTTATCCTAGTAGTAACTAGAAATAGCATAAATATATTTAAATAAAAGATGGATGCCACCAGCCCTCCTTGTGCACACGACATGGCCTCATAGTGGGTTGGACCTCATCTTCACGAGCTTGGATTGAGGCCTTAAGCTCAACTATTTGGATGATGATCTAGTCTTAAGCAAAGTGACCCAAAGTGGCATGAATCCTTGCCCCATCGTTCCTCCGTAACGTATGAGGAGTGCCTTATAGCACCTTGAATCTTCTTGGCCCTTGCACGAGTGATAGGACCATCAAATAACACCTTCATGTTGTCCTCAGTGTCACCTGAAGTCATTGCCATTTGTATTGCATTATAAGACCCCCGGACTTGGTAGTTATCCTCCAGAATTTTACACTAAATACTGGAACATTGTGTGCCCTTCGATCTACATAGAAATCAAATCATTCTTCCATTCAGGAAATATGCTCACTGAAATAAATCAAACCTTTATAGCACTGGTGCCAAAAGTTGATGACCTGATAAATATAAATCATTATATACCTATTAGCATGTGTAACACAATTTATAAAGTAATAGCGAAAATACCGACACTTCAAATAGATTGAAACCCATCCTTCCAAGAATCATCAGTCCATTTTAAAGTGCTTTTGTTGAAGAAATATATATTCAAGACAATGCACTTATAGCCCATGAAGTATTTCACAAGCTCGATATGAAAAAAGCTTATGACAAATTGATTGGAATTTCATTGAAGTAGTCCTAATAAAATCGGGATCCAACCCAACTTGGATAAATTGGGTTATGAAGTGTATCACCACCACCACTTTTTCGGTCCTCATTAACAATGCTCCAAGTAAACTTTTCAAGCTCAAACGAGGCATTAGGCAAGGTGAACCCCTAACACCTTTCACTTTCTCAAAGTTATGAAATCTCTATCTAGAGACCTACACTAAGAAGCTATACTTGATGATTATGTGGTCGGAATCAGGCCAACCCCGCATGGAAATCCAATTTCTTTTCTTACCTTTGCTAATGATACCCTCATTTTTAAAAAAGTATCAAACAAAAGTCTTCACACCATCCAAAATATGCTAAATAATTTTTCTAATCTTTCAGAACTAACCATTAACTACAATAAAAAGTTTTTTACAAGTCTCAAAAAATATCAGCTGACCCACACACTGCACAAGCGCTTGCAGAATAGATGAATATCCCAGTCTCTAAAACAATGGGAAAATATTTAGGCATCCCTATAATCAATGATAGAATTAAAAAATGTGTCTTCAATGATGCAATACATAATTTGGCAGAACAATTGGAAAAATGGAAGGTGTCCTCCCTGTCCTAATACAAGCAAGACAATCACTACTTATACACACAAATCTCATCTCAAAAACAAATTATCTTGTGCAAAGTTTTTTGCCCCCAAAAGGAATCCTAGAAAAGATTGACAAAATCAATAAAAAAAATATTTTGTAATAAACTCCACTCTGAGTGATAGACACATCTAGTTAGTTGGGACAACCTGTGCTCTCCAAAAGAGTTGGGAGGTTTAGGCTTCTAGAAAGCTGCTGATATGAACATTAGCTTGTGGATGAAATTGCTTTGGAAGATTTTCACGGACCAGATAATTTATGGGTCAAAGTTATAAAAGAAAAATACTTACATGGTGAAATAATTATGCAAAGATCGATTTATAATACTTCTTGACAGTTTGGATGCCTCCTTAGTCTTAGGCACAAACTTCACCAAGGGCTCCATTGGATTATAGGTAATGGGACTTTTGTTAATGCTTGGTCTATTCCTTGGATCAACGAAATCCTACTAGATTGTTTCAAAGGAACCCATAATAAAGTAGAGGACTAGCTTGATGCCCAAAAATGTTAGAACACAAACCTTTGCATCAGCTATTCCCGTCACACATTGCACAAACAATACAAATAATTCAAATCCCAGATTGGGATACACCAAACAAATTAATACGGAAATTAAATGCAAATGGAGCCTTCACAACTAAAACAACCCACAAACTACTTGACCACATTACTACAAGAAATAATGAATACAAGTGGATTTGAAAGCTTCATTTACCACCTAGAGTTCTCAATTTCATCTGAAAAGCTATAATTGATGGTCTTCCCACAAAAGAAAGAATAAATAGATATTTTAATAGAGTATAATCCCAATGTTTCCTATGCAACGCTGTAAAGACTAAATATATTCATGATATTATATACTATTATTTTGGAAAGGTAATTTATTTATATTTGAGTAGATTTGAAAATTCGGAAAATTTTGAATATTCCGTCCTCGGGAAACATGTTTCATTCTTAATCTTTTCGATGTAGATTCCGACATCGTTTTAAAATTTGGGTTGTAGCGGATTTTAATTCCGTTTTTGAGTTGGACTATCAATAAAATTATATTAATTCCCGTAATGATTTTATAATTCGATTTAAATTGTCGAGTGTCGGGTATGAGCGGAATTGGGATCGAGCGTCGGGATTAGCGGGTTCGAGTTTTGAATTTCCGAGAATCTTTTCATTTTTATGTAGGGACCACTCCTTTATATTTCCATTTCCCATTTTTTTTATTCTCTCTTTCTCTCTCTCGCTCTCTCTCTCCTGGTTTTCCTGTTGCATTAGGCTGGTCCCCCTCCCCTCTTGTCTTCTTCCTCCTTACCAGGATTACACAACCCTCTGCTCAGCAACATCACCCACACATTTGCAACAGAAGACCCTCAGCCCTCCTCCCTCTTTCTTCCCATTTGCTCTCTGCTAAAGCCCTCACAAACCTTCCCCCCTCTCTCTCCCTCTTTTTGTTCCGCAGCAGCACCATCACCTCCTTGCCGATTCACCACCATCTCCGTCGTTGAAGAAGCACAGCGGACCGTCCCCTGTTTTATCGATAAGGGGGAGGCCGAGCCATCTTCGCCGAGCTCCCCTCCTCGCCTCCATTGGTGTAACAACTCCCTCCGTTTTCCAGAAGGACGGAGAAGAAGGAAGAACTCCCAAGCAAGCCGAGCCAGGAGCAACTTCGGAACCCCATTCGAGCCGCTTCCCTGTTTCATACCCAAGAGGTCAGATTTTTTATTCGAATTCATTTGCTTCCAAATCCCACAAAAATAAGCCTTTACTCACTTCCACGATTTTCCTAGGTCCAGAACGACGTTGTCCCTCGCTAATTGTAGTCGGAATCCGCCATTGCAGCCGGAGCTTGTCGGAATCGCGCCGATCTCGGTAATCCTTCTCTCTCTCCTTCCTCCCTTGCTGCTTTTTTGTTCTAATTGTACGGGTGTGGTCAGAATTGGGGATCGGTTGGAGTGGGTGAATCTGAGGCCGAAAGGCCGCCGGCTAGCCCTCCTTCTTCTTCTTCTTCTTCTTCCTTCACTTTGTCGTGGGCGCTGCTCTATTTTGAAGGTTGAAGGCGGGTTCAAGTGAACCGGCTTCCCTTATTTCTTTTCCTTTCTTTCCTTGGGTCCGGTTCAAGCAAAATGCTCCGGTTCAGTTAATACCAGATGGGCATGCTGGTTGGGCCGGGTTATGGGCTCGGATCCTCTTCCGGGTCTGGGCTTCTTCTATTGGGTTGGGGGTTGTTTTAAAGCTGTGTTTTATATTTGGGATACGGACTTATATATATGTGTTATATTTGTTTTGTTATTTCCGATTTTAGAAAAATATATATGTATATATTTATATGTTCTGTGTTTATTAATTTATATATTTTAAAGGATTTTAAAAGTAATTTTAATTGAGATAAGTTATTATATTATGTTTATAAGGGTGATTTTAAGATATGGATTTTAAAGAAAGTTATGCCGGAATTATTTTAAATGGTATGATTTTATAAATTGGTAAAGGATTTAAATTGTTATATGTTGATTATATGATATGTTATATCCTTATTTGAATATTATTATTATTTTGGGATTTGGTTATACTTATAAATTCTGGAAAATTAATCGTCTTGGATTGTTTATTTGTTTTAAAATAGTATTAATTGGATTATTTATATATGATGCATTTTATGAGGATTTAAATTTGTGAGTTAGGAATTTTAAAGTGAATTGTTGGTTTTGATTGATAAATATGATTTGTGAGCATAGGATTATTTTGATGATTTAATATTGGAATTTATTTATATAATGTTTTTGAAATAAGAAACATGCCGGAATGATTTCCATAATATGATTTTGGGAAATTGGTTTTAAGGCTTAAGTGTTAATGTCGGGATTTGGATAAGCGATTTTAAAAGAATTGTTTGATTTTCTAAGTTGAGTTCTTTGAAAGATTATTTTGGAAATGAGATGATGAGATGAGATGAACATGGAATGATATTTGAATAATGATGAGAAAAGATGGAATAATCTGAATCGAGATATGTGAAGATATGTATGATACTTAGGGGCGCCTTGTGTGATGTAGATAGACTTATGCATTTGTATGTTACTAGGTGATTGTGATATGTTGGACCTTGCTTGCTATTGGTGACTCATTACTTGGATTCTGCTTTTGCCTTGTTCTCTGTTGTTCGGCTTATTCAGGTAAGTTCCTTTATGGGCTTACTCAGATTCGAAAGAGAATACCTGCTTGTGAATATATGACATACTAGGTGTTGTATAAGCATTAAAGCATGCCATGTAGTATCATGCTAGGATTGCACTAATGAATGAGCATTCGGTTACTTTGTGTGATTGAATACAGAACGACCGTTATCTGTGATAGTCCTAGAGTCTTTGTTAGGGTCATAGGGTAGCCCAGCCCCATCGGGTGCCCTGAGTCTTTCTAGTCGATATGAGCATGATATGATAGCCCAGCACCATCGGGCAAGAGATGAGATGATATGATATGATATGATATGATGTCGTGGTGAGTGCACCACCACGAGGATATTGCTATGCTATAGCACCGAACTGGCCAGTCTCTGCACTAACGGGAAGGGGTGCAGAGGTAGGAGAAGGATATGTCACTTGGCATTCTTTGGGCGCCTTTACAGTTCTTTTTCGCATATTGTAAATTAGGATCATGTTAGTGTGATTTAATTTCCGCATTTGCATCATCTTTATATTAGCGTATGTGTATGTTTGCTTGCGGGACAGGGTGTGTTGGGGCCTCGGTCTGATCCCGCTCGCACCACTTGTTTTTAGGTATGATTGCTCCCTGTCTCTATGGCATGGGAAAATCCCCCGGGCGATTGCAAAGAATCTGTCTAACCCCGCTAACTTGGCTATACGACTTTAGAATATATGTTTTGGTTTTGACCTGGCTCTGCCGTGGCTCTTGTATCTAAACCTTGCTTCTGCTTTATTCTCGTTTGAATTGGGTTTTGTGACTTTGATTGTTTGGGGTTCGAAATCCCCGTTTGAATACTGATTGATCTCTAGAGGTTTGAAACCTCGACCCGTACCTGAGTTGTAACATCCGAAAGAAGGTATCCAACCTTCGAAACGTATCTCGGATATTTATTTCTGGGCCGTTACAGAGTTGGTATCAGAGCCAGGTTGTGCAATTCGGGTACGCAAGGGTCGGGTGTATGATTTGGAAAACCGCCCATGAATTTCAAAAGATTTGAAAGTGTCTTAAAGGGGCAAAATGAACTTAATATGTCTAACTCAATTGGACTAAATATGAACTCGGCTTATGATAAAAGAGGAGAACCAACTAAAAAGGGATCGAGTGGGTAGAAAAGGCGTTAGACCCTCCCTTTTGGATGTAGTTGGGAATGGGTAGGCGAAATATTAGCTTGTTCTTTACAGATGGGTCTGGAAGATTCCAAGGAGATTGTTATAATTCTCATTGACTAATTCTATATTGAGTGCTTGATATGCTAAAGATTTGATTGGTATGCCCTAATTATTGAATGAGTATTGAATGATCTGTGCGAACAAGATAGCCGGAGTACCCTTATTTCCCTATGGTTAAGCCCAGCTTGTGTGAAACAGCCCCTCCACTATGTTGACCCCTTGACGGTTCTATCGAGTCTTTCTCCCGGATGTCAGTGTCTTCCACGGGGAAATCAGGTTGATAAACATACTGTGTCGTAAATCACGTATGGATGTGAAAGTTGTCAGAGCGAGTATTGGAAGGTGGTTCTTGACGTCCCTTTGAGTCAAAAGTAAGGTGTTTCTGAGGTTGTCTTTCCTGATTCTTATGACGATCAACCGGTGTCTTCTTGCCATAAAAAGTCATATCCGAGTCCCACGGGAAAGATGGGTGATGAGTCAGTGAGGAAGAGTCAATGGTTGCCTTTATGGATCTCTAGCAGGTTATCTCAATTGCTCTGTCCATGATTGTGTGATTCTATATGCACTACTCCTTGACCTACAGTTTGATCCTTACTTTGAAATTGTGCTTATGTGCTTTGATGTTCATGATGACCATTGTATGGGTTCGAGCTACATTTATTATATCCATACCATCCCGACATGATCCACTCAGTATATTGCATTGTCATACTAGGGCACGAATATGTATGTCATATACTTGGAAGTTGTATAATTGATGTCCTCCCTGTGAATAGGTTCATGATAGTGTGATCGTTCGGTTATAGTATCATGATAGAATAAGTCCCTTACTTGATGGATACGAGTTATAATTTGACGTCAACATGCCTTATATGCTACGAAATTCTCAGTAAATGTTATGATGATGATCCTTAATGTAAATTCGTGGTTGTATGACATCCTGTATCCATGTTGGTCACATTGCTTAGGTCTCGTGTTGCATCTCGCTTCCTGCCATAATTACGTGTCGTCTTTGCATGTCTAATTGACCTATTGTAATGATCGTACTACTGATTGATTATAAGCATGAATGACATGATATGAGTCTATATGATTGTTGCTTCCTCCCGGATTAGGTCCATGGTAGTGTGATCATCTCTTCCTTGTATGAATATCTCGTAAGATGTCCTCCCGAGCATATGAGTTGATGATGCCTCGATGCTTATCATTCATCTTGTGACAAGAATCTATAGCATGCCCATCTATTTTGTATTCCTCAGATTAACCATTGTTAATCATTCTATAATTTGTATTGTTATGTGTTAATTGTGCTAAATTGAGGATATGTTAGTGTGAATGAGTCTTGATAAACACATGTTCCCTCCCCGTATACATTGAATTGGACTCATGTCCCCGTATGCTAGTCATGTTGCCCTATTACCTAGACTTACTTTATACATCGTTATATTCCTCTCATGCTACTGTATTGCTGGAATGTGATCGATTGAACACTTGCATATCGTTGTATTAACCAATGAAGTGCATGTATGTATCATATGTTAGGTTAAGCCATTAGTAACATATAGAATCCCTGATTGTGGCTTATGCACATTTATGCCCTGCTTGCATTAAGGCTGATTCTCTTTTGAGCTAGGTCCCTGATAGTGTGACTGTTAAGGAGGTAAGTCGAGTACAAATAATAAGATGTAAATATGTAAATCGACTCCTAGCCTATGCAAATAATTACAAGACTTCCTCCCGTTGTAGTGGAAGGGTAGTCAGGATCGATCCACGAGGAGGCGTGTCAGCGGGATCCTATTAGCTTTGGAAATCTCAAGTCTGCATCCACCAGTAGCCTCGATTTCGACCTTGGGCCTCGATGTCGACCTCGGCTGTCGATGTTCTTTGCAACAGAAGAACTGCAGAGACCAAAACAAGTGGTCGATATCGACTGCTGGGGGTCGATATCGATGTCAGTCCACGAAATCGACTGGCTCAGAAGACTGCCAGTCGATATAGAAGGGTCGATATCGATGCTAGGGGTCGATATTGATGCTTGTAGAAGTTTTCCAGGAGTCTCGAGATCAACTCAGAAAACCGTCGATCTATCAGTTTTGGTCGATATCGACCTCTGCTGTCGATATCGATGTCTTCCTACAGTGAGTTAGTGGTTTTTTCGGCAAAGAAAAGGCCGAAGAATTAAGGATGGAGAGAGAAGCAATGAACAGAAATAACAGTGGTTTTTTGTGAATTAAACAATGTAAAAGGCAACTCCTAGGATTAGGGTTTACCACAACGTTAACCAATGCATGCGATGAGATAAATAAGACGGACAATTGCGCTATTTCACCCGAGGGACATGCTTTTGCCGTACACCAACTCTTAGGATTACTCTTGCAAATAAACCTAATTGTCTCTACCAATTTTATGTTTATAACTCAAGTTGTTAGCATGAATCCCTTTTCTTTCGATTAGGACTAAACATAGAATCGTAGGAGGAGAGATAGACACAATGATATCAACATCAAATACTTACCTCAAGCGCGCATGGCTAACGTCGGGCTCACCCCGACCCTAAGAGCTTTGGGGAACTACTCGCTTCTCATCATGGAACTCATTGTTAATTGAAAGGAAGAAACTTGCATTAAAAATAACTTCGAAGCTTTACAACTCAACGTCAACTTTCGCAAACGTCCAACCCTAAAACTTCTCTCTAACTCTAACTCTATTGTCTATTGTCTTTGTCTTGGGTTAATGGATTGTTCTAGGATGATCTAACAAATCAGCCCCTAAGGCTTTATTTATAGGTTACTAATCCTCGCTATCCAAGGATTGTAACTCCTATCTTAAACTATGAACTCTATCCGAACAATTAGGATAGGTCTTTTATTTTGATAAAACTTAAATAACTTAAAGGTAAAAAGATAAATAACTCTTCAGCTGCCATCTATCTTGAAAGTATGAGATAATTCCGTGCCTCCTTGAAGATATAGTTCCAATCCGCATTCGAAATCGAGTCTATCTTCTGTCGAGATAAGGGGACGATATCGACACCAGGGGTCGATATCGAGGTCTCTGTTCTTGCTCGACTTGTTCAGCTCTGGTCGATTTCTATGTTGAGGTCGATATGGGGGTCGATATCGACACTGGGGGTTGATATCTGGGTCTAAGGTCGATATCTACCTCTTCTCAGCTTCACTTGATATCTATGTTGAGGTCGATATCTATGTTGAAGGTCGATATCTACACCAGAGGTCGATATCTGGATCTAGGGTCGATATCTACCTCTGCTCAGCTTCACTTAGCTTCTTCGTTTTGACTCCGTTTTCGCTCGAATTCCTGCATGGTTAGCTCAAAACTTGTGCAGACTCTATTTCTTGTATTTTAGCCCCTTCTTACACAAGTTCATACACTTTTGAAACTTTTCTTTGGAAATCGAATCAAATAAGAAGTCAAAAGATGCAATAAACAAAGGTACAAATATGTACATCAAAACACCCCATACTTAGACTTGCTTGTCCTCAAGCAATAACCAAGCAATAACCAACACCTACAACACATCCTTCAAGTCTTCGCCTTTGTCAAAAGCACCATCATAAGTGGTAGCAAAGCAAAGCAAGTGAATTTAACGTCATAGCACATATTTTGGCGATCCATAGGCATATGCAATTTTGATCCAACCTCACAGGGATAATGTGTTTGCACTCAACTCTCATGTGTTTAGGCTATGAAGGTCAACTCTCAACTCAATTCCATATACAATCTCATAAACATTGCAATTTATAAAAATCCACTTCGCAACCAATTATGAAAATGCAATAAGAACCATCAGTAGGACTTTCGCTCAATGGAAGACTTCAAAGAAGACTCCATTCGGCGGGGTTGTAATGGGGCTTGGTATGAAATAAAAGGTATGGAATTATTTGGCTATGTGGTGCTTTTATAATTCGGGAATCAAGACTCCTAAATCTCAACACTTGCAATACCCAAACCATAACTCTTCATAATATGCTCTAAAGATGCATTCCATCAACCCTTCTTCCAAGTTCTAATATATCTCTCAAAAATATAACATTTGTATGAATAAAAGACTTAAAGATTTTGGCTCATGCACTATATATAGATATTTTTTTTTCGGAAGTAATAAGTAAATATGTGCATTTATAGGTTGAGCCATAAACCCTTTTACAAAATATGACAAAATGTAAATATGCGCCATCCTATAATATCCTTGCTCAAAACTGGACATTATGCTCTTTTCTTTCCACAAGGCATTAGTCCAACCAATCTAAGTCTTAATTCCCAAATGGGGGTCAGGCTCAATTCGGCTAGGGATAATTTTGTGGAGCTTGCAAATTCAGGCTCAGGCTAATGTTCTGGCTTCAAGTAGGGATAATGCAGGGTAGGTAAAGAGAGGATAAAAATGGCTTAAAAGATGCCTCCATCATTTAATTCTCGTAAACATAATCATATATATGCATTGGTTTTGAATAACTATCACAACATTTAGAGATGCATAGGAAGAGTAAATTCACTCAAGAAAGCGGAGGGATTTTTTATGTTCTCCCTATAGGTCAAAATTCTCACAAGGACAATTTTTGTTGGATTTGCTTTTTAGCCTAGGATCATATGTGCTCAATTTCATCACAAGTTCACAATCTTCATAAAAATTTTAAGGACTTAGGCTAAACCATCCAAATATGCCATAGGGTTTACATGATCAAGTCAGCTATTGAGTTTTCATCATAGGACATCTAAGTAGGGATTAAAAATAAACTTTAAATAAACATGCATTTTTTTGTATTTATGACATTTTTCTTTTTTTTTTTTTTTTGATTTTATGATTTTATAAAAGTAAGACTAAGAACAAAAATTTAAACATGAATGCAATGCGAAGAAGAAAGCAAGTTATGACCATAAGACATGTCTTTCCCCCACCCCATACTTAAAATATAGAGTGTCCTCACTGTATTAAAAAGAAGAACAAGGGTAGAGAGAAATTCACAGCGCAACCTGCGGATTCAGGTCGATTTCAAGTTGGGTCGATGCCAGAAGTCGATATCTAGGTCAGAGGTCGATGTCGACTGCATCTGTCGAAGTCGAGGAAGAAGATGAAGATAAGGGCTGCCTGATTGGGGTCGATATCGAGTATTAGGATCGATATCGACCTCTGCTTTTCGCTCCTGAGTCCTCGATGTCGACTCCAGGAGATGGCTTGACCCTGGGGGGTCGATTTCGACTGGCCTGGTCGATTTCGACTGCCTCTGCAGAAGCTTCTTTCCTTCTTCATCGTTCCTTTTGCTTGATAACCTGAAATCTTTGTTAGTAATATAGATAAAGCACGAATTATCTCAGTTTTAAAAGTTTCAAACAGCCAAAAATTTAAATCCTAAAAACCATCTATGCGAAATTTAAATGTTTTATGTACATGCTCTAGATTTTTGAGTCGCTAGGCCGACTTCTCCGTCAATTCTTCATGACCCTTTTATGTAGGGACCCTTCGAGCGTGAGCCTTCTCCTGGATCATCTAGGTCCTTTTGGTAGTGGCGAAGTTCGGCGACCAAGGCTTCTTTGATGTTAGGTTCTTCTTTGGGCGCTTTTCTTCTCTTTCTTGACCTAACTTTAGCAATATAGGCAAACCATGGAGCTTTGACCCTCTCTTTAGTAGATTTATCAATAATTGGCTTAATTGATTCATCAATAAGGGACAGAGGAGGGTTAGGAGTCATACCTGGGCTTACCTGTTTGGGCCCGAAACAGAAATCTTCGAGCTGAGGGGTGGTCGATTTCGACCAAGAAGGGTCGATTTCGAGTGTTGAGGTCGATGTCGACATGCGGGGGTCGATATCGACCTCTGTGACCCCATACTTAAGCTCCTGACAGCGATCTGGCATACTCGATTTCGACCAAGGGGGGTCGATTTCGATGCTTTTAGTCGATATCGACTGGTTCCAGTCGATGTCGACTCTGCTTGCTGTTTCCGTCCTCGCCAATAAAAATTTTCTAAGCTTTTCTTTGGCCGGCGAGAGGACTACCTGCTCCAGGTGCTTTGTTTCGCTCATGGTTGGGTTGAAAGAGAATTTTATCACTTCGTTCCCTATAGTAAAGGTTAGTAACCCTCGACGTACATTGATATTGGCATCAGCAGTAGCTAAAAAGGGCCTACCAAGGATAACAGGCACTACAGGATCTTCAGGCATCTCCAATACAATGAAATCAGTAGGCACAAAGAACTTACCTACCTTTACCGGAACGTCATCAACTATACCTGTGGGCCTGACGAATGAGTTGTCAGCCATGTAGAGTTTCATGTCCACAGGTTCAAGTGCGCCAATGTTCACCTTCTGCCAAATAGAAAGAGGCATGAGACTTACACTTGCCCCTAGGTCACATAGGGCTTTGTAGCGATGTTGGCCAAGTCCCACGGTGATTGCGAACTTCCCTGGATCACTCTTCTTCTCAGGGAATTCCATCTTTGAGCACTCCTCTGCGATCTCTGCCATGGATCTCTTCTTGCTTAGGATGTCTTTCAGGAATCGCACATAGGCATGCATCTCACTTAGGGCTTCTGTAAGAGGGATAGTGATGTTGAGTCCTTGAAGTATCTTTATGAAGCGCCTAAACTTGCCTTTGGTGGGATCCTCCAATGCTTTGGAAGGGAATGGCAACGTCTTCTTTGGTGGGGGGGCCAAAACGGTGGTCGGAGGGGCCTGCTGGACATCGATGTCGACTGGGCTCTGGTCGATATCGACTGGAATGGTCGATTTCGACCTCTGTTTTGGCTCTGATGGCTCTACAGTGGCCTCGATATCGACCTGTGGGTCGACATGGGGGTCGATATCGACCTCATCCTCGACATCGACTGGTCTGTCGATGTCGACTGGGTCTGCTGCTTTCTCCGATTCCGTTTGTGGCTTATGTACTTTGGTGCCACTCCTTAATTGTATGGCTGCGATATGGCCCGTCCTGGATTGTCCCTTAGGATTTGTGGTGGGTTGCCCAGGGAGTGTTCCGGACGGCCTAGGGATTTGTGCCGCCAATTGACCTAGTTGGGTCTCTACGTTCTTCTTCCAAATATCCATCTCCCCAATCCTTGTGGTAAGGTGACTGAGTTGAGAATGGATGGCATTGTTGGATTGATCATTCTTAGCTTGATTTCGCCTGATTTCATCCAGTACTAGTTGAAGATCATCCTTCTTTTGGTCTCTCTCCGGGTGCCCAGGAGCTCTATAAGGCGGAGGGTCCCTAGGGTTAACCGGGTTCCTTTGTGGTTGATGGAACCTTTGGTCTCCCCAATATTGGTGATTGGGACCCCTCATGTAGCGCGCCTCTTGGTGAGTCTCCACTAGGTGTACTTGTTCGGCATGTGGGCACTCGATGGTGGTGTGCCGCTGCGATCCGCATTCGATGCAATCTTGGTTCGCTGAAAGGAACCTCACTTGCTTTTGGAGCTTTCTAAGTTGATCTCTGTGGAATTGCTCCTTCACATCCGGATCGATTACATTAGAGGGTTTATATAAGGGCATAGATGGGGCAGGCCTCGACGATGATGGTGCGTAGGAAGCCTCAGGAGTCCCATATGTATTGTCAAATTCCACCAACCTCTCTATGGTCTCCCAAGCCTCTTGTGGGGTGAGTTCAAGGTAGCCATAGGCGGTGTAGGTGTTGATCCTCTCCTTTGCTGCAGCGTCAAGAGCATTGTATATGATCTCCTGAATTACATACGGTGGTTGGCCATGCGTCGGGCATGATCGTAGGAGGTCCTTAAACCTTTCCCAAACAGTCGCCAGAGCCTCACCAGGCTTTTGTTTGAAAGCCGTGATTTTCTGTCGGATCAACGCCGTTTTGGAAGGAGGAAAGAACTTGTTGAGGAACGCGTCCTTGACTTCATTCCAGGTGCGGAGCGATCTTGGGGCTAAGCTCTCCAACCACTGCAATGCTTTACCTGTAAGAGACCATCGAAAGGCTTTTAGTTGGACATATTCAAGACTTCGTCCATCAGCAATAGTATCACAAAGGTCTAAGAAGGTTGAAATATGTGCCATAGGGCACTCATTAGGTTTTCCTTCATATTGATGCCTTCTTATTTCAGTCAGGAAGTTATGTTTAATTTCAAAATTAGAGGGAGGGATAAGAATTGCCGATTCAGGCACTGTGAGAGCGGGGTGCATATATTGCTTAGCATTCCTAGGGAGGGCATTGATTTGGGCTTCTATTTGCCTCCGGCCTTCCTCCTCCCTATCCGCACGCTCCTTAAGTGCCGCCTCTCTAGTCGTTAGGTCCTCATCCTGCCTCCTTGTATGTTCAATAAGTTCTGCTTGGTTCGCGTTTTCCGGCATGATTCATTGAGCTTGGGCCCTTAGATGGAAATAACGCTCAGGGTCGTCTACTCCTTCAAATTCAGGTGGGCGATCAGCGCGTCGCATACACCTGCAAGACCAAACTAGGTAGAGACGTGAGATAGACTACTAGGGCGCGATTGATTGCCTCCCCGGCAACGGCACCAATTTGTTAAGGAGGTAAGTCCCTTACAAATAATAAGATGTAAATATGTAAATCGACTCCTAGCCTATGCAAATAATTACAAGACTTCCTCCCGTTGTAGTGGAAGGGTAGTCAGGATCGATCCACGAGGAGGCGTGTCAGCGGGATCCTATTAGCTTTGGAAATCTCAAGTCTGCGTCGACCAGTAGCCTCGATTTCGACCTTGGGCCTCGATGTCGACCTCGGCTGTCGATGTTCTCTGCAACAAAAGACCTGCAGAGACAAAAACAAGTGGTCGATATCGACTGCTGGGGGTCGATATCGATGTCAGTCCACGAAATCGACTGGCTCAGAAGACTGCCAGTCGATACAAAAGGGTCGATATCGATGCTAGGGGTCGATATCGATGCTTGCAGAAGTTTTCCAGGAGTCTCGAGATCGACTCAGAAAACCGTCGATCTATCAGTTTTGGTCGATATCGACCTCTGCTGTCGATATCGATGTCTTCCTGCAGTGAGTTAGTGGTTTTGTCGGCAAAGAAAAGGCCGAAGAATTAAGGATGGAGAGAGAAGCAATGAACAGAAATAACAGTGGGTTTTTGTGAATTAAACTATGTAAAAGGCAACTCCTAGGATTAGGGTTTACCACAACGTTAACCAATGCATGCGATGAGATAAATAAGACGGACAATTGCGCTATTTCACCCGAGGGACATGCTTTTGCCGTACACCAACTCTTAGGATTACTCTTGCAAATAAACCTAATTGTCTCTACCAATTTTATGTTTATAACTCAAGCTGTTAGCATGAATCCCTTTTCTTTCGATTAGGACTAAACATAGAATCGTAGGAGGAGAGATAGACACAACGATATCAACATCAAATACTTACCTCAAGCGCGCATGGCTAACGTCGGGCTCACCCCGACCCTAAGAGCTTTGGGGAACTACTCGCTTCTCATCATGGAACTCATTGTTAATTGAAAGGAAGAAACTTGCATTAAAAATAACTTCGAAGCTTTACAACTCAACGTCAACTTTCGCAAACGTCCAACCCTAAAACTTCTCTCTAACTCTAAATCTATTGTCTATTGTCTTTGTCTTGGGTTAATGGATTGTTCTAGGATGATCTAACAAATCAGCCCCTAAGGCTTTATTTATAGGCTACTAATCCTCGCTATCCAAGGATTGTAACTCCTATCTTAAACTATGAACTCTATCCGAACAATTAGGATAGGTCTTTTATTTTGATAAAACTTAAATAACTTAAAGGTAAAAAGATAAATAACTCTTCAGCTGCCATCTATCTTGAAAGTATGAGATAATTCCGTGCCTCCTTGAAGATATAGTTCCAATCCGCATTCGAAATCGAGTCTATCTTCTGTCGAGATAAGGGGTCGATATCGACACCAGGGGTCGATATCGAGGTCTCTGTTCCTGCTCGACTTGTTCAGCTCTGGTCGATTTCTATGTTGAGGTCGATATGGGGGTCGATATCGACACTGGGGGTCGATATCTGGGTCTAAGGTCGATATCTACCTCTTCTCAGCTTCACTTGATGTCTATGTTGAGGTCGATATCTATGTTGAAGGTCGATATCTACACCAGAGGTCGATATCTGGATCTAGGGTCGATATCTATCTCTGCTCAGCTTCACTTAGCTTCTTCGTTTTGACTCCGTTTTCGCTCGAATTCCTGCATGGTTAGCTCGAAACTTGTGCAGACTCTATTTCTTGTATTTTAGCCCCTTCTTACACAAGTTCATACACTTTTGAAACTTTTCTTTGGAAATCGAATGAAATAAGAAGTCAAAAGATGCAATAAACAAAGGTACAAATATGTACATCAGTGACCCTTCCCTCTTTCTGTTCTTTTAACATGTTTCACTCGTCCTGATTAGCTTAATGTTAAATTCAATGGTTGACTAGCTTTCATGATGATTAATCCTAGCATGCCTACATGTTATAGTTCGGTAGTGTTCTTCTATTACCTTATGATATCCTCTCGTGTTTCCATGAACGTATGACTTGACACCTCGCATGATCACACACCACGTTATATCATGATTTTGCATACGCATGATGCATGAATGCTAGAATGAATTTAGTGGAGTTATCTTGATTGTGTTCAGGTTCGATATGTGCCAGTAGTGTCCTATAAGGCTTATGATTTCCAATATGACCCGCTAAATGATCACATGTTGTACTTGTTCCCTGATGTGATAACTATTGTACCATATATGTACTCTATGATGGTTCGTTCTTAGCATGATTATAATCTAACACCCATGATGTCCTTCTTGTTACTTTTGATGATGCCTCATGTTTCGTGAATATTATGTTGAACTCCTCTTAATGACTCTTGACTATGCTTGTATCACATCATGTATCGCTAGTGTCATGTAGGACCCATGCTTTTTGAATGTATCTCGTCATACGATTACGTGCCATGCTTGACCTAATATATAATCATTGTGTCAGATGAGATAGTTACTATGTTGCCCTTATATGATCTCGTATGATGCATACACCAAACTCGTGCATTGTTCATATATGTGATAATTACTATGCTGCTCTTATGTGTTCTCACATGACACTTCATCTGATTGTTATAAAATACTTTGCCATGATCTAATAGGACTCAATTGTCGATGTGTATACCATGCTCCTACAACGTTCATATACATAATGCTCGTTATCTTCATTAAATCCCGCATGACTTCGAATCATACATGATTATTGTTGGCTCCGCATAACTTGCCTAGGTTGCTAGACTCATCTGCATCCATGGAATCATAAACTACTAGCTTATCTCATGTGCATCAGTGTAGGACTCGATTGTATCTTGGAATGAATATGTATGTCGTTGTTCTTTAAGATAGGTATATGTTAGTGTGGATTAATGTGATTGACATGCTCCATGAGGAATTAGTGCTTGTTGACACAATTTTAACCTAATGGACTTCTATAAAGGCATCGTTACTATTCCCGGATCGGAGTCTTGTCTCTAGTCGTGTCATCTTTAGCTTTGGTCCATTTTGTCTCCGAGAGGAACGTTGGGTTGTCCGCTCTTGTCACTCCCCCTATCTCCGCTAACTTAGACTCCTACGTGTTACATTGGACGAGCGACCACATGGAAAGAGGGAACGGGAAGTTGAATAGCGATAGAGCAGCGCAGCGGAAGCGTGGGCCCATAACCCACGGGCCTCAAGATCGACAATGTCGACAGAACAAGCTCGCTTCGAGGGTTGTGATTATTGAGTACGATATGACTTACAGGTGGGAGCGTCCTCTATTCGAATTGCTAACCCTTTCTGAGCTTGTTGATGGTGTACTGCACTGACTTGATGTGGGAAATTGCGTGTTGATGTGATGACTTGGTAATGATTGTTGCCTGACTATCCGTTGTCTATGATGAGATATATGATTCGATGCATGACAGTCCTAATGTGCCATGATGACTTGATGTGATGCTATTCTGAGTTGCTAAGCTTGATCTAAATTCCTTGCCTATAAAAGTATGAACTGCAAATGTTGTGAAACCTGGATTGTTTATCTGATAAGATTATGATGAAACTTGCTAGTTTGAAAGAACTGACTTTATTCATATATGGTGTTATGTGATAATTTTGAGCATGACGGTAAATTGAGACTTTTGATACTTGTTGCAATGCTTAATGATGCTATTGATACAAATGCTAGTTGATATGATGTAGTCCTTACGTGTAATAATGTCCATGATTGCTTCTTCTTTGAACATGTGAGTGAGGTCCTTTTGGTAGAGCGGTCAGAGAGTGGAGAAAGGTTTTGAGTGATTAGAATGATCAACGGTGGTAAGGGAGAGTTGCAGAAGAGAGGTGTTGACTTACGTTGGACCGAGTGAGTTCGGAAATTATAAGAGGCAATGCTTGGTGGTTTCGATGATCCCTTAGGTGAATCTTGGATAAGGGGTATGGTTAGGATAGGTTGGTTAGGTAGTGACCGAGAAGATTTTATTGAAGATGCGTGGTTAGAATGGTTCTACGTTGTGATATCTTGGGAAGAGTGAGAAATGTAACAAATGACCTTTGGGGGGGGTATTGAGAACATAGTATGCAAGGGTGCTCGGGTGTGAAAACAGAGATAGGGGTTGGAGTCTTAGAGGTGGATTGTTAGTGAGAGTGCTTTGCGGGAAGAGGTGTGAGATTAAAGGTCGGAATGAATTGGGATTTCTTATGTGGGGTAGTATCTGAGTAGATGTTGGTAGGTCTAGATGAAGGTCGGTCTTGGCTTGAGAGTAGGAGACGAGCGAGCGGGGTTTGCGTTTCATTTTGACTGGTAGTGATGTGAGGATTTTCTTGATTTCGTGATTTGCTAATATGTACTGGCATGATGTTAGATAGCGACCATGATAAACCTGATAGGGCATGATATTACATGTTGATATGCAATATTTGAAATCTATTTGACAGTGGCAAGTGTTATCACGATATAATGACACATTGTTATCCTACTATGTTGTTCTAGAAGCATGTTGTGATGTGTTGTATGAATCATGAAATAATGATATGTTGCTATGTGAGAGCATGATGTTATATTATGATCAGGAGATGTTAAATGATGAATATTGAATTGGATCGTGAATATGACTTATATATATATGATATAATGGTGCGTGATTGCTAAATAATCGTTATATGGCATTGTATGAGTTGAGATGATGTTTTGTGAGTATGCTGATGTTTTGGTGATTGATATATTGATTGACCTTCCCCTCTGCTAAATCTTAATAGCCTGACCTTGTTGTGTTGATGTGTTGACAATGGGTTTTGGTTCGTTGGTTCTATGATGAGTGATACTTTATGACTCATGGTATAATGTTAAGATTTTGTTATTACTTTTGGCATGTTCTGAAGGGATGATATGATCTATGTTATGGGTAATCATGTTATGCGGTTGAGATGTCGATTGATTGAGATTATCATGATTGATGTTGAGATTGCCATATGAGAGGTGGCTGATGATGTTTTGAGTCGATGAGTTGATTATTTATGTGCATATTGAGTTGAGGATGATGATAAAATGATTCTGGAAACTAGGAAGAGAATATGGGATTAGCCCTTAGAGGTGGATGATTCCACCTCCTACCTTCTGAATTGGATTGATTGGTATGCGAGAAGCTGATTTGGTTTTTGGAAGATTTTGACGAAATCTTGATTTGAAAGGGATTTGACTTGTTATGGTGTAAAGCTGCTTGCTTAAACGTTGAATTTGGAGATTGTGAACAGTTTTGAAAAGGACCAACTTGGGCTTTTTAAAGAGGTCGAGAGTTTCCATGATTGAGATGACAATATTTCCATTTACAAAACACTTTGAGGTTATACGAACTGGATTTACATTATGACGTCTCACGACGTGGATACAAGCATTTTATAGGGGCGCTTATAGAGTGCTTGCTAAGACCTAGTCGGACGCTATAATACTTTTAGAGTTGTGATACTTCCAAAAGGTCGAAGCGAGGATGTGATGAGGGCGCTTATTACACACTTGACAAGACCAATTGGAGATGTCATGACCGTGACTAGGATGTTGTGAGAATCCCGGAAGATGCAACCGAGATGATTACGAGATCCTTGGACATGGTCCTCGGACTCACCGATTTAAAACTTCATCCCATTGCTTTAAAAATGATTTAGTCTCAGGGACGAGACTTGTTTTTAGAGGTGGATAAATATAAAGACTGATTATATTCATGATATTATATATTATTATTTTGGAAAGGTAATTTATTTATATTTGAGTAGATTTGAAAATTCGGAAAATTTTAAATATTCCGTCCTCGGGCAACGTATTTTATTCTTAATCTTTTTGAAGTAGATTCCGACATCGTTTTAAAATTTGGGTTGTAGTTGATTTTAATTCCGTTTTCGAGTTGGATTATCAATAAAATTATATTAATTCCCGTAATGATTTTATAATTCGATTTGAATTGTTGAGTGTCGGGTTTTGTTGTAGTGAGCGGAATTGGGATCGAGCGTCGGGATTAGCGGGTTCGAGTTTTGAATTTCCGGGAATCTTTTCATTTTTATGTAGGGACCACTCCTTTATATTTCCATTTCCCTTTTTTTTATTCCCTCTCTCTCTCCCGGTTTTTCTGTTGCATTAGGCTGGTCCCCCTCCCCTCTTGTCTTCTTCCTCCTTACCAGCATTACACAACCCTCTGCTCAGCAACATCACCCACACATTTGCAACAGAAGACCCTCAGCCCTCCTCCCTCTATCTTCCCATTTGCTCTCTGTTAAAGCCCTCACAAACCTTCCCCCCCTCTCTCTCTCCCTCTTTTCGTTCCGCAGCGCACCATCACCTCCCTGCCAATTCACCACCATCTCCGTCGTTGAAGAAGCACAGCGGGTCGTCCCCTGTTTTTTCGATAAGGGGGAGGCCGAGCCGTCTTCGCCGAGCTCCCCTCCTCGCCTCCATTGGAGTAACAGCTCCCTCCGTTTTCCAGATGGACGGAAAAGAAGGAAGAACTCCCAAGCAAGCCGAGCCAGGAGCAACTTCGGAGCCCCATTCGAGCCGCTTCCATGTTTCATACCCAAGAGGTCGGATTTTCGATTCGAATTCATTTGCTTCCAAATCCCACAAAAACAAGCCTTTACTCACTTCCACGATTTTCCTAGGTCCAGAACGACGCTGTCCCTCGCTAATTGTAGTCGGAATCTGCCATTGCAGCCGGAGCTTGTCGGAATCGCGCCGATCTCGGTAATCCTTCTCTCCCTCCTTCCTCCCTTGCTGCGTTTTTGTTCTAATTGTACGGGTGTGGTCGGAATTGGGGATCGGTTGGAGTGGGTGAATCTCAGGCCGAAAGGCCGCCGGCTAGCCCTCCTTCTTCTTCTTCTTCCTTCACTTTGTCGTGGGCGCTGCTCTATTTTGAAGGTTGAAGGCGGGTTCAAGTGAACCGGCTTCCCTTATTTCTTTTCCTTTCTTTCCTTGGGTCCGGTTCAGGCAAAATGCTCCGGTTCACTTAATACCAGATGGGCATGCGGGTTAGGCCGGGTCATGGGCTCGGATCCTCTTCCGGGTCTGGGCTTCTTCTATTGGGTTGGGGGTTGTTTTAAAGTTGTGTTTTATATTTGGGATACGGACTTATATATATATGTGTTATATTTGTTTTGTTATTTCCGATTTTAGAAAAATATATATGTATATATTTATATGTTCTGTGTTTATTAATTTATATATTTTAAAGGATTTTGAAAGTAATTTTAATTGAGATAAGTTATTATATTACGTTTATAAGGGTGATTTTAAGATAAGGATTTTAAAGAAAGTTATGCCGGAATTATTTTAAATGGTATGATTTTATAAATTGGTAAAGGATTTAAATTGTTATATGTTGATTATATGATATGTTATATCCTTATTTGAATATTATTATTATTTTGGGATTTGGTTATAATTATAAATTCTGGAAAATTAATCGTCTTGGATTGTTTATTTGTTTTAAAATAGCATTAATTGGATTATTTATATATGATGCATTTTATGAGGATTTAAATATGTGAGTTAGGAATTTTAAAGTGAATTGTTGGTTTTGATTGATAAATATGATTTGTGAGCATAGGATTATTTTGATGATTTAATATTGGAATTTATTTATATAATGTGTTTGAAATAAGAAACATGCCGGAATGATTTATATAATATGATTTTGGGAAATTGGTTTTAAGGCTTAAGTGTTAATGTCGGGATTTGGATAAGCGATTTTAAAAGAATTGTTTGATTTTCTAAGTTGAGTTCTTTGAAAGATTGTTTTGGAAATGAGATGATGAGATGAGATGAACATGGAATGATATTTGAATAATGATGAGAAAAGATGGAATAATCTGAAACGAGATATGTGAAGATATGTATGATAGATAGGGGCGCCTTGTGTGACCTAGATAGACTTATGCATTTGTATGTTACTAGGTGATTGTGATATGTTGGACCTTGCTTGCTATTGGTGACTCATTACTTGGATTCTGCTTCTGCCTTGTTCTCTGCTGTTTTGCTTATTCAGGTAAGTTCCTTTAAGGGCTTACTCAGATTCGAAAGAGAATACCTGCTTGTGAATATATGACATACTAGGTGTTGTATAAGCATTAAAGTATGCCATGTAGTATCATGCTAGGATTGCACTTACGAATGAGCATTCGGTTACTTTGTGTGTTTGAATACAGAACGGTCGTTATCTGTGATAGTCCTAGAGTCTTTGTTAGGTTCATAGGGTAGCCCAGCCCCATCGGGTGCCCTGAGTCTATCGAGTCGATATGAGCATGATATGATAGCCTAGCACCATCGGGCAAGAGATGAGATGATATGATATGATATGATGATGCTGTGGTGAGTGCACCACCACGAGATATTGCTATGCTATAGCACCGAACTGGCCAGTCTCTGCACTAACGGGAAGGGGTGCAGAGGTAGGAGAGGGATATGCCACTTGGCATTCTTTGGGCGCTTTTACAGTTCTTTTTCGCATATTGTAAATTAGGATCATGTTAGTGTGATTTAATTTCCGCATTTGCATCATCTTTATATTAGCGTATGTGTATGTTTACTTGTGGGACATGGTGTGTTGGGGCCTCGGTCTGATCCCGCTCGCACCACTTGTTTTTAGGTATGATTGCTCCTTGTCTCTATGGCGTGGGAAAATCCCCCGGGTGATTGCAAAGAATCTGTCTAACCCCGCTAACTTGGCTATACGACTTTAGAATATATGTTTTGGTTTTGACCCGGCTCTGCCGTGGCTCTTGTATCTAAACCTTGCTTCTGCTTTATTCTCGTTTGAATTGGGTTTTGTGACTTTGATTGTCTGGGGTTCGAAATCCCCGCTTGAATATTGATTGATCTCTAGAGGTTTGAAACCTCGACCCGTACCTGAGTTGCAACATCCGAACGAAGGTATCCAACCTTCGAAACGTATCTCGGATATTTATATCCGGGCCGTTACAAACGCTGATGATGAAGATTCCCATCATTTATTTCTGAAGTGCTTCCGATCTGTAAAATAAATGTAGACGCCTCTGTTAAACCTTTTGGAGAATATCGCATTGGTGGCATCGTTCGGAACTGTGATGGTAAAGTTCTTGACATTTTCCAGTGTAGGATCCACTGTGGATCTATACTTCAAACATAAGCTTATGTTGTTTCCATCGGGTTATAGGTAGCCCTCATTACGAAAGGTCATTATTGAAGGGGATAGTATTGGAGTCATCAATACCATCAATGATAACACCAATATTCCTTGAAAATTTTACAAAATGATTGAGAAGATTTGGTATATTAAGGAAACGTTTAGCAACATCGTCTTCAAACACTGATGGAAAGAAACAAACTCTATTGCTGATTATATAGCTAGTACTACGGAAACTTGTAATTTGATGACCATCCCTTTGAACAGGGAGCTTTATAACATCATCCATATGGATGATCAAAGATGATATTTGCTTATCCAAGGCATCTTATTATTTACCTATTGTAAAAAAATAAAAATAAATAATTAACTCTAGTTAGGTACTTAACCTCCTTATAGAAATTTTTTTATTATATTTTTTATTTGAGGGAAAAGGGTATGTCTTGTCCCATCCCATGATGGATAAGCCCGTGCGGGATTTAAACAAATTGTCCAGTAAAAATTACACGAGATGGAATGCTAGACAACCCCTATCTCATCCGATCCCGTCATGTGCCCACCCCTACTTTCATCAATGTCTTTGCTTAGAGAAATAAGGATCCAAGGTATTACCATATCATTTGTACACTCTCATAGATGAAATTGAGGATCTGAGAAGATTGGCTTCATAATTGATCCATCTATGAAGCTGATTTTGTTCTTTGTACATAAGGGCGTTGAACATTGCTCGTTTCCATCCACTGAAACCAAATCCATTGAACAATTTTTACTCCAGAACAAATCTAGGATTGTCAAATGGATGAAGATAATATGGATGTGAATCATCGATTTTTGTTGTTGTCATTAATGAATAAAGATTGAGAAATAAAGTCAGGGCCGATTCGTTGCTTTTTGAGCCCTTGTACAACTTATATATTGAGACTTTTTTATTACTAATTGAATAGAGAAAATGATTTACCAAATTTACTAGCAAAAGAGATATTCTCATATATACAAGGTCCTGTGTTCAGCCTAATGCGAGAAAGAAAATAAATAAGTAAATATAAAAGTATAGATTTTAGATTACTTTTCAAAATCCTCGATGTTGAAGGTCGATTGTAATGGTTGAAGAGCTTGAATTAATTAGGGTTTCTTTCTTTAGTAGAGATTAATATAGTTTGAGAGGTCAGTTGTGGCGAACAAGGGGATTCGAATACAATTATATTTAGAAAATAGAAAAAACACTCATTGCCTAGTGCCAATTAAGCTAACAAATTATTTTTTTATTAGATAAAAATTCGAGTTCAGACATACCTGAAACTCGATGGCCGACCAAGTCAGCAGATAAAGAGCCGTAAATACAAACAATACGCAATAACATAAATCATTAGAGAAGAAAGAAGAAACCCAAATAACCCATACAAGTTGTCAGCCTACATAAAAGTCGATGGAGAACCAAGATGCGTCATAAGTGCTAAGAACGCGGGGGAGTGCAAATACTCACAACAGTATCCCAATCGGAAAGGGCAACTCCTGAGGATTTGTGGATCGCCGACGTTTCCCCCACCTAGATGAAGGATCTTCGAAGACGACGAACACAACCACAATCCGCCTTCGATCAAATAGGACGCTCGATACTGAGCTAAAAAATCATTTATTACTGCTTTAAGGCTCTGTGCAATTGCACGTTTTGCCAAGATAACGAGCCGCCCCTGAATTAAGTTGAGGCCCCCTAAAAATTTGAGGCTCTTTAAGAAAAATTGAGGCCCCCTAAAAATTGGAGTCTTTGTGCAATTACACATTTTGCCAAGATAACGAGCCGCCCCTGAATAAAGTGCAAGAAATCGTAGCAGAAGAAGAACGTATAGAGAATCTTTGAAGAAGACAAAATTAGATTCACAACTTTGAGACCATGTTGAATCTACAAATGAAGTTAATTTTCTTACAAGAAAAAGAAAAATGTGAAATTGCAAGAGAGGAAAATGAGTGAGAAAAGGAGAAGGCAGAGGAGAACCAATTCTTTTTTTTTTAGAACAAACCAACTTATATATTACTTTGAATCTTCTGCTAACAAGAGTTTCATTTCATAAGGAACTAAAACAGAACTTGCAATGAAAGTAGAATTAGTAGGCCTAACACTAGCAAGAAAGTGAGCCACCCGGTTAGCTTGTATCCGAATGTAGCTCCATCTGCACTCGATGAACCTGGTAGCCAGCTGGGCAATCTTCCTCAGTTGAGCCCCAATCTCTCCTTTCAGGAAACATCCGTTACGAAGCATGGTGATGACAACTGAGCAATCACTTTCGATCCAAACCCTTGGCAATCCCCGCTTAATGCACACCTCAAGCGCTCAGGCCAAGCTCTTCGCTTCAACCAGATCAACCCGCGATGAACCAATTCTATATTTGACTTAATTGAATAAAATGTACAAAAATCAGATAATTAAATAGTAGCCAATATCGATTCAGCTTACCCTAATTTTTCACTAATTACACTTGGTGCCCCATATTTACAATATGTGCAATTTATAACTCCCACATCTTGATGCACTTTTTCATTTCCATTTTGCATATGTAGTTTTATATTATCATCAAATCTCCCTAACCTTTAAAGCTCAACCTTTTTAAGCCTAATGAGGCTATCCATGTGGCAGATTTTAGGAGTTTTTTATTCTTTTTCCAATTTTACCCCTGTTTTTTTCTTCCTCCATAAACTTAAAGACAAGTATTTTGGAGGATAGCTAGGCTATCCACGTGGCGGCCTAATGTGTGTTTTTTTTTTTTGCAATTTTTCCACTACCTTGAAACCGTTATTGGAAAACTGCCTTCTTTCTCTCAGCCTTCCTCCATAGCCTATTTGCCTTTGTACATGGAAAACTGCTTCTCAAAGCAGTTGAGCGACGATGGAGATCTATGCATTCTGGATGACAGAGACTTCTTCCTTTTCTCACCCTCATGCATCTTTAAGGTATCATATTCTTCTAAGCTTGATTGAAGTTGGGTTACCACTTCTGGTAGATGTTCTTTCTTCATCTGCCATTCAATCTAATTTCTAAATTTGATTTTCTTTCAAAGATTTGGTTTCAATTTACTAAATTTCTAGTCGATAATAACTTCAAATTGATTTCAATTTGGTTATTTCAGTCTGTTTCACTACCGATGAAAATTTTTATGGGTATTGTTTATGAGAGTTAGTAGCTTGTAACCTCTACTAACCGCCACTCTCCACTACCATCCCCACTTATTTTCCTTTTCATATAAATAATTATTTATTAAAGTTAATTGAAAAATATGGTTAGTGGGTAGTTATATATATACACACACTTCGTATTATATAACTTCTTTTACATTTTAATTCATGTATATTAGTTTATGTTTGCTAGATTCATCATATTGGTTATTGATATTTGAAGGTCATGTACTTACTCCATCAACTTTTTATTCGCTATAACTCAAATCTTCATTGATTTATAGTATTCGGAACTCAATTGTTACTTATGATTTTGCCGCTCATGCTAGCTACTTTTCCTCATATCCATCATAGATTAGGCATATTCGAATTCTTCCATCAATAGTTCTTGATTTGTAGTGGGAGGTTACATAAGTGAGAAGTTATGTAAGTAATGAGAAGTTATCAGAAGTTACTTAAGTGGGATGTTGCATAAGTAGTGGGAAATTATGAGTATTAATGAAAATAGTGAGAATTTATATTAAGTAGTGAGATGTTACGTAAGTAGTAGGAGGGTAGTAGGAGGTTATTAGGAAGTTACTTAATGTGAGAGGTTACATAAATAGGGAGAAGTTACATAATTACATTAAGTAGAGGGAAGTTATGTAAGTAATGAAAATTTATCGGAAGTTACTTAATGAGAGGTTACATAAGTAGTAGGAAAGTATGAGTGTTGAAAATATCATTATAAAAAGGGCTTTTTGCATAGATAACCCATTTTTTGGGATGGTTTGCATAGATAACCCCCACTTGGGAAAATTAAAAAAGTGGGTTAGGGGTGTACTTTTGCAAATAAAATTTGTGACCTCTTGGGCCGGTTGCAGGTTGGAGAGAGGAGGGACCACTTGAGAGGGGAAGGGCTGATGGGTTTTGGCGCCAAATATTGTGGGGGATGGGTGATGTGATGTTTGGTTTTCTTTTACCATTTTGTATGGTATAAAAAGGGAGGATGAGAAAAAGCTTTCATTCTTCTCTCTTCTCTCACATCTTCAGCAGCATAAACTTACCTAGAGAAAGAGATGGAGAACGTTCCACCATTGAAGACAAGCTGTCGGCTTGCAGTTCAAGTTGAAGAGCACTTGTCGCCTTTAGTCGGTGCTCCTGTCCGTGATCAGAATCCCCGTGTCACCTTGATTTCCCATAAACCTTTCTTCTTAGATGCAATGGGTAAGTATATTTGATGAACTACTCCTCATCTATGGTGAAAAGTAGATACTCATGAACATTTCTTCTCGTCCCTCGTTTCATTTTCAAGTGGAAACGCCTTGGTCTGCGTCACTCTTATCTTCGATGGTTGTTGGGTGTTCGAGGGAGGCGGATGAGTGTTTTCCACTCACTTTCTTCTTCCCCCCTTATAATCTAAGACAAAAGAGATGGAAAAGATGACCACCATGGAAGACAAGGTCTCGGCCTGAAGTTCCACCATGGAAGACAAAACTAAAAAGGAAGGAGGGGGAAGCCTTTTATTTTATCCATTCTCTCACATCTTCAGCTGCAGAAAGAGATGGAGAAAATTCCACCATTGAAGACAAGCTCTCGGCTTGAAGTTCCAGTTGCAGAGTACTTGTTAGCTTCAATCGGTGCCCATGTCAGTGATTAGAATCCCCGTTCACCTTGATTTCCTAGAAACCTTTCTTCTCAAATGCAGGGGGTAAGTGTATTTGACGAAATACTTTTCATCTATGGCAAAAAGTAGATACCAATGAACCTTTCTTCTCATCCCTCATTTCATATTCAGGTGGAAACGCCTTGGTATGCATCACTCTCATCTTCGGTGGTTGTTGGGTGTTCGAGGGAGGCCGATGGGTGTTTGCGGGTGGGAAGGCGCACAAGAATTTCATGATAAAAGAGGGCATCGACTTCACCTCTTTGAAAAACCCAATCATGGTCCAGCTTTTGGTACTTTGGGGTTACGCACCTATGTCAAACTTTAGGTCTTTTGAAGTTACGCACATATGACAAACTTTTACTATTTTGGGAAGCACATATGACAAACTTTATGTATTTGGGGGTTAAGCACATATGTCAAACTTTTGGTAGTTTGAGGTTACACACATATGTCAAGCTTTAGTGTATGAAAGTTGTTTCTGCTATAAATGATACATGTCAACAATTAGAATTATACGTGCCACCTAATATATTTTCTCTTGTCACTATCAATAGTCTGGCATTATATTTCTTCTGAAAATAATGTATGTCACTTGTTCATATCGTCATGTCACCTGAAAGATGTAATTTGTCGCTTTTTTTGTTTCAATGGAATCGCTCCACGTCCAAGCACTTCCATAAAAAACCAACCCATGTTCAACTACATGTAATACTGCACAAAATAATTGTCACCACACATGTTCATGAAACACTACAGCTATTAACCTATATAACATATGACAAAATTTAGGTAAGGGGTTAAGAACTTAGGAGTACTTTTGGAAATGGGTTAAGTACTTGGGAGTATCATTGGGGTCCATGCACATATGACAAAGTTGGGTTTTGTTTTGCCATGTCCAACTTTTGTGGTTGCGCAATTCCTTATTCTGTAAAACGTATGTGTCAGCAATATGAAATATGCATGTCACTTGTCTAAATGATCGTGTCACCTGATGGATTTAACGTGTCAATTGTTTGATTTTGGCGTTTCACATTTCTAAGTGTCTACAAATTTGTTAAGATAATAACTCATGTCATATGTTTGAATGGTCGTGTCATCTGAATGAATTTACGTGTCACAGTTTGGGGTTTCACTTTAAATTTGTTTTCGAAATGAATCATGTCACCTGTTTATATGATCGTGTCACTTGAATGATTTAACGTGTCACTTATTTGATTTTGACATTTCACATTTCTTAGTCTCTGCCAATTTGTTACAAGAATAACCCCTGTCACCGGTTTGTATAGTCGTGTCACCCGAAGGAATTACGTGTCACCTTTTGGGGTTTCACTTTAAATTTGTTTTCGAAATGAACCATGTTACCTGTTTGTATGGCCGTGTCACTTAAAGGATTTAACGTGTCTGTTTTTCCACCCAAACATTTCAAAACCAAGTATGTTCGTAAAGAAAACCCCCAAATGCATAAGATGTTCATAAAAGACTAACATGTACTAACCAATCAATGTCATAAAATACTACACCTACTAACTAACAGAGATCATAACATCCTACAAGTTTTGAGCAACAAATTTCAGAAAATACAACCCCAACAAAGTTCATAACAATCTAGGGGTATGAAAAGTACGCCCTGATAAAAAGTTAGCGGTGGTTTATTACAGTCTACCATAGAAGATGGCAATAGCAAGCAACTGCCTATACGCCCGGATGGCAACAGAGATCATAACCTCTTCATAAGCTTCGTGTCGTAGTCTGTCATCCACTTCTCTCTATCCCTGCTACACACCCACGATGACAATGTTAGGTGAATGACATCGTTTGTAGAATAAGTTGGAGATAAATAAAGATGCGGGGTACCTTGCCATCCACTCCTTCTTAAGCTCCTAGAGCCTTACTAGACTTCTTGCCTCTAACATTCTCAACTTTTGCAGCCTTATAGATCTGACAAATGCTTATGAAGTTTAAACTCTCATTATGAGATTTGGATATCCCATGTCACCCAACTAAGTAAACCATGTCACTTAACTGCAATAACCTTGTCACATCAACTAATATAGATTCATATGATCGACATTCCCAGATTTTTTTTATCACGTGTCACCAAACTAAATAAACCTTATCACCCAACATCAACAACCTTGTCACATGAACTAACAACAAACAGATTCATATATGACATTTCCGGATTTTCTTATCCCGTCTCCCCTGCGCGCCCTTGTGGTCGTTGTCCTCAGTCTCCCCATCTTTGTTCCTTGCTAAATTGCAGTCACCTCAACATCCATGTCCGGGTCCTCTCCACCCTTCCCTCCATCCTTGACAAGCACCTCCACATTCTCTTCCTTGCTAACATCTTCGACACCATCCTTTCGACGGACCACAAGAGCTTACCTTGTCACCTTGTCCTTGTAGGGGCTTCTTCTCGGCTTCAGGTGCAATCGCTGTAACCACATCGACATGAACGACCGAAAAAACAAATTCAAACTTTAAAGTGGATCCCCGATTTTCCGTGTCACTCAACATAAAACACCATGTCACCCAAAAACAAACTTACCTTCTCATCCTTTCGTGCCCCCCATCCCCTTCCTTTTCATCGACAAGTTTGTCTTCAACTCCATCTTTCCCAACATTGCCCTCCTTCTCTGCATCAATGTCAAAAGAAGCGCTAGGATCCCTTTCTCTTTCTTCCCCGGCTCTTCCCATCCCTTTCGCAACCCGCAGTCCATTGACGACCTCCTCAACACTTTCATCTGTAGGGATTAGGTTTTTAGCATCACTCATACAATCATATGGACTAAGGTGAACAAAAGCGTTCAGAAAACAACATCAGTTGACCTGGATATGTCAAAACTCATTTATAATTCAGAAACAATCCCAATTAAAACAGAAAACGACATTGTTGTCCAGCAACCTATGAAATTAAAATAAAAAAATAAGAGAATGAAATCAAAGGGAATATATGGTATTCTTATGGACTATTCAAATTCATATCAGATTCTAATCATCGCTTAATATCAGATTGAAATGATTAGGACAATATCTTTTAAATATCAACATTTACGTGTCACCTTGAAAATGTCACGTGTCAAGAGTCCATTTACCCATGTCACCTAAGTTATGCAGATTCTGCAGAAAACGAAGATATGCGAACGAATGACGTACTTTCCTATCCAATTCGAAACCCATGTCACACCATTTCTCTTTCAATCAAAAAAATTCCAAATCAAATATGGCTCAAACCTCAATCGTTCTTCTTCAATCGTCCACCAAAACATCCCCATATCCCAATTTCAACTCCCACCATTGCCACCCTCTTCGAGCTTCCTAAACCCTAACCGTAGATTTTCCCTAACCATACCCAAAACCACCCTCCCCATCCTTCAATCTCACCCGCCATTGTCACCCCTCCACAACCATCACTCAACCCACCATTGCCCTTCAATCCCTAAACCTCATTGCAACTCCTTCACCCACACACCCAAAACCCCACGTTCGCACAAAACGGAGAAGAGAAAGACTGATTTTGGGTTGATGGAGAGGGGGGCATACCTTTATAGTCCGGCGGCGGCGTTCTTCGCTTCTCCTCCACACTCCGACAGCGACGGATCTTCTCCGGCCTCCTCCCTTTCGAAATCGTCATTCATTCCCCTTTCCTTTTCCTTCGTTTGAAATGGAGAGAGAGAAAACTGAAATGGAGAAAGAGAGTATGATTCTGATTTTTTTTTGGCCACCTTTTCCTTCTTTCCTTTTCTTTTCCTTTTTCATTTTGGCACCTAAACCCCCTATAGCAAGTTGTGCCACCGAGACTTTTTTGCTAAATTTTGGGATTTGGGTTACTTTTGTAAATTTTCAAGGAAGGGTGCTATCTGTGCAAAGTTGAGCAAAAAGTGGTCTATCTATGACCATTTCCTCTTATAAAAAATAGTTTACTAATCCCGTACATTACGTATGAGTACTACACTAGTTCACGTTAAAATTTCAACGCACAAACTCACTAAAATTTCATCATAAAATTAATTATCTTTATATATATATATATAATACTAAAACAGAGGCCTGAAGCGGCCTTTGGTGCGATTCGCATACGTGGAATTTTCTGGATTAAAACGGGGTTATTTTTGCATACATGTCATATTCTGGATTAAAATGGTATTATCTTTTCGGGGCACATCAATTAATAAGCTAATATAGTTAGGTAAAAAAACTTATATTTTTAGATCAAATAATCTATCCATTTTATTTGTTTTTAATAAATAATAATCAAATTGAATTTATTTGTTTTGAATAAAAAATTGGTTGGGATCGGATAGGTAAATCTTGGATATGGACATATGGTGATGTTAGTTTTTTTTATATACCGTAATTTGTATTTGCAATATATCTTTTGAATTTTATATGAAATACCGTAATCAATCTTGGATACATTATATTTTGTATGATATTTTTTTCTAATTATTGCTTTTGATTTTTTATTCAAAAGTTGAAATTTCATAACAATATTTTTTTAAAAATGGGTCAAAAATAATATTTTTATACAATCTACAAAGTATCGGTGAACATTTTGCACGTGTAATTAATATTTTTGATTAAATTCAGGTGCAATTCGCATACGTGTCATATTCTGAATTAATATAGTATTATCTTTTTAAAATGTTAATTAATACAATAAGTCAATATAATTTTGTCATCTCTGTTAGCGGTCTCACTTATTTTTATAAATATTCAACATTATATCTTAATTAGTTAAAAAAAATTATCTTTTTATATCAAATAATCTATCCAATTTATTTATTTTCAATAAATATTAATCAGATTGAATTTATTTTTTTCAATAAAAATTGATTGGAATAGATAAAAAAATAACGCTAATTGAAGAGGTGATATATAAGCTTTTTGACATGAATCACATGATATATATTGAAGTACTCAATCTCTTTGTTGGAACATATCAAAAGATGTGTACGTATATAAGCGGATGTACTGCACGCCATTCACTTCTAGGTTAATTAGTTAGAAAACTTATCTTTTTAGGTCAAATAATCTATTCAATATTTAGTCAATTATTATACGTTTTAGTTCAAATTAAATATAATATATATAAACATGTACCATGCCGTCAAATTTCGGTCAATTATTCTACCTTTTAGATCAAATCGAACATAATATATTTAAATATTAATATTTACCATATTAATTTGATGATATGCCTTGAGAAGAGAATAAATTAATTGTATATCATATTAATAGCTAGGTCGTCTGTTAAGATACATTTGATGTTAACATATATACATTTAAATAGTTTGATGAAAACATATGCTTCCCCTTTTATATCATCTATATATATATATATATAATAATTATATACAAATAATATATCCGAACTTAATTTCATCATAAAACATCAACAATTACTCTTTTAATTTTTTTTTAAAAAGTAACTGTTGATTCAATATTAAATAATATCAATTTTTTAAAAAAAAGTCAATGAAGTCAAATTTCAACAGTTACATATTTTTAAAATCATCTGTAATGTAAGGTGAAAGAAAAAAAACTAAAATTTTGTATTATAAGATCTAAAAAACTAAATAAAATAAAATATTGTAATCTCTAATGCGATTCGTATACTTGTCATATTTTGAATTCAAAGATGTTTAATATAATAAAATTTATTAAAAAATCACACAACGGGCGAGTAATAAAACTAATATATATATAGTGTGTATGGATCATTTGTACACAAGCCTTAAAGTGTACCTTGTTCACAAATATTATTCGGTGAAATATGAGTATTGTTTAGGGGAATGAGAAACATTATTTGGTGAAATTTGAAGCATTTTTTGTATAAATTGTAAGTATTATTTATGGAATTGAGATTTCTTTTATTTGAAATAGATGAATAAAAAAACTAAACATTATTCGGTAGAATGTTTCACATTTCACCGAATAATATTTCAAATTTCACCGAATAATGTTTCACATTTCACCGAATAATATTTGTGAACAAGGTACACTTTAAGGGGTGTGTACACCCAAACCACACCATATATATATATATATATGAGCTTGATTTTAAAAGAAAAAAATTGGGTCCGGCCCATTCTCCTTTCCTCTTCATTTCCTCCTCCGTCCGCTAGTACGCTAGGGCTTCCCCCTCGATCCTTCTCTACGTCGGCGTTTAGGAACTCCGAGCAAGCCGGGAGAGATGTCGCCTTAATTCGCCGCCGTTGTCGTCTCTCTCCTTGCCATTAGCATCCGTGGGTTCGTCTGTTCTCTAATTCGCTCTCTTCACAGCGGTCGCCAGTTTCTTGCTAGGCCTGAACTGCTTCTCGGCCTTGAGCTCCCGCTGTTGCAAGGGGATGAGAGACAGATCGAAGGTCAAATTGCCATTGGTTTCGACTGTGTATAGGTGAGGAGGAGCGTCGTACTCGTAGCTGCTTTTGCCATCGCCGTCGGAGGTGACCAAATTGGTGAGAGGGCGAGTCTTGTTGGACGGTCTCTTGCTTGCTGGAGTGGGGGTTCAATTTGCAGGATTTGGAGGCGGCGCGGAGAGTGGTTGGCTGGTCGCCGATTTCGCCAAGGCGGACGCTGGGGCGGCGTTGGCGGTTAAGGGCCAAGGTGGAAGAGGGGACGATGGTGTCAGCTGCGTTAGGTTGAAGCGTCGGAGCTCCTACGTTCTCCGACATTTAGGAACGCCAACGCTAGGGCTCTCCGGCTCACCTTAATTCGCCGCCGAAGCTCAACCCATCGCCGGGAGAGCTGTCGTCCCCACCCATCACCGCCGGTTGTGTCGCGCCGCCTGTTTCCGGATCCACCACCCTTGAAGCCGTCGTTGCGTGCCCTCGCCTAGCTGACCGACGCTCCATCAGCCGGGAGAGATGTCGCCGGGAGAGGAATTGTGTGCTTGGTACGGGAGGAGGGAGGAGATGCTAAAATTACAAAAAATCTCCCCATACTTTCTATTTCTATAAATATTGCCCTATAACATGATGTTGTGCAAATGAATAAAATTATGATATGCACAACATTACCTATATATATATAGAGGTTGGGTCATATGTTAACAACTCTTACGGTGTTAAATGTTAACAAATTAATATTCGGCAAAATTTATCAAATATTCATCACAGTCACTCAATTATTCATCAAAGCTTTTGTTAAAATTAATCAAATACTCATCATAATCATTCAAATATTCATCACAGTCACTCAATGATTCACAATTTCCCAAATATTCATCAATATTCGGCAACATTTAAGAAATATTCATCACAGTAACACAATTACAGGATTGGGGGTGGATACACGCGCAATGGTTTGAGTTTTTTGGGTGATAATTTTTTTTAAATTGCCAATAATTATTAATTGAAATGAATCTCTTAAATGTTGTCGAAAAGCTTTGATGAATAATTGAGTGACTGTGATGAATATTTGATAAATTTGCCGAATATTGATTTGTTAACATTTAACACCGTAAGAGTTGTTAACATTTGATCTGTATTATATATATATATATATATATATATATATATATATATATATATATATATATATATACCCATTCACACATTAATTAGGCCCAATTATCTATTACTCATTTAATTAGACCCATTTACCTTTAAATTAGGTCCATTTACCTTCAAATTGGACCATTATTTTAATTTTAAGAGGGATTTTCATTTTAAGAACCACTTTCATTTGAACCATTACCTATATATATCCTTACTCCTATAAAAGTGTGGGTAGGAATGGCTCACAAGTTATATCAACCGTTCACTATCACAGTTATCTACGGTTGTCTTTGTACAATTTACTGTTCATTGTACAGGTTATAATCACAGCTGACGACAGCCATTGATTGTGCGTATATTGATCTGATCAACAACCTCGATTTATTTATATCAATTTCCTTATTTGCCCATCATAGTATCAATTTGAAATTATTTATTTTTTCATTTGATTGCCCTTTTCCGTCTTTCTGCTTCTTCTTCTCTGTCATCGTTCGTTCTCAACCTCGGCCGCTCCTGCTTCTGTGCCTCCTATACTGGTACGTCTCCTTCACTCTGCTCTTTGCTTTGCTTGCCTTTCACCGTCTTTCTGTTGTTATTCCGTCGACCTCGCTTCTCTATCGTTTTCCCTCTTTCTTTCCTGTTTGCAATTTCGGGTTTTCTGTTCTGTTTTGTACCCATCTGTTCCTAGATTTGGCCGTTTCTGCTGCTTGAGTTTGCTGATCGTCGTCCCGACCTATCCCTTTCCGTTCCCGCCTACCTCCGCTGTTGTCTTCTTCTTTCGTTCCGGTGCTGACTTCGCCGCCTGTGTCTTTGCGTTCTTCACCCTTTCGTTTGTCGCCGCTTTCGTCTCCCACACCTGTGCTGGCCGTTTCGCTGTTTTCGTTCTTGCTAATGCTGCTGGTAAGTCCTTCGGATACCTCTTAGCCCCAATTTGACCTGTGGGCGCTCATCATCTATCTTGAAAGAGAATTAGCATGTTAGTTATCTAAAACCCTAATTTGGGATGTGCTTGAGTTGATCGAATTTTTTCATAAATGTTTAGTTCTTCATATGATTTTCAAGGGTTTGAGCTTCTGCGATTTTGAAATGCTTGTTTACTTTAGTCGATGGTGGTAAGACCCTTTTGTTTTTGTCTTGAAGCTTTAGTGGTTGTTTGCCGGAAATCCATAACCATGAACCTATTTACAATCTCTCTCAGTTTGTTCTTGTATTTTTTTAATCACCTTCCAGGATTTCCCAAGTAAATTGTGAGTTCAAAGGGGTGGTTGTTGCTAATTTTGGCTTCATCTACTCATCTCGAATTAATTGTAACCCTTTGGCGCCGTGAATCTACTGTGTTCGTTGTCCTCAGGTTCGATGGTTGGGCTCGATTATAGCCACTTCCTTTGTGGTAAAGCACTCAAGACAAGTTTCTCTTCATCCTCCTTTTGTTGAGTTCTAGCAGTACTCTAACTTTTTTTTCCCTTTTTTATTTAGTTATAGTGGTTTCCTGAATAGGATTTTGTTTGTATTTCGAATTGCATGTTCTTAATTGCCTCGACTTTCCTGATTAAGAGGCATGGTTGGGGCTCGATTCCGACCTCTCAAGCGAACATCTTCCAGCTTCATTGGATTAGCATATTAGTTCCAATATCTAAGCATAATGATTCAAAATTTGAAGAGTGATCAAGCAATTTGTAAGCAGATAGTTTAATTAGCTCATGTGTGTACTGTACCATCAACAACTTTGTAGGTCCATCTGTTTTTCATGTCATTGTTTATTCATGATATCATTTTGTAACCATCATCTTCACCCTTCAACCTTTTTTATTCTTGTGATCTTATCCTACCAAGAGGTGTTTGCTACTATTTCAAAGGTCTTTAAAATTGATGACATTTTTTCTTTTGTGGTATGCAGATTATTGTTTCAGCAATGAATATATTAATAGCATTATAACACATGATTACAATTTTGAGGGTGGTGATCTAGCTCCTTACTATGTCTCATTTTTAAGGTTACTATGCCATTAACTTCTAAAAGTACTTTTTCATCATGATTGCTTTTTTTCCTCAATCAAGCCTTGTTTAATTACAGAACTGTGAGCAGCAAAGTGAATAGAGATACACTTTGTCTTCTTGTCAAAGTTAAAGAGGTAAGTGATGGTTTATACCTTTTCTTTGTTTTTTAATGTTTTATTTCAACTCAGCCTGGTCACTAAAGAGTTGATTTTTGAATTGTTTTCTGTCTGCTATCTCTTTTCTTGTGCAATTTCTCTATTTGATAATGAAAGTCCTGCTTGGTTTATCAATTACGATCTCCTCTTCCCTTAGGAGTGAGTTTATATTGGCTCTTTCTCCATTTTTCAGTTGCTCTGCAATATATAGTAGTTTCATTTTTTTTAGCAATTTCGTCTGCCTTTTGAAATTAAATTGGACTTTAATTACTATAGAGGACTCTTCCTAAGTGTGTTAGCCTCCTCCACTGCTCTCTGCTCTTGTGTGTACTTCTCTGTTCTGTGATTGCAGTCACCCCTAGAACTAGGTAACACTTTTGTTCCTTTAAATTCAAATCAATTCAATTCGAACAAAGTTTTGATTCAATTTCTTACAATTTCTGCTACCTTCTTCCCTCCAGGGTTTCTTGGATTTTTATTTTGCTTCTGGCCTTGACGTTTTATGCTAAAATATTTTATGATTTGGGGATTTCTGGGTTGCCAACTCTTGAGTTTTTTTTCCCACTTCTAGAATGATGGGTATTAGAGTTTTCCAAGATTACTCTCTTGACATGAACGCCCTCATCTCTTTCTCTCTCCTCATCATCTCCTCATCTCTTTCCCAATGAATATTTATGAATATGTTTTGTTGATTAATTCTGGTGGTTCACATTCCAATTTTCATTGCTAATAATTTTGTGTTAAGTGTTTACGCTGATACCTGATCATCTTAGTCCAATTAAAAATGTCCAGCATTTTCTTTTCCAATCCTAATATTTGAGTTACTTGAAAATTTTGTTGCTTGTTGATGATTTCTTTTAGACATCCTAATTCATAAAGATTAGTATGTATTTTAAAAAAGAATCAAGAATACTAATGTGTTGATAATAATATTGAACATGGATACATTTGTTATTCCTGTCTGTAATTTCTTGTGGATTGTGGCTTTGAGTTTCAATTTTTTTTTTCAATTCTTTAGAAGATGCTAAGAAGATAAGGAAGCCAAAGCCCTGGAACTTGGAAGCATTCGGAGCCCATAATAAGGGAACAACTCAAACAGATGCATGAAGAGTTTTGGGACACTGCTCCACACTATGGTGGCAGGAAAGGTTATCCTTCCTTCACAATCGAAAGTTTCTCACTTTGGTTTTGCAGATGCATGAAAATTTAGGAACCTTCTGCCCTCACTGTGGCCAAAGAGGCAAGAAAGAAAGATTAGATATGTAGCATAAAAACAGCGCTCTTATGTTATGTGCATTATTCCAGGCATATTACATAAAACAGAAGTTCTATGGTTTTTTCCACCCTATTTTAAACCCCTCTTTTTCTCTGGGTTATTGATCAAGTGGTTGCTCTTTTTGGTACTTCGAATCATTCTAACCCAAAAATTTATGGTTTAAATGCATTAGCTGTTAGGAACCTTTTACAGATTGGTTGAAATTAAAGCCATTTAGGTTTCATTGCTAAAAAATGACAGGGAAGATGTGTAATTTAGGGCATTACACATTCTGAGGATTATGCATGGATGCAGATATAAATATATGATGGTAGGGTTCAGTTGTCCCATTTCTCTGTTGAAACGTGTGTACAAGATGGTTGGATCATAGGATTCATAGTTTTCAACCAAGTGCATCAACTTAATCCACAAACAGGGCTACATCTATTTAAAAATAATCATAGTATTATTCAACTTAGATCAAAATCCTAAATTTCTGATAGTTTACATAGAGGGCTTTGCAGGTACTTTTTTTTATTTGCTATCCTGCGAATAGAAAAGTACATTAGTTACGTTATTTGGCACATTAGTTACTTTTTTTATTTGGTACCTTCTGTATAGAAAAAAAAACCCCATTGTATTTGCTATTCTAATTAGGACAACATATTAGTTACTTTATTTGATGGCAAGTGGTGTCTTATCTCTTCTGTGCTCCCTGCTATTGTATCATTTGCATTTGGAGATTGATGTTGAGTAGAAGCAATTTTTTAAGATAGATATACTATGTTCAATTGATTACTGGTTTTCTCTTCTTTTTTTTTTTAATTTGAATTCCTCCAATTTGCAATCTTAACATATATAATAAGATTTAGATGCTTTATTGGGTTCTTGATTTTCTTTCTGAAATATTTCGTGAAAGGGATCCCTTTGGCCTTATAATATCAGTGTTAATTTCTCAGTTATCACAATTTTTAGTTGTTCACGACTCTTGAAAAGCTCGTCTTAATTTTCCTTCAAATTTGATTACTATTGCTACTGCTCATCCTTATAATACATTTCTACTTCAGCAAATCGAGGTTCAATTCAATTTATCTCTGAACTT